>OZ024903.1:84516299-85120664 GCA_964017125.1 Flabesymbios commensalis
GTCAGTCAGTCAGTCAGTCAGTCAGTCAGTCAATCAATCAATCAATCAATCAATCAATCAATAAATAAAAAATAAATAAATCAGCCAGTTAATCAATCAAGGTATATTTAAGTAGTAGTTAGAATTATCATCATGAATTTTAAAGAGCTTGTATGTGTAGGCCTACTGATATTATCAGATTATTATTGTGTGGACCGTGTTTCTAAGCCGATGTGTTACTACATTCTGACCCCGCTATATGTATACATAGAGCGTTTCCAGATCAACGAGTACTTCGTGCGCCACTGAGATTTTACGGCGTGCATTTATTTACATGCTGTAAAGTAAATGTCAATCCTCTTTAACACGTCTCACAGCAGGCAAAGTGTCTATATGCCGCACATACGACACTTTGGTTACAAGGGACGATAGCACACACATGATTAAAACATATTTCTAATCAAATAAAAATGGACATTTCGTTAACAATGCCACCATTCAAACTCGATGTTTCTGGATCTTTTTTTTTAAAAATCAAGATATCACAACAAAAGGTTCACCATACCCTTTGCTCCTGGGCTATGAATTATATTATAAAAAGGCACGTATACATAATGTACAGCAATTACCAGAGCATAATAGCAACTCACCTTCTTGTAGCCAGTGGAAGTACGAGGCTTTGTGAATGATTGCTGTAAATGTTATGGTGAATGTAGCTTATATAACAATCGAATGCTTACTTATCTGATAATGCTTACACAGTCGCTGACGTGCGTTGGGGGCTAGTAATACATGTATATTGTATTAGGTATTGCGAACCCTTTGTCATCATTTATGAATACGATACTATAATGATGGGACTATCAGAGGAGGTACGTATCCTTCACATCGTTATTTGCAAGCACTATGACCTATAGCTCCAGTAACAGAGTAAAAGGTTGAAATCTGGATCGACCCACTGAAGTATAATAATAACGTAACCAGGTAACAGACGATTAAAAATATATTAGGCCCTTTATCCCTAAATGATTATTTTGTCAATGTAGGACTACATGTAACGTTGTGTAATGGTTGATAATCTTTCGACATGGCGAGAAACTTGTCTTGTTCTGTATAGACTATAAGTGTATATAAAATATATAGGCTTATCAGGACAAGCAATGCATTGTCCGGATACAAGTCTACTATATATTATGCCCTAGTGGACATCGTCCTCTTTATGATAACACGGTATCTAGGATATCACAATGACCTACAATTTGACTGATTATCAAATATGCACATTCCCAAGTAGAAATTACAGATTTGAGCAGCTGATTGTGAAGCAATGAACACAATACGCTGACACAATGCAATGTTATTGTTGATCAGCATCGACCATCAATTTATACTCAACTTTTACTATTTGATTCTGTATTTTCAGCAATGCATTGTCCGGATACAAGCCTACTATATATTATGCCCTAGTGAACATCGTCCTCTTTATGATAACACGGTATCTAGGATATCACAATGACCTACATTTTGACTGATTATCAATTATGCACATACCCAAGTAGAAATTACAGATTTGCGCAGCTGATTGTGAAGCAATGAACACAAGACGTTGACACAATGCAATGTTATTGTTGATCAGCATCGACCATCAATTTTAGTCAACTTTTATTATTTGATTCTGTATTTTCAGACAGCTGCAATGACAGATTTATTTTTCAATATGTGCATGGATACATAGAAAAAAACTGGATGATTTAAACATTTGTGCTAAAATTACTAATAATTAATATTCTTTATTATTATTATTATATTATTTCAAAATAGATGTATATTATTATATACTTTCGATGTGTAAATAACGATCGATTTATTGTTTTTCACTATAATCATGTATTAGGTACCGTATACCGGGAATCCTTTGTATTTGTATTTGTTACATCGGAGCCAGTCAATCTTAAATACGGTGTACCACAGGGTTCCGTATTGGGTCCAATATTATTTACAATATACATCTCCCCAATCGGTGAGATTGCACGAAAATATAATGTTGAAATACATATATATGCTGATGACACTCAGCTCTATATATATTTCAAGATGAAAGTTCCATCCTCCCAACTAGAAACTCTTATGATCCTCCAATCCTGTGTTTCCGAAATTAAATGCTGGATGGCATATAATAAGTTAAAATTTAATGACGACAATTCTTAGTGGTGTGTGCTCCTTGGTCCCGTGACGAAATACGTGTGACTGTATCCGCACGGAATTTGGGAGTCCACATTGATCATGCATTAAAAATGGACGTTCATATTCAGAAGCAATGCCAATCAATGATGGCTCAACTTAAAAACATTGCTGATATTCGGCGTTATTTAGAAAAACAAGCTGCCGAGAAACTAATCCACGCATTTGTTGTTTCAAGATTGGACTGTATCCGCACGGAATTTGGGAGTCCACATTGATCATGCATTAAAAATCGACGTTCATATTCAGAAACAATGCCAATCAATGATTGCTCAACTTAAAAACATTGCTGATATTCGGCGTTATTTAGAAAAACAAGCTGCTGAGAAACTAACCCACGCATTTGTTGGTTCAAGATTGGACTACTGCAACTCTCTTCTGGTTGGTATCCCTGAGACATCTCTTGCTAAATTGCAGAGTCCAAAATATAGCAGCACGCATACTTACAGGCACTCGCAAGTATGACCATATGACACCTGTCCTCTATAAACTACATTGGCTGCCTGTCAAATATAGGATAGAGTATAAAATTATACTTATGACCTATCGAGCACTAAATGGGCTAGCACCAAATTACTTGCAAGATTTGCTGCAGGTCTATCAACCAGCAAGATCATTACGGTCATCAGGGGACCTAAAACTTGTGGTGCCTCGTACCCGTCTCAGATCTTATGGGGACAGAGCCTTCTCTGTAAAGGCTCCAAGTTTATGGAATTCACTCACCCTGCATATGAGAACAATGTCATCGATGTCCACATTTAAGAAAGTGTTAAAAACACATATTTTTCAAATGGCATTTGCCGATGTTTAGTTTTTTGTTAATATACATGTTATGTAAAGCGCCTGTGATTGTCTGACAGATACATGGCGCTATAAAAATGATTTATTATTATTAGCATAATTATATGCTACTGGGAAAACATCGTAAATATCTTTATACCAACTAAATAATTACACATCACAGAGACCGATAGTATTATATATCTGAATTTTACCTCTTGCTCCCTCCTGCCCTGTTGATGAAAAATAAACAAAATATTTTTGCTTTCATCAATGTGTTTTACCCCCCTCAGCAAAAATAATTAGGATATGTAACTACGGTGGAATAACACAACTTTTCAAACACATTTCCCGTATAATTTGTTGCGTGGGATCTTAACAGCTATTATTTTCGTTCAATGCCAATTAACTGGTAATTATGGAAAACAGGACTTCTGAACAAAGTATAGTTGTTTATTCAGTTTGCTTAAAAATATACCTATAGTGGCTATCGAATTGGACATGTCATAACGAAAAATGCTCGATTTTTCAGAACAATTGACAGGAGACATCCATGACAATGCATCCTAAAAATGTAAATATGTCACTGAAATATTACGGTACTCCAGTTGTAAGAAGTGGGCCCAATTTTGATCAAGAATCACCTTTGTCGATGTTAAGAACAACAAACATTATAAAAGTCAGTTTAGTCTAAGCCACTACAAATGTTTAGATATTATTTCTGATAAAGAAAATAATCTCCTCCGCGCATTGGTCGGCCTCATCAATGATGTGGACAGTGTTAATGATACCGTGAAAGGCTATTGGATGATGTCTGTGTGTGACGTCACATCCTGCATCACGCAAGCGATCACTATACCAGAAGCCGCCATCACGTAGAACGTCATTTTCACACGTCATGATATACGCTTTAGGGAGATTTGTTAAATCATCAGCAAACAATGGAGAATGATAAGGATCCATCAAAATCGACCCAAGTTCAGCCCAAACTGTCTCATTGCCATTTTCTGTGTCCCAAGCCATGTAATCCGCCATGATAATATCCTTGGGTAGATTATCCGTATTTAAATATGTCCTACTTAGTTGTTGCTTTACTGATGATATCACGTGATTATTTGCCTCCATAGTCGCTAGGTGTCTCTGGTGGCCCACTGCGTGTAGTAGAGTCGACTTCATCAGTAAGGATCGGGACAATACCAGACTGTGTACGTTTTGTTGCACAGAAGGGGTCCACAGATTAACTCCTTGTACTAAGGGGTAAAGTAACAACTGCAGCTTCAGAGGAGGCACAGCAGAATCCTTCATCTCACGTATACGCAGTGTCACTGATGCACTCAGGGCACCTCCAACACTGTCACCTGTAAAAAGAAAAAGGTTATTACTATTCTACAGAAACAGTAAACGCGGTGGAGGTTAGGTTTCAAATTATATTATTTAGAGAATGTAATATGTTAATGCGGAGCGTTCCACTCGAAGCATTACAAGCTTAGCGGAGTGTAGGGGCTTACTGTATTTTGCGCAACGCAACGCAGCGCAACGCAACAGAATTTTCAGGGGTCGTCTCAAAAACATAGGATAATTAAAATCTTTCACAGGATACTTAAAATGATTTCTAGGTAATTCAAAATCTGCTAAATTGTATTAATGACGATAAATACATCCTCAACACATCCTAATTTTTTTCCAGACATTTAAAACAATTTGTGTTGCGTTGCGTTGCGCAATTTACAATTACCCCCATGGGTAACTGTATTTTGCGCAACGAAACAAATTCTAAATCTTTTCTCTACATCCAAAAAACACACACAGCATTGCTAAACTATTATAATGATACATCTAAACACCTCCAGACAGAAATGAAGATTTCCCACATCAGGCTTTTTGATCAAGCAGAATCTCTCCAATTAGCGATGGGGATCACAGGGTGCTTGATGAAGGTGACTGGGGATGTCACCAAACTAAGTAATACATCTAGTCCCTTCCAGAATACTTGAACATATTTTTTAGTAAATTAAAGAAAAATCCAACTTGTTGCGTTGCGTTGCGCAATTTACAGTCACCCCTCTGGGTAAATGTATTTTGCGTAACGCAACGCAACGCAACAAATTCTAAATCTTTATTCTACATGCAAAAACACACAGCATTTCTAAGCTATTATAATGATGCATCCTAAACACCTCCAGACAGAAATGAAGATTTCCTACATCAGGCTTCTGGTCAAGCGAGGATCTCCCCAATAAACGATAGGGATCACAGGGTGAATGATGGAGGTGGGTGGGGATGTCACCAAGCTACATAATATTTCTAATCCCTTCCAGAATACTTAAAAATGTTTTTTTTTTGCTGGTGCTGAGTTCGCTTTATTGTATTCATAAAGGTCGACAAATTTCTATTTTCATATCAGCTCTCTTCTACGCCTTAGGGGGAGAGTTGGGTTAGTTGAGCCACTTTTTACAATATTTTGTCTGGTGTTTTCCCAGTTGATCGCAGAATGGTTGGGATAGTTTTAATTGATGGCTATATATTGCATATATATCCAACACCAATGAAAGATGAAAAGAACAATGTTATGGATACACAATTGAACGTTGTGAAAGTGGCTCAACATGACCCGCTGTATGGGGTAAGTTGTGCCAAGCAAGGGGGTAGGTTGATCACCTATGGTAAAAATTCACAACTGACAAATGTGCATGCCAACATGTTATTTGTTGTCCAGAATATGCAAAAATAAAAAATAAACACTTCTGAACATCACATAAGGGTCAAATTTATTGACAAATCTCTTCCAAGTCCCAAGTGATACAATCGGCATTATAGCCTGTATTGATGCATGGATCATTGTTTCCTTGTATTTATTAGGAATATATATACTATTATTGTGTGTCTTTATTATATTGACCTATTATATAATGTCATTTGTTACACTATATCACATTCTGTAATAATATATTTTATTCCCACTGGGGTAGGATGAGCCATGTCGTGTGGGGTTAGTTGATCCACATTCTGTAATATTATATTTTACCTACTGGGGTAAGATGAGCCATGAATGGGGCTTATTGAGCCGGTTGATCAACTTACCCCATCTTATTTGGATCAGCTTACTCCACAACAGCCATATTGTAAAATGTTAAGTTTTGTGACATTTCAATGATCCGTGCTGAGTGTTACATTGACATAAGCTATCTTTATGTATTTGACTGCCTAACCCTATATCAAGAATGTACAGAATCCCTATTGCTTCAGTAATATTAATGCAAACATTATAATATCTGAATTCTACTGACTACAACAAAAAATGCATTTTTTGAACCACAAAACTCCCTACCTGCAAAATGATCTGTGCTCACAACGTGGCCATATGAGTAATATTACAGTTAATCACCAGGTGGTGTTGAAACTTCCTTAAAATCCCATGTGTGGAAATGCGAGAGGGTGGAGCATCTAACCATGTGGCTCAACTAACCCGACTCTCCCCTATAATTATAAATTTAACCAGGCTACGGCGACCGCCAGTATAGACAATCCTTTATCATGTTTATTAAGAAAACAAAATGCTTACTGATACATGTAGGCCTACATACATTGAAGCAAAAACCAACCAGACAAAGATTTGAAGGGAATATTTCGTTTATGAAATAATGACTATAACAAACCACTAATAGCCACTCTTGTCGGATCCACGCCATACTTGTCAGCATTTCTCAACAGATATATCGTAGCCGCGACGCAGTCATCGAAGGCGGCGGGGAACACATGTTCTGGAGCCAGACGGTAGCTGGGAAACACAAAAGTGCCATTGGTCTAACATGTCTAAGAGAGCTTTGTAAATAATTTTCTTAACAATCTCAGCTGTACAGAATTTAATAATCTACTTGAATTTGGTAATAATTTGTATCTGGTCAGAAGTTGACAATATATTCACAAGCTCTAGCTACCCTGCGTATACTATTATACTCTGCAAAGCCAAAAAGCAGTCTTACTTGTAAAGTAAACAAATATTGATAGTTGGTTTTGCACACATGACTTATTAGAATGACCGAGATTTATCTGGATTTCGACGAATCAGAAACTATAATCTGTGGTAAAATATATGAAGCATCTGGGCCAAGATTATCACATGGAAGCCAAATCTAAGTGAAATATAAAACACATTTTTTATGTTGTATAAACTTACTCCACAGACACCACCACCACCTGAGCCCCCACCACGAGTCGTCTCACAAAAATCTCGTATGTTTCTAAAAATGAAGAAAATATTGTTAGTTCAAGATTAGCTAATAGCGTTTATTTTCGTTACGTGGTTTAAACTAAAACACTATTAATAGATTACATTAATAATGGCACTAATAATAGACTTATCTAATTAAAGCAGTTAAAGGAAAATAACATGATGTAGGCCTACAGTTGTCCACTGTTTGTGTCTTAAAATTATTGAAAGTAAAGAAACTCGTATTTTAATAATTACGTTGGGTTGGATAATTTTTGCGACGCAATTCATTCGGAAGAACATTTGATTCAACACAAACAAAGCCTTTTCGAGGCCAATACTATTGTATGTGTGGTTCCCACTTCCCAGTCTGTAGTATAAACACTTTGCTCATCTAAAAAATAATCTGAAAGATCACTGCTTAATAGAAAGATAAATGTCGGTTAGTTATTACCTGGACTTCCGGTAATCCATGCTCCGCCGTGTATGTATACCAGTCCTGGAGATCTAGTTTCGCTCTGCTCGCCAGGCGGTGAGTAAATAACCACACGGACGCCATCAAACACGGCCTCCTCCACCTGTAAAGTGTGTTGACATCTCATTAAATGCAATAGTAAGCTAAAAAAAACATTTCGAACGATAATATCGTAAAAAGATATTATCCCGGCATTTAGGATGCAACAATAAATATTTTAAAATGCTCATATTAATCATTAGTACTGCCGTACTTCAAGATTGGTTCATATATATTAACATTAATAACTTACCGTGGCATGATGCTTATCGCAACGATTAACATTATATTTTTTGATTTAATATCATAAATATCGCCTTTTTGTGTTGCTGAATTGTTTGTTACAATTTTTCATTCATTCATTGTTAACATTCATGGTATTTTCCAGCTTCAAAACGTGACTGTACATCTGTTTGAAACTTATTTGAGAACGTATATATATGGACAAAGGTTTATATAGAAAGCTCAGGTAAAATAGAAACAAGTAATAAGCCAGTCATCATATTCACATAAAGTTTTACAGATTCCCGGTATACCATGGAGAACCCTCTGGATCCGCCGGTGTACTGGGCCGGACGGTAGTTAGGAGTAATACTCTTGGACCCTTTTTACAGCTTATTTGGGAGTTGTTACGTATGTTGCATGCTGTATAGCATGGTAAATAATAAACTAGCCTTTAGAATAAAAGCCATTCAATATAAGCTGCAGCCACCACGAGTTTGACCATAAGCTTCGGATAGTTAGTGGCATACCTTTGCTATTGCGCTCAACAGTGAAGCTAATGCAGCTATCGCATCAGTTATCAGTCATTTACATGTATATTGCTGCGGTAAGGCCTTTAACCCTTAACAACCAACAATAGAGTGATTGACATTAGGTCTCCTGCGTGGGATAAATGGAGTTAGCCTTAACAATTGTCACTCTGGGGACTATGAGTTATGGGAATTTCACATTTGAGCCCTAGCCTGGTGGTCTGGGGACGAGCATATGACCTCATGGTCACGGAGACTCAAACAATACTTTACTAAGTGGGGAATAATTTTTTAAACAGTATGAATACCAAAACACATGACTTTGGAATAACCAATAATGATAAATTCCTCAAAATAATTGGTTGACTAACCTTTACGCCGTCGTTGAGCAGTGCATTAAACAGCTTGGCACCGGTGTTCCACAGAATTCTACTAGTACCATGAAATGTTCCTAAGCCCAATGTCTCCATTAAGGCACTCTAAATAAAATATATACTACCAATGAGCAGATGAATGAACTTTTTTTATGGTGGGCACAGTCTAATTTTATCTCTATTAGCTTTGAGAAATGTGCACTAAAATCAAGGAATTTCTAAAATTTATCACATGGACTCGTAAATTACATTATGTAGTGGTGCTCCGTAACTTTATCATGAGGATGGGTCTTTCAACAACGCTGATACAAAGTGAATTACCATACAATATGTAATTTTGTAATTGTTAGGACTGCGTATGGGGAAGCTGAACACGAACATAAACTATACCACCTCATTTGAGGAGTAGGCCGATCTGTGAATAATTCGGAGAAGAATTCAAATTGTATTTAAAGCAGGGCGACCAAGGTGTAAAATAGTTTCTTTAGCTTTGAAAAATTGATCTTTTCCTCATCAATGGCTCATGATTATCTACTATGATAATCATGATTAAAAGATGATACAATGCAAATTGTCTGGAATTTCTCTACGTAATTACCGGTATTTAGAATTATAAATTATCAGCTAATAAACATTAATAAATATAAAAGAAGAATGTATACTCACTCCTTTCCACAGCAGACTGACTTGTAAATAGGCCAGGTGAACCTGCCATGGCTTTTTGTAGCCTTCTGGGATTGGCTCATAAAGCAACCATCCCAGAACCACGACCAGAACGCCGCCTACCGAAAGCAACTTGACTAGACTGGCCATTAAAAAGCACTGCAATACATCACAAATACCAATGTGTAAGCGAAATGTTTCGAAATACTCAAGACAGAGGATCATGTGGATTTATGCACATCTATGGAGACAAGGCATCCATGAATCACAAATAACAATGTGAAGCTGTAAGCAAATTATTTTGAAATACTTAAGAGAGATGATCTGGTGATCATGTGCATTCATGCACATCTATGAACACAATCTAGGCAAAATATTGCATACAGATACCTACAAAATGCGATTTGAATAAACAACCCATAGACACGATACGCTTTTCAAATGTTGAGGTGACGTAATTTACGTCTTGAGAATTTAGATCAACCAGCAACTTTTGTTTAATGCAACTGGACCCAAATTTGCATATATTATATACGATAAACTAGTATATGGAGCCTATGCCTACTAACAGATCATACACAGGGTTTCCCCCAGGGAGGGGGGGGGGCAGACACTTGCACCCCCCCCCCCACTCAGCACCACAGGGGGATATCCCCTTGTTTGCTAAGAAAATAAAAACGTGTTCCATATTTTGGTCTCATTTCAGTTAAAATAGGCCATTTTAGCCACTAAAATTTTAAACTCTGATTTCCCCCCCCCCCCCTCCACACTCCCTTTAGACCTCTCACACAAAAATTAGTGGCGGAAACCCTGATTCATCACTTTTTTAAGGCGTGGTCACACTGAATTACAACTATACTTTGCGAACAAAATCGCATGTGAATGCTAGGCCTATATGAATTTTAGGCCTAATTTCTAAGTTGACCTAAAACTTCGCTCCCGGAAACCTAATATTTTTTTTTTACCTCTGAAACATGCAAGATATGCAATACCCACATTGTTTATACAAATATGGAAATAATTATAATGCTGGGTAGATGCCAAGTTAGAGTCTAAACGCTTTGTATCAGCGTTGACGTTGATATAACGTTGATTCCATATAAATTATATAGAAAGATATAGGTCATATCTAGGGTTGATTCGTCGTCGTATGATCGACAGGATGTTAGCATACTAGGAGCAGCGAGTAGACCCCCACAACTATTCAATCACAATCAATTAAAACAGGTCAGTCGTTTCACTTTAGTGATTCAAATTATTTTACTTCTGACTGACCCCACTCCACAGAACCCCAATCATTCTGAACGTAGATCGTGCTGCGCATGCAGGTGCCGTGTCCTAGAACAGGTATATGCTCACCCTCCAGGGGCGTGCACAGGGGGGGGGGTTCGGGGGGGTTCTGACACTCCCCCCCCCCCTGAGCTGCAGATTTTTAAAATTTTCCATGGATTTTCGGGGGCGAGCCCCTGGAACGTCCATATTTTTCAAAATTGTACTTCTTGACCCCCCTCCCCCCTTGTCATGCAGATACTCTTTCTAACATGGTGTCCTGCTTTCTAACGAGCCGTCAACAAACGCATATATATGACGACCAGTAATTCACATTTTCGCATATTTAACTACCGTATCCCCGCGCATAAACGTGCATGCACTTATAAGTGAAAATCGCATGTTCTAGATATGTTTTAAAATTGTTTTTTGTTCGAATATAAATGCATGCACTTGTTTTCGAAATATAAGTGCACCCATCTAAATAGTCAGTGTGTCGCCAAATCTGACACCTTAAACGACAAGAAGAAATTAGTCTATTAAATCACAGTATATGAACCACCCCCGTAACACCCACCCCCATTTAGCCGATTATTGTTAATACGCCAGAATTATTGAAATAAACTTTGCACTCACTTAAACAGATTCTTGTGGAGTACTAATCCGCGAAAAAAAACTGATGCACAAGTGGGGGCAGCAGATCACAAGGGGTGGGAGAGTGGGGACGCGTCATGTCAGCGGGGGGAGACTCCGTGGCTGGCCAAGTCCTTAATCTCATTCAATGAGAACGTTCTTTTTATAACACTGATCGTTTGAGCCCTCTTTTGACAGAAGTGTGGATGCGACTGTTGACGATAGCTGTGAGGATTCAAACATGCACTATAGTCGGTGGGCTATATTTCAAAAGGGGCCTAAATAACAAAGTATGCCTAACTCTCATGACAATTATGTTTCTTGGTATCATTTTAAAGATAAATATATTACCTTATATTTGAGACCGGGTAACCCTCTGAAAAGTTGTCCGAAAGAAGTAATTTAGAGCCGAATAGGTACCTACCCTCTGGTACCTGAATCTGACTGAAATTCGAGTTTATTTCTATAATAATTTATTGATTGTAACATACATTTATTTGAAATTGAAAAAATAGGGTGTAATGTTTAAAATTGAATTGTATTTTTTACAACCTTTAAGGTCTAGAAGGTTGATATTTTTGATTACTTTAAAAATAGCCGTCTTATCATAGCACATAAAATCGAAGGGATCGTTCAGATAACACCGTGTAATGTCATACCTTCTCATTTATGCCTTGTCAAATATATGTTGCATAGTTAGACTAGGTAACATTGACAAAAAAAGCTCGAAAAGTTTAATATGGAACAAAATATCATCGTGGGACAAAAATGAGTTGGGGTAAATAGCCTAACTTTTACTGTATATTTTGAAATTGCTAATACTGCAAATGACAGTATTGTGTTACTAGTATATCATGTTGTGCGGCACAGTTCCTAAGTGTTGACAAAAGGTAAATTTAGTATATTTATATATAAATATATATATATATAAATAAATGTAAATTAAACCTTTAAGCACAAAGTCAAATTTAAATTTGGACTTACTTCAAGTTATTTCTAGTTACTTTAAAACACATCATTAAGTGTGTTGTTATTTTTTTTTAGTTATGTATGCTGATCAAAATTAAAAACGATTAAATAGATTGACGACCAAAGGGTTCAATTATTGTGAAAAAATTGTCTAAAGTGGAGCCAAAGAGATACCTCTGGTATCTGAATCAAAAGATGATATATAAAATTAATTCAAAAAGAGTTTTTTTAATTGTAACATAATTCTTAATGCTGATTCGAAGAAAACGTGTCATTTTTTTTAATTTAATTTAATTTTTAGACCTTTTAAACTTCAGAGGTATGATATTTAATATATTCTAACACCTTCAATTTTCACTAGCTACTAGAACCCCTTGTAATGACTACTTGAACGAACAATACTCAAACCATGTGCAAATAAATCGGTGTATGTTATGCCATTTAGTCTGCTGTTGCCCGCTTTGCTCAAGAATAACATTAAAATAAGATTGAATGGTGGTACGTACAACCCAAATTGTTAATCCACATGAGGATTCCCGGAACTGAGGGTGAGGGTTAAAAAAATCCACCACCCCCCCCCCTTCATGCGCTTCGTCGCTAGTTTGAAATGAGGTAGAATATTCCCTGGTATCTCTAAAAATCGTGCACCGGCCTGGAGAAAATAAAAGAACAAGCGGACATGTACATGTTGATAGCCTAGCGTTAATTCAGTTTTCAAGAATAAAATTAGTCAATATAAAAAAAGATAAACAAAAAGAATATGGTTATTTAACCGTGCACACATATATAGGCCTATCCAAATGTATCAGAAATGGGACAATAATATATTAATCGCTTGTTTTCTTAGAAAAAAATTCATGTTCACAAATACCGCTCCTGATGCGAAAAAAGATAGGAAGAAAGCTTGTAATTTGTCTAAAACATATGAATTAATTGGAGTGAAAAGGTTAATCTAGCATATAAAATAGCTCATCAGCGGGATATAATGATTAGGCCTACCCACTATATGGAATGATGCTGGCTGTTGAAACAGTGAAGATTTGTTTGCGCCTGGCAACTATAGACTTATATTTATATAATAAGTGCAAATATTGTGTTGTTTTCTTGATGTAAGGTTATATAATGCACATCTCGATGCTAAGATAGTGTATTAATAAGGCTATGTGTACTATAAATGTCGTTGCAAAACAAATAAGATTACAAATTAGCATTTTTATATTAAAATATTTATCATTTGTTTATTATCAAGATCATTTCATGTTCAATATAAATGCATGTATTTTTCTTAATATATTTTTTATGTTCGAATATAAGTGCATGCACCTGTTTTCAAAAACTAAGTGCATCTTCAAATATAAGTGCATGCACGTTTATGCGCGGGGATACGGTATGCTAAAAGTGTTCTATTGTTTGCTTAGATATTCCATGAATAGCTGTTGTACCACCTCCTTGAAAACACATGTAGGAATTAAAATCGATCATGGCCCCGTTTTATCATCCGGAAAAGAAGCGAGCTGTTATTAATAGCTCACTAGCATATGAAGATCGTTAAGGTTCAACAAGGGGGGTCAGGGTGCTCGTATCCTCCCTATAGGCAACATGTTAGAGAGGGAGACAAACGAGGAAAATCAACGAGCTTTTTATATTCTCTAAGCGCAGGCCAAGATCACGAGAATTGATAAGAGCTCGTTTCTTTTCTGGGTGATAAAACGAGACCCTGTTGTGTACCTAAGTCGAAAAGAAGGCTGCTCACGAAAAATCGCATGAAAATTGACACTTTTGCTGAAATTATTTCAACATCGATAAACCTACAGCGTCAATGTTTTTTTCTAAAAATGCATCATTGTCCAATACATGAAATGGTTATTTCACCTGCTCAAATAGTATTCTCAAAATGTACAATATCCAACAAAGTATATTGATAAAGTGTCTTGCTTTCTACCTTGCTCTTATTTTTCTTAGAAAGCAGGTTATCTCTAAAATAAAAATTGATAGAAAACAGGACACTTTTTCAAAACTACTTTGTTGAATATCGTAGATTTGGATGTCAATATTTGAGAAGGTAGTTTTATCCATGTTGAAATAAAATCAATAAAAGTGTCCATTTGCATGCCGATATTTCGTGAGCAGACATTTACCTGACATTAGGTACACACTAAATCATAGATTTGTGATAGATTTGTGTTTGCTAGGGTGTAGCCTACAGTGGCTATTCAGAAATAGTCAACTAAACTGTTTTTTCAAATTGCAAATATATATGAAGTTGTGCACTGTAATTCCTAATTTTATGGGGATAGTCCCTTTGCTATACAGAAATGGTGTGACAGTAATAGCAGATCAACAACACTTTTAGGAGGTGGGTTCAGTGGTCAGTAAAGCTATTTCTGACGATTTTTACCAATTGAAGCATCGTATTTCACAGATTTACCAAGTGCTGATGCGTTGTCAATTGATACATCATACTAAATCTGCATAATGGAGAGAAAATGCCTGATATTATGGAATAAAATGTACAATTAACTAGTTGTATTGGCCGCCAGCTAAATTCCGCTTGTACACGCCCGGGTGTTAAAAAACACGCGCGAGAATTGTATCGCATGCGAGTGCTACGGTTGTTTATAAACGGGCGGCCATTTATAGAGGGCTGGACCTGCACCTGTGTAAATCATCCATAACCGACTGCATGGCATGTCCCTACACTGAACATGTTTATTGCTAACAAAATAACATTATAAAGTAATACCTCCACAGGCTCAGGTAGGCGTAGGCCCCTAAGCAAGGAATCTATGCCTTCCTAAGCCCACTCACTCAAGTTATCGAGCTGGAAAAATCTGTATTTTTCACACACAGTCTATCTAATACCGGTAGGCTACCTCAAATCACCATCCCTGTCCATGGTCACGGCCTACGATTCGTGTCTGCATGTGTATCTTCTATTTTGTTTATGGTCTGTATAGCACACGTGCATACATAATTATTCACGTGTAGACTAGGCATGTAGTAGTTGTACGGGCGTACACATTAGGGCCATGCGTGATAAAAACGTCATTATAAGCAGCTGAACCATTCAGGCTGAACTGGGCTGATAAGCTAAAAGCTGAACTATTTAGTTTGGAGTCCTGTCACACTTCTATTACAACACGCCACACAGTGATTAAAACTAAACTATTTCGTTGGGAGTCCTGCTTATGCGCAAAATCGTACAAACAGTGTATACTCAGCAAGCATTATCGGCATACAGGGTCAATGTTAAAGTAATGCTGGGCCAGCGTCGGAGACGGTGTACCAGAATTACTTCAACATTGACCCAGCATGTCGTGTTTGCTGGGAGACGAAACTGGAACATGATACTCTGTCGAACTTTCATGAATATATTAGATTGAGACCTTTTCTAAGCATGCATATATTGTTTTCGAATAAGAAATCGTTCATTATTGCTTGGCGCTAAGCACAAATTTTAAACTAAAATGTTATTGGTGGAAAAAAACGGTCCGAGAATATAATATGAGACCCGCCACAAAAGAAAGCACGTGAGGTCAAAATTGGATTTTTTGTACATTTGATAGCCGTGTACTTCCTGTTTCAAAATCTGTTTTCAAAATCTGTGTTATTTTAATTTTATTTTATGAGGTTTGTAGCTGTTCAATTTTAGTCATGTTGACCTAACTATAGTTGAATTAAATTTATATAGCGCCATATATAACTGTAACAATAATGCCACCTGCACCCTTCCGCATAAATAATGCAGCTACAGTGATATTCCAAGCTGGAAACTCGCGGGTACTAATATATATTATTTTCTGGCTCACTGACGTTAAGAAAGCAATTGTAATACTACTTATTGTTGAGTAGTGATCACACACAGGAAAACATCTTGTAAACATGTTACAGTGACTGAGACACAATATATTAACAACTAGCGCGTTGAAGGCTGAATTATTTACATGAGATGACAAAAGGCCGGAGGAAAGAAATAATTCAATGACTTGTACGGAGAAGCGGAATTTGTAGGGAGAAGTGGCCTCTACAAATCGTGCCCTTGGATATGAAAGGGTGTATCTGCCACTTTGCAAAGTGGCAGATACACCCTTTCATAACAGAGGGAACCACATGGTTTAGCTCTATGCCCTACCGACCCTCACTATAATTAATTGTGCATACACTTATATATTGGTTTACAAAGAGAAAATGTTCAATTTTGTTTATAATACTGCTCACCCTCGCTTGGACGTATCACACGTCTTGTATTATATTACGCTGAATGAATGAAATAAACACAAACATTACATGTTTCCATGTGTTCGCATATAATCGGTATATGCAAGGTAAATATAATCATTTCCCCTGGTATAGACATGTGATCGGTATTTTAAAAACAAGGTTTTGTTTGCATCCCCAAACATAATTCTTACAACAGGAGAATCATTTATCAATTTAATAACTCAAAGATCCATGCAGTTCTTTATAAGTAACAGCAGTATCATCCCCTAGGAGATAAAATGTTGTATGTGCCACTCATTTGTGCATTTAATATTTCGTCTGCTAAGGTATTATATGAGCATTATATTATTTATTATTTAGTGTGTGGGCCTACTTTAGGGATATAAATATGAACAATTACATGTTTTTATTTTCAAATAATTTTAAGTAGACATATACATCCACGCCACTTTATAATGTGTTATTTACAAGTGAAACCCAACAGATCTATGAATGTCCTTGGGTCTACCGATATCTGTATCTATATCTGTATATTACGTGGCAGTACGCACTATTGTGCTATCGCGCCACGGGAGTAACTTAGCAAGGCCTGTTGTCATTCATGATATAATTCATAGCCTTATGTGCATGCCAAGTACTCCACATTGTGGATTTTCTGAGGTCTCGCCGCATGGAAACTGTGCCTACGTCCATTGAGATTCTTTTACGTCCAACCCAAAGTCAGTCAGAAGAGCCATCTGATTTACGTGGTTCTCTGAGCCCCACGACACGACATCGCTACACGATGTCCTAGTGTATACGGCACCTGGCAGTCCCAGGCGATCACCCATCCAATTATGAACCGGGTGCGACGTTGCTTAACTTCAGTGATCGAGCCGACACCGATGAGACAACGCCGTATTCCGTATATAATGCGTGACGTTCCCATATGGAGATTTATCGACATCACCTGAGTTCGTGAAAAATCACTGATCGACACGGGAGACACATTAGTTCATGTGGGGCAAGACAACCCACAGCCCAATATGTTCCTCGCGAAGGAAAGTTCTTACTTTACTGTAGTATGCATATAATATATTTGAAAAAAAAGTTAAATTGTTCTTTATTTACCTCGGTATATTACTGAAACTAGAAATTACCCTTTTCCAGACTATAGCTGGCCCAACAAACTCAAAACATTTGTATGACATTTATACAACGACGGCCAAACGTCTTCGACGTTGGTCCAACTTTGTATAAATGTTATACCAATGTTTTGTGTTTGCTGGAGGGCCACCATCTGAATGCTGGGACCATATAGAGACAAGGAACTGTAGGCCTATACCCGATCACAATACCGTGTATTTTACAGTTATCATCGAATCCGGTGGTATGTCGTTAATGAGTAGATACTGAGAAGCACACTTTGGTTGCAATGATCCGAAGTTCAAAACATAACACTCTGCAATGATAGTCTGGGTTGAAAAAAGCAGAATATTTTTCATTTTTGAATTGAATTGAATTGAAAATTGTTTTTATTTTTCCAGCACATTCAAAATACATTTTAACAAATCACAAAATATAAAATAAACCAATTGGTATTTTCAAACAAACTTTGTTGTAATCACACAATTTATACAGGAAAAACAGAGCATTACAGAAGTTAAAGAACTTATTAAAATGTAACACTCTATGTATATTTTAATTGAGATATATATTTCTTTCTTTTTATTTCATTTTCCCGGATGAAAAAAAACCTGCACTAAAACACTCGATATTCCTATCAAATAAACAATATTTGAACAAATAAGAATAAATCTACAATAATTGTTACTACCGGCTGTTTCTGACGACTAATATAATATACATGTGATGATCATGAATATGACTAGTGACAATGCTAACTATTAACTTAATAAAAAAGAAATAACAATAATAAGAAACACGTGGCAAACGATAAAGATGACTATTCATCTTTCTGCAGATTTATATTATTTGCAAATGATAAAGATGACTAGATGATTGGAACCGCAGTATCAATTCAAATCCAGCATCAAATCAAGTATTCCTGAAGCTATAGATACTAGGGTCAACACAATACTGTTTGCACCAACACTACTTCCTATATAGCAAATAAAAAACACTTCTATCAGTGAACTGTAATACACATAAAAAAATATATACATTGGAATCTATAGTCCCCTTCCTTACAGCATCACATTAGGTTTTTATATTTAAGAATTACTTGGTTTTTGAACATACATTTGAATGTTATTAACTTTGACACATTCTTCAATTTTTTATCCAATTGATTCCACAATTTTACACCATATATGGAAATATTCATGGATTTATGAGTTGTACGTATATATACTTGCTTAAAATCTTGAGTATGCCTGGTCTTATAAGAATCTTTCTTTATCATTTTATAATAATTCATGATATTTGGTGGCAATACTTTTTGTTTAACTTTAAACACAATTATTGCAATCTTTAAGTCAATTAAATCAGATAGTTTTAATAATTTCAAATCTACAAACAATTCATTTGTGTCATCTAATCTCCGCACTTTACTCATTGTTCTCACTACTTTTTTCTGAAGTAAATAAAGTGAATTAATATATGTTATATAAGTTTTACCCCAAATTTTTTAACAATAAAACAAATAAGGCATAAAAAGAGAGCAGTACAAGATTTTAAGAGAAAATGTATCCAAATACTTACTGGCTCTATATGTAATAGCATTACTTTTAGCTAATTTTGACTTGATCATGCAGATATGTTCCTTCCAATTTAATTTATTATCCATCAAAACTCCCAAAAAGTTAGTAACAAAAACTTCCTCTATTTCTTTATCACCAATACGTAATTCTATTTTGACGTTAGAGTGTCTATTCCCAAATCTCATGAAGTTTGTCCTCGACACATTAAGTGATAACTTATTTAAAGCAAACCACCCATTCAATTTTTCCAATTCCTTGTTGATATTAACACATAATTCCTTCAAGTCAAAACCGAAAGAATAAATATTTGTATCTTCAGCAAACAAAATGAACTTCATAATATTCGACACCTTACAAAGGTCATTATTATATAAAATAAACAACTTAGACACTAAAATAGACCCTTGTGGAACTCCACATACAACTTTATATATATCCGAGTTAATCCAGTAAATAGCTGGATAGCCACATATTTGCTTCCCCCCTAATTCCAAAATGTTGAAGTTATTGTATAAGCAGTTTATGATCTATTGTATCAAATGCCTTTTTCAGGTCAATAAAAACACCTACAGTATACATTTTTTCATCCATTGCAAAAGATATCTCTTCTGTGAGTTCCATCATAGCAAGTGCTGTTGCTTTTCCTGACCGAAAGCCATACTGACTATCATTTAGTAAACTGAATCCAATAAGCCTTGATAATCTTGCTCATCTTATTTTTCTTCTGCACAACAATGATTTATTTTTTATTCTACTCTCTCAGAAATAATGAAACTCCAAGCTGTCGGTTTATTTGCTGGGCTGTTTAACGAACAGCAGCATACAGAACGGTTTTAGCACATCTAAATTCCCTACATGTGAAGACTGTTCATTAGTTTTCCTTTCACATGACTGATATAACTTAACTTGTTTAGTTGTTTCACTCTCAATAGAATTGCCGCTCATGTGATTCCTTGTTTGTTCATCGGATGGAGCCTGTTTGCCGAACGTTTCCGGATGAACTTTAGGCCTGCGCTTTGTCATCTGGACTGTACTGGGAACTCTTCTCTGCACTGGGAATTAGTTTGATCGGCTCTACGCAATGATGAGCCCCGTGGACATGCCTGTGATAAAAATTCGATACAGATATAGGTCTACATGTTATTAGATGGATATGATGTTTGCCGTTTATTGGTTGATCTCCACCAATTAGAAGCCCACTATATGGCTTTCCCAACTATTGGACGTTAATAAAAATAATCATTACCGTTTTTATTAGTAATTAAGTCACAAACCTCTATGCATACAGATAGTAAACAAACATCAGTCTTGTAAGCCAACTGAATCAACATTGACTCTCTCGCTGGATAACCTTCCTGATTATTGACACATCAGCATGTTCCCAGCAAACACAAAACATTTGTATACCATTTATCAAATGTTGTACCAACGTCGAAGAAGTTAGGCCGACGTTGTATAAATCTAATTCAAATGTTTTGTGTTCGCTGGGTTACTATAGTTTATAGATAATTGGTCAGTTTATGTGTACTTTAGCCAATTATTTGTCTACGTTATATCAAATATTTGGTGAAGATTGCACAGACGTGCAAGTAATTAGCCAGATATTGAAACCAGATGTGTAATTATATGGTTATAATAAAGCTGAGACCACTCCACTGACACCCTTCGAGCTATCTGCCATGTTACATTTGCATTTTTCAGTTAACTACAGAAACAAATAGTTCTGAAAGTTGTTCTTCTTAACTGTGTTGTGCACGAGGTAGAGGTTTCACATGATGGTCTGTGTGCAGCCTCCTTAATTCTATGATTCCTTGGAGTAAATAACCATTATTTTCTATGATGTCTATGTTGTCAGGAGATAATGTTTTAATTAATTCCAACCAGCACAAAAATTAAAACGCAATGTTAAAAAAAGACTGTTCTGACAAATATGGCAAGCTAACACATATCAAACCTTTACATATTTGACATGCATGTGGGTGTGTATAGGAACTTAAGTCTAAGTTCTCTATCACTTTTCAACTCCCGTTTGGGCGACTGTACGCAAATAACTTGACATTGACTCCATGATGTTCTTGATGCTTTATTGATATCAATTATGATTCATCTATAACGCTGTGCACTGTGGATGGTGATGGAAAGTGGAACGCAGCGGCCTCGGCCTCTTAGCTAGCTCTGCAGGGGCAAGACAGACGTCTGTCCGCCCCGCTGGCTGAATTGCAAGTGGTAGAGTGGAGCGTGTTTGACCGTGTTGGTTAGCGGCGCCGGCGTCAGTCAGGGGGCGGCCTCTCGTCAGATGCCGAACCCTGCCGAACGCCGCAGAAACCGGTAACTTATCCCCACATGTGTGTCTGTGTATGTGCGAGCGTGCATGTGATAGTGTGCTATATAGTGTAGTCATTCTTGCAAATTAATTTGGACAAATATCTAAAGGTTTATGATGTATTTTGGTAGATATAGATCCCAACTAACATGTCCGAAAAGTCCCAAGAAAAACTCCTGTTCAAATTCGAGAAGTTGACTAAAACTATGTTTCAATACACGATTGCTTGCGAAAATCTAAATGTTCATTTTTCAAATGTCAGGTAGCATTACTCATGCTTCTGGACACCAGGAATCGATTGTACCTATCAGTTTGACTTTAAATGCAAAGAATGGTTGACTTAAAGTTGATCTAGCTATTTTTCAGAAAAAAATAATTATATTTTAAATGATTTAATGGGTATATTGTGTTGCGGAGTGACCACCTACAATATTGGTATTTGGTTTGTTTGTCAAGTATTAGCATTGATCCCATGAGTCTATCATATCAAGTGTATATTTTAAGTCAACGAAATAAAACTCAATTGGGAGTGATCACTAAATGATCGTAGCCTAAAGTTTTGCTAATTATTTTTCAAATCAAATGTAATCAATTGATACCGTTTTTCATTACAGTTCAAGATTGCTATTTGATAATCAACATTTGTCGACTCATAATATCAAGTTAATAAGTCAAAAAATTATAATAGTGAGGTTAAGGAGAGGGTTTGACTCTGGGAATGAGCTCTCTTAATGATCTATGCCAGTGGCTACAGCACAATATCCATGTATTTTTCAGTTTAAGAACTGATATTTCATATGGAACATGTCTCTAATGGTCTCTAAAATACTACTTTACAGAACCACTGCAGTTTAATAATTGATGAGGTTAAAATTCAGGCTTTTGCCCAAACTTAGAATTTATTAGTTAGTTAACTATCAATCACACCCAGGATACATTGAATTTCTGTACCGCTAGATCGTTATTAAGAAAACAATATTCTCAACAAGAGCATTTGCATAACTTGAGACTGAATGACCAAGTACACAACAATAAGAACATTAGAAAACAAAAAAAAACATAAATAAAATACAAACATAAATAAACACAAATAATAATAAACATACAAAAAACATAAATAAAAACATTTAAACTAATAAAATAGCATATACACAATGCAATTGTGGATATTGTCCATGTAAATATGTCGAATTGACATTACAAAATGTACATAACTAATATAATATATACATCACAACTGTTGATTTGAAATCGTCTTTTACAATTAAAGTTGCAACAAACGTTTCAAATGTTTCTTATTTTGTGATATTCAAATTTCTTGACCCTCTAAACATACGAATCAATATATTACAATAACAATTTGCATATTTATTGGTCAAGAAATGTGATTTTTAGCATAATAGCTAGTGTATATTGCGGCCATCTTGAATTTGCTTGTAACAAAGTTATGCCATCACTCCATTTTTCATCACATTATGTACCTCTGGCTGGCTGACTATTCGTCGATTTAACAAATTTGGACAGAAATTTTGCTTAGGACTTTTCAGGATGGCTAGCTGGGACTTATATCTACCATAATAAATCATAAAACCTTTGTTAGCAATTTGTCCAGATTTCCGTGGATTTAGTGCCAGAATGAATAGGGCCTACTTGCATGATGATGTATTTAGCAATCGTATATTAATAGATAATCGAAGGTATGTGTGTGTTACATATTGTTTTGCATGCCGAATATATGGCACCCCAACACAAAGGAACTGCTTTGCCTCGGCGGCTCCTTGTTATTGTTATAAACTGTAGGTACTACGCAATGTTAGTCGTCCAACTTTGAGCCAACATTATTTTAATGTATCGATCGTTTTACTGGGGCTGCACCCGCCTTAAGTAACCTTAAGATAGTATTAAATTCATATTGTTATTTTCATCAACAACAACAACCAAGATTGCCAGTACAGATAACGATAAACGTTGATCCAGCGTTGGTTAGTGCTACCGCTAGCTGTCACTGGTCAGCCAGAGATCCTGGCTCGGTTCCTGCTCTTGGTGTTTAGTTTATAAAACACACAAAAAAAATATCGTTCATTCGTTGCATATAGGAGGAGGGGGGGGGGGTCCCAGCAAACACAAAACATTTGTATAACATTTGTACAACGACGATTAACATTGTACAAAACTTATACTAATATTTAATGTTTGCTGGGGTAGTATACTTGGCTTCGGATCGCCAAGATTAGAAGTTTGGATCCCGAGGGTTATGTTATCTGATCATCATCACACCATCCTCGACAGCTTTTCCTACCTGGCCCACTTCAGGCTGCATGCCTATTCCAGCAAACACAAAACATTTGTATAACATTTGTACAATGTTGGACCGACGTCGAAGACGTTGGGCCGACGTTGTACAAATGTTATACAAATGTTTTGTGTTTGCTGGGATATGCATAAAAATGATACATGTGGTTTAAAACACTACTAATATAGTAATTTACTAGTAATTTTGCCCTAATAAATTTAAGCATCGTTTTACCGTAATTCACATGATTTAATAACTTTAACTTTTTTTTAATCTCTAAATTTTTATTTTATAATTTTGTACTTTATTGGACGTTTTAATAAAAATGATTATTAATAATAATTTGCTGATATAATATGAAGTGAGACCTTAATAACATTATTTCATCGATGAATGATAATTATTTTCCACGGAAGACGAGTAGTGAATTAGTACTAATCTTTTTTTGTGTAGCATAATTACAGGATAAGTTTGTAGTTGTTACAAGAAGGAGAAGAATGGATTTTATATCCATATAATTTATGCAGGCTTATAATTAATAGTATGTCTTGAATATTTCTATCTACATTCAGGCCACTTGATGTATTTTGCTCATCAATCCAATAGTGCTCAAAACAAGAACAAAACATCTACGTACAGTCTTTACAATCAGTGTTATTTTCGTTATTATTCAGGAAGATATAGATTAAAAAATACCAAAAGATTGCACTGGATTGTCGACCCCACAATTACGACTTATCACTTTCCACGAAGTATCAGTTTAATTTGACATTCCTTGTGTATGTATGCTTGTCACGGATGCGAGTTATTTATTGACAGTATCATAAATCATCTGACTGTACCACCGTCATCATTTCACCAATAATTATACGATGCTAGTTTGATTAAAAGTAGACATTTAAAAGCAACCTTGAAAGACAAGGCAGTATTGTGTTGGAGGCTCGTAAATCAGAAAATGTCAGATACGACCCTCGACAGAATGCGCAATCATTTCAAGGTGTACTCGGCTCAGTAAACATTCGAAATTGTCATCACACTGCAGAATCAAAAAGACGCCTATTGGCGTAAAGTTAACGCTTTTTGGCGAAGGATGAACGCTTCTTGGCGCAAAATGTCAATTTAGAGCACTGACAGCTCACACAAAGTGTAAAAAAAGGCATAAAGTTCAATTACTTAGTGTAATGATCCCATCCACGGAACACTAGATTGTATAAGGACAACGCTGGTGTTTTTTTCACTCGTATAGCGACTGTAGTTTGTTCAGACGAATGAAAACAGTTGGCTACCCATCCTGATATTCCGGACTTATAGTCCTATAAATTTATTTGTAATATAAATAATCTTTACCACTATAACCATGGTAATAAGGTACGATGGGGATTATCAGATGTCAGCTATATAAAATAAAATCAGGCCTAAATAAAGCTATTTTGGCCAAGGGAAGTTCATGTAGCGTCACGTCCGAAGTGATGCATAAGAGGGGGGGGGGGGGCAGGGCAGGGATATAATATTCAAAAGCGCAGAAGAATACGAAACTAATGTAAGTTTAATTTCCAATGTCTAGGCCTATATTGCCATATAAAAAAGATCCGGGGTTAATAAAAAAATTAAAAATAATTCAGCAGGGGCGGATCCAAGGGGCGTGGTTTGGTCGAAAAAAATAGTAAATAATATTAATCTTATTTAGGGGTTTCCTTATGACTGGTTCCACACTCACTGAGGGACAAAAAGCAGTGGCCAATATGCCATAGATTTCAGGAGAAAGCCTTTGAAAATCAAAGACCCCGCGCTGCAGTGAAATATTTCTTTGCTTTAACCCCCCCCCCCCGTCAGGGAAAAGCTAGATCCGCCCTGACTAACAAGGCCTAAGCCTACAATGGCTACATATTAACCTCATCCTTGTCTCCCCATCTCCCAATGCATATATATGAACTACAAGTGCACTCGTGTGACCATGTAGACCCTATAGTACACTTGGGTGACATAATAAGCAGGGGGTAAGTATAGTCCAATCGTGGCTGAAAAAAAACTTGAAATTAAAGATTTCAGCCACAGATGGCTTGCAATAAAAGATGTGTTAACCTACTTTCCATTTTGCTATCATAATTATGAAATACTAAAATTGGTCTCGATTAATCAGGTTGATAATAGGACTGGTTGGTTAGAATCAGTGACATTACAGCTAGGCCCTATACATCACATGCTCAGCTCATATGTTATAAACAACATTAAAGTTATGTAGGCCTACTGTATCTTGAGTTGAGGTCGAGATCGTTCTCAGTCACCACCATATGTTAAAAAACTTTCATTTTCTTAGATAAAAGGAGCACAACAATCCATGCTCCATGCCTTTACGGTGTAGTAAATCGCAGGTCTGGACTAATATCAGACCACCATGCCTTGTGTAGACCTATAGGGCTACCTATCAACAGATCAATGGCAGAACAGTGATAACACCAGTGAACATAAAGTAGTAAGATTAATAACTGTCATTAACTAGAAAGAGTGTGATTCGGAAACGAACACGAAAGCAGCCCTCCGTTATCGCGAGTCGGCCATTTTAAATTTGATATAGATCAGCAAACTTTCTGAAGTTTTGCTTTATATTACCGCTTTAGCTATTATCCAAGATTTCCGAGATAATGAGAAAAAACAATGAAAAATGACCGCCAATTGGCTATTTTGGATTTTATTTTTGCGAAATTTGTCATGGGTTATCCTTGTGTGAGTCCTCACATTTTGTTCTATATGCATGGTCCAGCTAGCTTTTTTGCCTTGTTTTTGAGTTACGCAAATATCACAAAATTTCTCAAATTTAAAATGGCCGCTAAACGGCCATTCTAAAATCGTTTGCTCCCAAAAGTTAATCAGGTCATTGGCTGACATTGCTGTGCATATTAGCTGGAAACTTTTTCCTGAAACGCGCTAAAGAGTATTTCTTTGTTAGTGGCCCTACTAATTAAAGGGTTGTTTATATGGGAATCAAAGTGTAACCAAAAATTATTCGGTGGTATGTGATGGATATGTGGAGTATGACGGAGCAGAAGATTAGCTATCATGCAAGATTTCAGAGATGATAAGGAAAAAAATTGGCGGCCATTTTGGATTATATTAGTGCGAAATTCGTCATGGGTTATCATTGTGTGAGACCTTCCATTTTGTTTTATATTCATGGTCCAGCTAATTTGCATTTTCTTGAGTCACTTAAATATCACAAAATTACTCAAATTCAAAATGGCCGTTAAACGGCCATTTTTAAATTTTTGCTCCCAAAAGGGAATCAGGTCATTAGCTGACATAGCTGAGCATATATACTTGCCAGATTAAAAGAAGATCTGATAGAAACTGTTTCCTGAAACGCGCTAACGAGCATTTCTTCGTTAGTGGCCATATTAATTAAAGGGTTGATGATATGGGGATCAAAATGTCACCAAAACAATTTGCCAGTGGTATGGGGTGGCTATGTGAAGTATAGATAGATTATATTGATAGATTAGTAGCTATTTTGAAAACAAATAACTGCGCTGGCGGCGGAGGCTGCTTGATTATTAACGCACATTTTGCTAGGCTATAGTCTAGACGATCAGGTTATATTATAAATATCATTTAAATGTATTTATTCCAGTCGTAGGCTACATAGCACAATGATCTTAGGGCCTATCCCGTTGAAGAAAAAATCTGTAGATTATAAAACAAACTCGTACCTAATATAGCCATATAGGCCTACCAATACTAACAAAATTATACATAGTTGCACCAATAGGCGTCTTCACATTGCTCCAATAGGCGTGCAACACTGATTTTACAACGTTTCAATGGTTTATTATCTACGCAGGTCATTAGACAAATAACTGAGATATCAGTGGCGTAGAAAAGACTTAATGTAACATAATCTATCTAATTATAGAAGATTTATATGCAAATAGATTAAAAAAAATAACATTTGAATGGAATCGTGTCCAGTTTTGAGGTAGGGTACCAAAACTATTTTCACTAGTCTGAGAAATGTATTAAACTTTCCCATGTAAATTTCCATGTGTGGAGGTTCCTAAGATGTACTATTGTTCCGTGCACACCTTTATTTAACATAAGTTAAACATTTTGGCCTTTTCTTCGGACGATATTTTGAAAAAATTCTGAAAAAGTTGACAATTTGGCGCCGAGAAGCGTTGCACTTCGCCAGTAGGCGTCTTTTTGATTCTGCAGTGTGGTCATGAATATCATCAAATTGGATTTAACAAACGACAAAAAATGACCAGACAATAATTCTGATTTACTTTGGTTTTCTATCGAATAATTGTGCATGGTAGTTACTTGTTTTTTTTCTACAATAGTTTAGGAGAAACAAACAAACAGACAAACAAACAAACAAACAAACAAACAAACAAACAAACAAACAAACAAACAAACAAACAAACAAACAAACAAACAAACAAACAAACAAACAAACAAACAAACAAACAAACAAACAAACAAACAAACAAACAAACAAATAAACAAGATAACGTCAGTAAAACAATCAAGCAATCCATAAGCCAGTACGCCAGCCAATCTGCTTGCTAAAATTAATATTTTTTTACATTTCATACAGGATGGCAGGATTTAGTATGCATGGAAAACCGCAGAGAAAAATATATAACAGTTCTCATATGCTTATATAAATGTATAATTTTAATGTTTGATATTTCCAAAACGAGCGCCGTCAGATCAAGGTTGGTAGATTAATGAAAACTACAGCTACAGCTACAGCTTCTATGAATGGTTGGCTCTGAGAAATGATTTATTCATGCACATATTTACATGTGATAGACCTTCTATGGATGGTTGACTCTGAGAAATGATTTATTCATAAACATATTTACGTGTGGTAGAGTAATTCTATAAGAGAGCTGACAGATTAGGCGCCTTACACTACTATCATCTTTAGCTCAATATCGAACAGGTTAAAATTACAAAAGCATCATGAATGTGTTAGTGACCGTCTGTTTGGTTATGATCAGCGTCAGTCTGGCTGCTGGTAAGTTCAATACAAATATATTATCAAGCGAAATTGCTAATCATACGTTGTGAGTGAGTGAGTGAGTGAGTGAGTGAGTGAGTGAGTGAGTGAGTGAGTGAGTGAGTGAGTGAGTGAGTGAGTGAGTGAGTGAGTGAGTGAGTGAGTGAGTGAGTGAGTGAGTGAGTGAGTGAGTGAGTGAGTGAGTGAGTGAGTGAGTGAGTGAGTGAGTGAGTGAGTGAGTGAGTGAGTGAGTGAGTGAGTGAGTGAGTGAGTGAGTGAGTGAGTGAGTGAGTGAGTGAGTGAGTGAGTGAGTGAGTGAGTGAGTGAGTGAGTGAGTGAGTGAGTGAGTGAGTGAGTGAGTGAGTGAGTGAGTGAGTGAGTGAGTGAGTGAGTGAGTGAGTGAGTGAGTGAGTGATAGGTCCAAATTGTTTATATCAAATCTGGGTGTTTTTCTTCAGCCAATACTGGACCATTGTGCATTACCGACTGTAGCCAGCAGAGCGATGGGAACTACCAAAGCTGTGCGAACTGTCATACTTACATCGCTTGTACTGCAGGCTACATGCACACGATGCCATGTGCCGCTGGAACTGTCTGGTTTGACAACTTAAAACGCTGTGATTGGCGCCCATCTCCAACTTGCACCGGTAAGTGTGCAGTGAGCAAAACTCAATTCTGACCATTTAACCCTTGCACTGCTGGGCCCGTATATATATACGATTTCAAACGAAATATAATGCCACTGAGAATTGTAAAATGTTTTTTAATAAATGTTCATTTAATCAAATAACTGAATTTGTGCTGTTTCGATTTTCACAAGTAGATATTTTATTAACATACCAACAATTCATTTCGGACCCTCGTCCTAGTTATGCACAACATGCCACCCTTTACCTGTTGAATTGTTTCAATTGTATTTTGCATCATTTGAATCAGGGATTGCTAACGAAATTTACATCTTCAAATGATGAAAAATATTACTATTTATGAAAAAATAGACATGTCCAATATTAAATTATTGGAGCAACTAAGCATCTACCAAAAATATTTTATCAAATTAAGTGATATTTTTATTAATCTAAAACATCCTTAACCCCGTATACATACAGGACTAGCAGGACAAGGTTTAAAAAGACCATCGGATGAAAAGTTGCATAACACTATAAGGAGGTTGTGTGAGCTTTCGTTTGAACTATCATACTTGAATTTTATAAGATCGAGACATATTTTATTTACTTTGCCGTTGGAATTACGACAGTAATTCACAACTCAAGGTGAATAAACATGAGATTAAATAGTTGAGTGCTAGAAGGATTAAACTGCGTCAGACTTTGGCCTGTTAAACTTTAAAATTTGTTTTGCGGTTTTATTTCTATTTTCACCGAAATGACAATATTGAGGGGGCCAATCATTTAAATGGTAGATATCGAAAAATATATACTGATTTCATAATGCTATTATATTCATCATAATTATATGAATAAATAAATATCAATCTTGCACCTGGGATAAAATACACATTGAAAAATATATAATTTTTATGTCTTAAAGTGATAGTCACGTCCACGGCAGTTCTAACCCACAAAAGGGGAAAAATAAAAGAGCCATTCTATTTGCTAGATTAGCATAGGCCTTTGTTTTGATAAATAGATATCCATCTTGCATCAGGACTAAAATACACATCAAAACATATAATTTTCCTGTTAACTCCTAAGTGGTAGTCAATTCCTCCGTTTAATTTGCCCCTCAAACAGGAAAAATTAAAAGAGCCATTGAATTTGTAAGATTAGCATGGGCCTATGTTTTGATTCAAATTATACCCATGTAAGTAATTTCTACCCAGTTGTGGATTGCGGCATCGAGACGCAGCTTTGAGTAGGTGAAAATGCGTGTGAGAAATCAGATAATATTGATATTTAAATGGGGGCTACTCACAATTAAACAAGGTAACATGCACAAATATAGCTAGAATATTTCAGGTTGTTTAGTTAGTCTAGTTTTTAACTGCTACCCTTGTTCTTTTCAGTGGAATAGACGAAGAAATGAAGTCGACGCAACTGAAAATAGACTTTTACTACATCGCGCATGAATTAAACATTTTATCACTTCATTATTTATTAATATAGATTGTATGTTGTTTTACTAATTATTATGTATTACTTAATACACAGAGTGATAACATAATTTTGTTCTCACAGATGTATATTGAGAGACAATTACAATGCAAGTCTTATTATTATACCGTTTTAATCAATAAACTGGTCCTTCACGAATTATCCTAAATTTATCTGAGGCTCATCAGCTTCCACATCTTGATTCTGGAATTGTCAATAATACAGCAAAATAATGAGTTTGGTGCCCTCCATTGTGCGATAAGATAGTTGCATCACAGTTTTTCTAATAAGAATCTGACTGTTTAATGCGTGACTACTGCAACACCTGCTTATTCTTTGAATCGCTGTACTTCACTACATTACTACATGTTTATGCAACATAAGACAATATAACTAGTTTGAGACCAATTTCATGAATGTAAATGTTTTTATAATTTTATTATTCAATATAACATCAGCTGAGCATCCTGGCACAGTTTTTTTTTAATTAACCTGTTGCGTCAGTCATCAATTCTGATTTAATTTTCAGAGCTAAAAATGGAAAAAAAAGTTATTATGAGGATTGGTGATTTAACAATATGTTTAATAATCAATATATATGTATGAAAATAAAGTGTGCCGCTATTATAACTAATTATGAGTTTATTTTTATTAATTTACATACACGCATGCACGCACGCACACAAACACACAAGGCAACCCTGGTGGGGGGTCACTAAGCGATCTTTATTATGTCTAACGTGATGCTTAGCTAGGAAAGTACTTTTTTAAACAAAAAATGAAATTATTTTTTTGCAGTTTTACCAAATATCTTCATGTAAGATCTTTACGTGAAAATACAAATTTTAAAGAGTGTTCAGGCACAATTTAGACAGTTAAACATGGGTTTATTAATGAATTATATTACAACCTATGAAAACTACAGCGCTTCGTGTTCTAGGCCTATAATATATCTTTTTGTAGACACAGATATGATATATCAAAACAGCGTCGTCTATGGAGACGATGATGGTAAAATCGCAGTACCGGTAATAATTAAATTAAAAACGATAAATAGAACTTAACTGTATTCAAACCTAACCTCATCTTATGGTAGTAATTTATCCAGCAAACACGAGATGTGAAGCCAACGTTGGTTTAATGTATGTTGTCTAGTTGTCTGCGCCACAACTGTGCACAGGCCTACACATAACGTGAATAATATATAATAATGCAGTAAAATAATAGGATACACCATGCAGCTTTTAAACTGGCCTGCTTGACAGACAAGCTGAGTAAGATTGATAGTTATTCATATGAGTCCAAGTATAATTTTACAGTATCGTAATCTCATTGTGTGTTTAAATAAGTTATAATTAAAACATGTTAAACCTATACATTGGGTTTCAATATCACACCTGAAGATATAATGTCATAATGTTGAGAGCTAGGTATAACACTTTCATCACCTGTAATTTATACACCATGATTTAAAAAGTTGTGTTAAACATCCTCTATTTTAAAATGACGTCTACCACTATAAGATGGCGATATTTCTAGCTGACTGATTAGCCTGATTTTTTGGCTAGTTGTCATTTTATTTACATATTATCGTCCATCATTTAGCAATGTTCTTTATGGGTGTACAGGCCTATGCACAGGACAGATTTATTCATTGTAAGTGGCGCTGATCTAGAATATACTAGCAAAAAGATGTTTAAAATGTCATGGTGAATGATACTGTATTGGAGTATACACAGCAAACGTGACAAAGCATATGAAAAAATCTGGAATTTTTGAAGTGAAGAGGCTGAACACAATTTAAAATCTCTTAAAAAAAAGGTTTAATAAAAATTAGAATTACCTATCAACACTGTCTATAGAAAATGATTAACCCATGCCATGATAATAACAATAAGAGCATTTGTTCAATTATCAAAGCCATAAAATGGGACTCCTCTGGTGTTTCTCCTCTCAAAGAAAATGGTGAACTTTTAGCAAAGACACCCGAAAAAGCAAATGCATTAAATATACTGTTCCTGTCAGTCTTTACTTCTGAAACATCAAAATTACCAGCAAAATCTTTAGAAAACATATTTTATCCAACTATAGACCGGACATCCATATTACTCAAAAGGAAGTTGAAAAATTATTAATGAATTTAAACCCAGATAAAGTGACAGCACCCGACGGTCTTTCACCTCAATATTGAAGGAGTTGTCATCGTAAATTGCACCAATCCTAACTCAAAACAATTAAATGTCCCTGGAAACAGGTGAGATCCCAGACGATTGGCGTAGCCTACAGACAATGCTTCTCTAATCTTCTCTAGTTAATAAAGGTGAAAAATACAGTCTCGCAAATTACAGATCAGTATCACAACATGTATTTGTGGGACCCATATACACTCAAGCGGGAGGGAGTGCGGAAGCTTGAGTCCGTCAAACGCAGCCGGGCAGCCAGATAGGCCTACTGTCCCTACAGATATTATAACAACAACAGCGTGACAAATATGCTAAACCTTACAAGAAAGAAGAACCATTTCATAAATGGCCATGCTCTACAAAATAAAAAAAAACAGAGTTGTGGCTATAGGGGCCTGCATGACATCTCACCCTTATTTACAGCCAAAATTAAGATTCTCCCGTATTCATCCCCTGGGTTTCCAACCATACCATACCAATATTAATTCATTTAAATACAGTTTTTTTTCCAGATCAATCTCAACACAGAAGACTTATACCCCCACAAATCCCACAGGCCTCCATAGTTGATGCATTTAAGGCCACCATCAATAGCCACACTTGAGTTTCCCTAAGTAAAATAACAACCCCCATTCTATTTTTATCCCTACACCAAAAACACACGTGACGATCGCACCTTTAGTATGCTCACCAGTTAGCGAACACAATCACTAACGTTAGCCTATTGACTCGATATTGTAATCAAGTTAGGCCCATTTGCACAGTCTCGGTAGCACATAAGTAAATGGTCGTGATAGCATTAATTTCTTGTACCATATGTAGGCCCCTATGTATTGTTTTATTTGTTTTGAAGATACTAACAATATTAAAAACAAGTTACAACCCATCCCAGCAAACACAAGACGTTAGCCCAACGTTGTTTTACTGTTGACCCGCCGTCTACGACGCCAGCCCAATAGTAACCAGCGTTGGGCCAACGTCCCATAGTGTATATGCATACTATTGCTATACAGTCGTAAAGTCGTATCTTGTCAATGCAGGGCTGGCGGACATCTGCAGACGCGACACAGTCTAATTTCAAAAAGTCGTATCTTCAGAAGGATATAGCTATCTGGTACGGTGATTTGAAGCTACCAGTACACATCTACCAGTACACACGCTGTACCAGACTTTAGCCTATAGGGCCTACCAGACTTATTATAAGCCGATTGTGAATCATAGAGTAGCGATATAATTCTAGCAAATCTCGTCGATTCTCAACGCCTTGTATACAAATCCTACCCTCTCATTATACCTTTCAATCAGTTCTAAGAATACACCTAATTTTTTGCACGAAATAGAGCAGCGTATTTGTTATAAATCGTCTACTCTAATCACGCCTTGTGTGATCTCATAGCGTGCACAGGGTCGGTGTAGATCCTTTACACCTTCCATTCCGGCCTAACGTCGCACTTCAATCTGTTAACTGGGTAAAACCAAAAATTGGGGTAACTTTGTAGCATCAAAAATGGCAGTGAGGTGACCATCAAAGAGGAGGAAAACTACTTTATAGGTTTGGTGCACTGATCCCAATAGAGCATGAAAAAGCCACTGGCTGCGCTGCGAAAAAAATTTTCTGCTTCAAAAAATCATTTAAAAAAAATTGCAGCATTCCACTTTCTACTCCGTTACCAAATCCAAACCATTTAAAAAATTCTGTTACTTTGTTTAGCTTGACATCACACTTTTAAACGTGATATCCCTATTGAAGCACAATACTAAACAATCGTACATCAAAACTGCTAAAAATTTGACAAAAATTGATGGGATGAACAAAAATCTTTATTTCAACTCCGTTACCAAGCCAAAAAATACTCAACTCCGTTACGAAATGTTTGGCTCGACATAAATATAAACTGAATATTTTCTTATCATAACATCGATCACAAATGGGTGCTCTATTATTATGGGGACAACGAGCTATGTTTTAAAAGACTATATCATCAATCATTATGACTGTAAAACCCATAAAATTTGACAATTCACCACTCCGTTCCCTTTTCTTGGTAACGGAGTAGAGTGGAACGGAGTAGTAAAATTAAAAGTATTCTAGGGATTAATGAAAAGATCTGGGCAATAATTCAAAAATATATCATACGGGTGGAAATAGTCCCCATAGCAACTGTTGTAGGCATACAATCATAAAACCCAACTCGTTTTTATACCCACAAGGCTAGGAACGGAGTAGTAAAAACAAAAGTATATTTTCTAACTTTTTGGTAATACCTGTTTCTAATAACTTGTCACTCAACAATATTAATTCTTTCAATGTGAAAAACTCGTATAAGTGTGTCAAACTACACTTGATATAATTTTAGTTCATGATTATTCACTTGATGGGGCATGCTACAATAATGGTAACGGAGTAGAGTGCAAATGTGGGGACATGTATAGGCCTATTCATCAAAATTATTTATATCGATATCAATTTTAAGTCGAATTTTGATCATTGATTAGTTAAAGTGAACAATGTCTAGCCATGAAATGTAATTGTTAAAATTATATTGTATTTTTGTATCCTACAGTGAAGTTTTAAATAGTGGAATTTTCTCTGGGGACATGCCATTTTCCACATTTCCATGACATAGAGCTCTTATAAAACCATATAGGCCTATATATATTTTTTTTTACAAATAATCTAAACATTATTAAGTAGTAATGCCTAAACGTGAAGTTGCACCATATATTTTTAATATTATTATATTTAAATCAAAATGCGGACCTTTTAAGTCCTGGGGACACTAATTTTATGTAAAATTACCCCAATTTTTGGTTTTACCCAACTACACATGGAGAGATTTCACGGAGCACAAGATGTCATCATAATTATCTCGCGAGTGTTAATAGATTATTATATCTATAGATATATAATTCGTTTTATTGACCTATACATTGTAATATCAGAAGAATAAGCTGTGAACAGCTGGGTGAAAATAATAAATACCGTAAGTTTGTAGCATCTATAGAACTGGAGTTTTGATGACCTAAATTCAGGAACGACACTGTTTATCGCCCATTTCACCTGTTTTGTGAATGGTTTGTGTTTAAATGTTCGATAAATCTAAGCTTATTTTGAATGTGATTTTAAAAGATGTTATAGGCCTACTTGTGAATAAATTGTAGTTTCTAAATATTAATTGTATAGAATGTTATCAAACTTCAAAGGCAATATACTGTGATTACTGGAACAACACTGTTTATCGCCCACTTCGCACTTTTCTCAAACTTCAAAGACCATACAGCATACAGTCCTGCAGCCGTTTCGGCGCATTGAACTTTCGTACTACACATTGCCATCTCTGTCCTACCAGGTACTCATTTTCACCTGAGTCAAGTGAAGCATTTGAGGGTGAAGTGTCTTGCCCAAGCCTAGGTAGGCTAGGATACACCATCTTAACAATGTCCCAAGTCTGGCAAGATTGAGCGGGGAGAAACATGATATTTCTCTAAAAATCCTGCACCAAGCGGGATTCGAAACCGCACGGCAGGCAGCGACATCGGCGGAGCGCCACGCTCTAACCATTACGCCATGTCCCTCTCTATAATAAAAAAAATCTGAGGAGGTGTTTTTTTTTAGATTGGTCAACAATACAGAAATAGCCTTTTTAGGTAGGCCTAGGTAACGTTACGTCCGAAGAAGTCATTTTGATGTTTTTTTCGGCGATATCCTGGAACATGCCCGGGAGGGAATGAAGATTTAAACGCCATCCTTGGACCATGGCATACATCAATACATCATGCATCTATTCTCACCATTACAACCATTTATCATCATGCTATAACATAAAATAATTACATCACAGTCTTGTTTCTTTTTATGGTACCACCGCAATATTTATGTCCGGAATAAAATTGAGCGTCCACCATTTTTTGCAGTATTTTTTCATGGCTACCATGTCACATGTACACGTCATGTGGTACGAAATCATTCCAAAGTCATATCATACCATGTAATTTCCGTCATTCAGTAACAATACGAACCTTATTAGTGAATGACGGGTACCTTATTAGTGAATGTTAACCTTTTACGTACTGGATCAATTTATTAGACTCACTAGATTAGCACGGGCATATTCCGGTAGTATATATAACAGCGACGTCTCTAATAATACCATCATCTATTAGCCCAATTATTTAATTTTAGCACGGGCATATTCCGGTAGTATATATAAGAGCGACGTCTAATAATAATACCATAATATCCTTCTAAATATGCCTTGGGAGGATTTCCCCTGTCTTAAAAAGGGTTTTATTTTGGGGCTAGTATAAAAAAAGGAGCAGGGTAAATTTTTGGGTGTAAAATGAGGTGAATTAAAGGTAAATTTAAACACGGGCATATCCCGGTAGTATATATAAGAGCGACGTCTCTAATATTACCATCATATCTTTCTAATATTAATTAATTAATTATAGCACGGGCATATTCCGGTAGTATATATAAGAGCGACGTCTAATAATAATACCATAATATCCTTCTAAATATGCCTTGGGAGGATTTCCCCTGTCTTAAAAAGGGTTTTATTTTGGGGCTAGTATAAAAAAAGGAGCAGGGTAAATTTTTGGGTGTAAAATGAGGTGAATTAAAGGTAAATTTAAACACGGGCATATCCCGGTAGTATATATAAGAGCGACGTCTCTAATATTACCATCATATCTTTCTAATATTAATTAATTAATTATAGCACGGGCATATTCCGGTAGTATATATAAGAGCGACGTCTAATAATAATACCATAATATCCTTCTAAATATGCCTTGGGGATGATTTCCCCTGTCTTAAAAAGGTTTTTTTTTGTGGGGCTAGTATAATAAAAAAAGGGGCAGGGTAAATTTTCGGGGGTAAAATGAGGTGAATTAAAAGGAAATTTTAACACGGGCATATTCCGGTAGTATATATATATAGTAAAGGAATATTCTCGTACATCAGGTGTTAAAGGGTTAATTGACTGCATTCCTCAAATTCCTACTAAATGACGGGTAGAAACTAAAATGCTTGATCTTCAATGTGCAAGCGTTAATACAGCATTGGTTCAGCGTCTCGTGTCTGCTAGATATAACTATGGTCCGTCAACCAATACACTAAATGACGGTGAATACACTAAATTGCATTGATTGTAATCAAGGCCATAATGAATTATTACGATTTATCATTTTATAATCTGTATGTAATGCTGGCATGATGTTGGTCTTTCATTTACGTTGTTGGCCCATCATTCAGCCAACATTGGCTCAATGTCTCGTGTTTTCTTAGATAGAACATGGTCACAAAGAACTTGGAATAATATTGGCCGAGTCTCGTGCACAAAGTTGTAGGATTTGGGTGTTGTTAAAGTTGGAGCTGTGTCGTACATGGTGTGCCAGCATTAATATAATATTCTAACATTATACGGAGATTTAACCTATTTCTTCCAGTTCCACAACGCCAACGGGACACGGTAAGATTCCGTGATTGAACTGAACTGAAACGTCTGAGGTGGGTGTATCGTTATATACCCGTACGGGCATATTCCGGTATAATGCCTTTTTTTCTAGTAGTAGTAGAAATGAAGCCATCGTTGTAGAATTGAAAGAGTTATTTGTTTTGAATGGCACTTTTATCAACTGTTGTGGGGGTTCCCATCATTTGATTTCTCGCAATTACAAAAAATGATGCCAACTCTCGCCTTTAATTTCATTATTGCTGCACCAAATGCTTGAATAGGTAAGTGAAACAGTAGCCCTGAATACAAGGCTATTCCGCCCGAGCTACATAGCCTTGAATCAACCTATTGAGTATATCCTGGGTTTCAGCTGTATGCAAGTATAGTGAGCAGCGACAACAGATAGAGTCGCTGGCTCATTATACACAGTAACGCGCTCAGGGGGCAGAAGCCGGGGTTGTCTCTATAGCTGGCATCAAGGCTATGTAGCTCGGGCGCAATAGCCTTGTATTCAGGGCTAGTGGAACAGGCATGCTGTGGTCCCTTCTGATAATTTTTTTTACACATGTGCCATTTTTTTAATTTTTGTAAGAAAATGCAAAAAAATGAAAATAGACTATGTCCATTGCTCTATGAGGAAGTTCTGGAGGACATTGATCATTAAGACCGTTTGGACAGAACAATGTGGGAACAGAGCTCCAGATAATTTTTTGGTTTGAGGAGTATTTCACTCATTGAAATGGGTGATGAAGAGTGAAATATGATGAAAAAATAAACAATGCTTATTTTTCATACAACAACATGAAAGCTTCATTGATAATTTTTTTCTTACACTCAGGTCACATAGTTCTGCTGAGTGCTCACGTACAAAATAAAACAAACGTATCATTTTGTCTGTTTTTTTTACTTTGATGGGTATTTTAATAGTTTTTTTATGAGTAATATTACTCCTCAGACTTTCTGTCAATGAGTATTTGCTGTTTTTACATGCGTATTTTACGCATATACGCATGTTATCTGGAGCACTGTGGGAATCTCAAAGAAATGAGATACCTGGGGAAGGGTGCACTAGTTTACCCAGGGTAAAACCTGGGTGAAGTTTTGTTTGCCTGCCCTGCACTTCCTCATGGGGTGCAGCGAGGGTAAAAATGGAAGTTTCATAGCTATAAGGATGAGGATCCATCAACATTTATCTTGTTCCATGACCCCCTCATGGATTTAAAAAAACAGAGGCCGGAGGCTATGCCTAAATTTCTGATTGTTATGTGCATACATTAATATGTATATTGATTATATGTATATTAATATGTATATTTATTATGTATATAAATATTAATATATCAATATGTGGTATATTTGCTACTGTTAAGTGTATTGCGGGGCACTTCTTGGGTGCCCTGATATATCTAAACTAAAACTCAACAGCGATATCATCTCAGTAGTTTTCTTCAGCTGCTTCAAAAAGTTCAAATTTCTGGGTGAGGTTTTTGATTCTGTTACCCCCATAACAGTTTGCAACATTGAGGTGCCATCTTTTGGACGTTTTTATAATTAAACTCAGATTTTGATCTAGCACAGCATTTTTCTTGCTTCTGTGGAATGTGGTCAAATATTTCTTTTAGCATGTCGGCAGTTACGAAAAAGGCTCAGCATAATTTTATTGGACAATTTATTGAATCTACCTATAATAGGTACCGGGTAGCCTACATTCAATAAATTTTAAAATTGTCCAATAAGCTGCCGACATGCTAGAAAAATATTTGACAACATTACACAGTTTTCACTGAGCAAGAAAAATTGGACGGAAACCTTTATTATCGCCCAGGGGGGTACAAAAGAAACTCTTTCTGAAAAATGCTGTGCTAGACCTAGATCAAAATCTCAGCTAATTATAAAAATGTCCAAAAGTTGTGACCTCAATTTTGCAAATTCCAGCAGGGATATAGAAACCAAAACATCACTCAGACACTTGAAGTTTTTAAAGCAGCTGAATGAAACTACTGAGATGTGCTATCTGTAGATATTAGGTTTTAAGATACATCAGGCCACCCGATGAGTGCCCAGCAATACTGCAACAGAGCAAATATACCACATAACAATCAGAAAATGGGGCATAGCCTCCGGGACCCGGTTTTTTTTTAAGTAACAGTTGTTTTTTAATTCTTATTTGGCAATTTATTATCAATCAATCGAGGTGTCTCAGGTTGAGTTAGAGTGTAATGTGTGTGACACATTAACAGAGCCATAGTGTGCACCGTGTCAGCCTTGATCTGTCACAGCTATTTTTCACACCTGATGTCGGCACCTGGCTGCATGTTGAATTGTGTCAGACTGACGGCAGCGCGTCGGTTTTGCTTACAACGAAAGACTTTTTATTGCATTGGCACAGTAAGAAAGAAACAGTTTTCAATTTTTTTTTAACTTTGAAATGAATAAATCCACGACGACAGAAAAATAAAAAAATTTTTTTAGAAATTTTAATTTTTTTTTGCAATTTTGGGAATTTTTTGGAGCAAATCCGTAGAACAAGTAAATAAATTTGTGTGGCCTTAGCTGGGGAGGTAGGCCTACATCACATAAATTCTATGGCCCTTTTTTCGTAAATGCCGACATGATCATGATGATAGAGGAAAAAATTGACCACATTCCACAGTTTTCACTGAGACTGACCAAGAAAAATGATGTGGCCTGTGCTAGACTAGATCGAAATCTGAGGTAAATTATAAAACGGAGTGGTCAACCCTACAGCAATGTTATAATGGGAGTCTCTCATCTCGTAAACGAGGCTGCCCATACAGTTGCATTATAAAAAATCAGGTATGATTAGCGTCAACTAGGGGGTCATGGAAGAAGAAAAATTTTGATGGATTTCCATGCTTAGGCTTATGGCTGAGAAACTTTGGCCCAAGTGTAGTACTCGACACCAAAACTGAATGACGGGTGCTGATTGACAAATTACCACCAGGTTGATGGGTTGGATGGGTGTCGATAACTACACTTCGGCCTCCAGAACTTCCTCATAGGGTAGGGGACATAGTCTATTTTCATTTTTTGCATTTTTTTTACAAAAATTAAAAATGCACATGCATATAAAATTATCAGAAGGGGCCACAACATGCCTGTTCCACTTACCTCTTCAATCACTTGTTGCAACAATTATGGAATTAAAGGAGAGAGCTGGCACCATTTTTCGCAATTACAAGAAATCTAATGATGGGAACCCCCAGAAAAGGTGATAAAGTGCTATTCAAAACAAATAATGCTTTTAATTCTACAATGATGGCTTCATTTCTACCAGTATTGAATTGTGAACAAAACGAACAAACAATGTTCAGAGAAAAATATGTATTTTATTGCAGTGTCTCACAAATTGACATAAATCCTAAAAAAAACTATCAAAATCACTTTTTGTGATGTACCTAACCCAGTGAATCCATGCAATCATTACAAATTACTAATTTGTTTATTCCTTTTTGGAGTAAATTTTTTTTTCAATAATTCCACTAATTTATTAGGCCTACTAAATTATAAAAATGTCCAAAAGTTGTGACCTCAATGTAATGTTGCAAATTTCCTCAGGGATACAGATTCAAAAAAACAACCCAGACACTTGAACTTTTTAGTGGAGCTGAAGAAAAGTACGGAGATGAAAGATATTGAGAGTTTTAGTTTCTAGATATATCAGGGCACCCAAATGAATACCCCGCAATACAGTAACAGTAGCAAATATACCACATACATGTAGGCCTATACTCATACAGTACTGTGCAATAGAAACTTGTAGAGGAGGAAGGGGAAAAGAAATGAAAGAAAGGAATGGGAATTCACATTTCTTGGTCAATACCAATCCACTTTTTTTCACAGCAGTTTTCACCAGTTTTCACTTACATAGCAACTGGAGAAATGAGGGGAATTAGATTTTCCCAAGAGGGAAATGTATTTTGCACCTGGGAATATGAGTGAAAACTAATGAAAAGCTTTTTGTCTGATTTCCGCCGATTTCCCCTAAATTTCCCAAGAATTCCCAAGATTTATCATTCTTTGTCTCGCATAATGTGGAATCTTCATTTTCAAAGATACACGTAATATTCATAAAATAGGCCTAATGCTCAGAGACGATATACCGGTAGGCCTACATTTGTGAAGTTGTATTGAAAACTGCACAGGGAACTGGGGAATCTGGGGAAATCAGTAGGAATCATTGGGAAATCAGGGAAATTCAGGGGAAAATTAAGGAATTGTGTTTTTCCAATGGAGAAACAGAATTCCCTGAGAGGGAAATCAATTTCAAAATGAGGGAGAACTGTTACACAAAAATTAACATCTGGTGAATTCGCGTGAAACAGATGGGGGAAATGAAAGGGAAAGGAAAGTGAATTTTGTTTTTACCACAAGTTTCAATCGCACAGAAATTTGAGCATAGCCTCCGGCCCCTGTATATCTTGATGAGGGGGTAATGGAAGAAGAAAAATTAGGGCAGTGGACATAGTCTATTTTCAATTTTTTACAAAAATTAAAAATGGCACCTGTGTAAAAAAAATTATCGGAAGGGGCCACAGTATGCCTGTTCCACTTACTCTTCAAGCATTTGTTGCAGCTATTATGAATTTAAAGGTGAGAGCTGGCATCATTTTTCGTAATTGCGAAAATCTAATGATGGGAACCCCCGGAAAAGGTGATAAAAGTGCCACTCAAAACAAATAAAGCTTTTAATTCTACAATGATGGCTTCATTTCTACCAGTAATAGTGAGCAAAAAGAAAAATATGCCTTTTATTGTCTCACAAATTCACATAAATCCTGAAAAAACACTAAAAATACATTAACTCATTCCAGACGGAGCCCGAGATATCTCGGGCAAGCTACTTCGACGGTACAGGATGGAGCCCGAGATAACTCGTGTTATATGACGTCATAAAAAGTAAACATTTTAAAAAGGTCCCGTCCACAGAAACATGCATGTACTGAAAGTGCCTTGTTGAATGAGTTAAAATGACTTTTTGTGATGTACCTACTTTAGGGGGAGATTTGGGAAAAGATCCTTAGCCGGCCAAGGGTAAATGGTTTTCAGCTGGGCCTGAGAATTATCAGTAAATAGCCTTATAGAATAGGGGCTTGGCTAATTTTGGGGGGTAAAAGTCAAATTTCAATCAATTTATCACTGTTTATGGAAATAAAGGGTCAATATGTTTAGCCCCACTTTCCATCATTATTACATGGCAACTTTTCCCCCATATATTAGTGAAGTTCTGGAGGTGGGGTATTAGCAGGCTTGTGCCCAGGAATTTAAAAAATGGGGGTTGAATTTTGGATTCGAAATAAGTTAATTGGACCCCTGTAAAATACTGCTTGAATTGATATTTGGTGTTTAGCGAAGCTAGACCCAGGTTAGGGGAGGGTCCGGGGATTTTTTTTATTTTTAGCTGCAAATTTGTGCAATATGGTGGATTCTGGAGGATGTTGTCTACAATCTTGAAAAAAAATAAGTTACCAGGACTGTAATTGTTTCTCTTTGAAGGGCAATTTTTTTAGAAGAATTAATTAATTACTGATTTCCCAGGGTAGACCTTAAAGGATTTTCATTAGGGCCTGAGAATAATCACCAAGTACGGGCCTGGTAAATTTTTGGTAATTGTCAAATTTATGCTATGCCTTTATTTAAAGAGTCTATGAATTGAAAAAAACATACTGAACCATATACACCGACATAAATTGGGAACAATGCTGTACCACCATCTATAAAGCTGGCCCAACATTCTTTCCAGGACTGGACTAGTAAAATAAGCCTGTAATGGGCAATACAATTTATGTCATACAATGTTGCAACTGACTCCCAGGCAGGTATTAGAATACTTCAAATAACAAATTTCTCACTAAAATTTAAACTGCATTCAAAATAAGTTGAAATGAACAGATTCACTGTGCGTGCACTGTACTTTATTCTCCAAATTTCTTGTGATTTTGATCAATATTTTATCTCTATAGCTACATATGTAACATTATTTTCCACTCAAACCCCTGAATGTGAGGAGGCCTTTTCAACATATTTGGGCACCCCTCTGCATGCGGCTTCAAACTGTCTTCCCCCCCCCTTAAATTTCAAACTCAGCGTAACATGTAGAACAAATATTATTTTTATTGAAACAAATATGGTAACAAAATATTTGTAATTCAAAAATATCACAATATACATATTTTACCATAACTCTAGACACAACTAATGTTCTGGATTTTTTTTTTAATTTGATATGATATTTAATCTTAAAATTTTGTATTATCTTTTTTAAATGAAACTTCATATTTTTTTGGATTTTCGTTCATCTATAATTACAGGGGTGATATCGATACAAAGCCACAAGAGATTACCCATTGCTTCAACTGTTCATAATATACTAGCTGATATATATTCCCAGTGCTACCTCAACGTTGGGCCATTATCATCGACGCTGTCACAAGATTGAGATGGCTCTGGGAAAGTTCCCGCATTGTTTCCTCTATACTCTCACGGCGCATCATTTTCTCACGGTAGTGATTGGTGTGTGATTGCTCTCAATCTTCTGTTAACTTTAATGTCTAATCTAGTGGGTTTCGAGATGAGGCATATGTGTCCTGGTGGAGAGGGATGTTGAAATAGGTGGAAAAAGCTACATTGTTGGTGGGGATCGAGTGAACATAAAAACGCTGCAGGCCAACCTGCTTTGGCCCGGATTATGACACACGATCATGCTAAGGATTTGAGCGCCTCTGAGCTCGATCCGCTAAGGATATAGGTGCTTTAGAAGTTTTATTGATTGATTGATTGATAAACGGTACAAAATGTGAGAAATTGTGTAAATTTGTGTATGATTTGACTTTGGAATGACCTTGAAATTACCTTGGCCTGACCTTAAGGTACTATGTCGGCATAGTCTAACCACAGTCCATACCAACATTGATATCCATTTTGATATCCTGCAGATGTGTAGGAAGCATATCCAAATGCATATCCTGAAATTAATCATTTTTTACAATTTAATTCCGCAAATAATGAACAATCAGTCCAGAAATATTCCGCGCGGAAAAAGGTTAATCACATAAATAAAATTGTCTGAAATTCAAGTTCAATGTTGGATCATCGTCTGCGACGCTGGCCAGTGTAGCATGTTTACTGGTCAACCTACAATACACACATGCATGCATTGCTAGCTGTTACAGGCGCACACGAGCCAGCAGTTCACTGATCACGCATATATGCGTCAAATAACACACTGGACCTAAACGCACATTTCCCATTGTGTTGGAAAACAGTGTGCGATATTCTCAGCATTTTACGGCACATCAAATATAATCTAACATATCAGATGAAGGACAGTTGCGTTACACTCTAGGGTTTTTGATAATACTACATTTATTATACACTATTAACAACTATCAATCTAAATTTGCACCCCATATTATGTTTTTATTAGCTCATCCGGCCTTTAGGCCTAGATGAGCTTATGCCATCGTGTTGCGTCTGTCGTCTGTCCACAATTCACAAGAAATGCTTCTCCTCCCTCAATTCTTATCCGATTTCAACTCCGTTTGGATTGTTTCAAAGAGCTTGTACCTGTGCCTTAAACTTCCTAGCGGATTTCAGAAATTTTAATTATTATTTAATTTATGACCTAAGTAACACCTAATTGGGGCACTCACAATTCACAAGAATTCTCCTAGCTAGCTCCCTTAATTTTTATATGATTTCAATTATGTTTGGTTTGTTTGAAAGAGCTTCCAAGTGCTTGTACTTGAAAGTTTTTAATTATTAATTAACTTATGACCTGATTAAGACCTAATTAGGGCACTCTGTCCACCATTCACAAAAAATGCTTCTCCTCCCTCAATTCTCATCTGATTTCAATTTTGTTTGGTTTATTTGAAAGAGCTTGTGCCTGTGCATTAAATGTCTTTGCGGATTTGAGATATTTTAATTACTAATCAACTTATGACCTTAATTATTAAGCCCTAATTAGGGAACTCTGTCCACCATTCACAAGGAATGCTTCTCCTCCCTCAGTTCTTAGCCGATTTCAATTTTGTTTTATTTGTTTGAAAGAGCTTGTGCCTGTGCATTAAACTTCCTCACGGATTTTGAGAAATTTTAATTATTATTTAACTTATGACCTAATTAACACCGAATTAGGTCACTCTGTCCACAATTCTCAATAAATGCTTTTCCTCCCTCAATTCTTATCCGATTTCAATTCTTTTTAGTTTATTTGAAAGATTGCATGCATGTGCATAGAACTGCCTCACATATTTCAGAAATTTTAATTCGTGATTAACTTGCCCTAATTAAGGATGAGCTTCTGTGTCATTGACACTCTGGTCTTTTATTTTAGCTACAATGGATTTGAAACTTAAGTACAGTAACAATGCAATAGTGGACCATTGACCTTGGTGCAGAAGGACATTAAAATGATTTCAATAGGCTGGATAGTTATTCTTCATACTTGTGAGTACATAATATTCTTATAAATCTCCTGTCAATACAGCTTTAAAAAAAATATTCGCCTAATGTTGATACCTGTATTTAAATTTTGCATGAACTTTGAAAAAATAATCGGTTTGTTACATTACTTCTTCAATGCAGGGCCTTGCAACCACTATGTTAAGCTTCCAAATAATTACATATCTATGTTATTCAATTACAGAAGATGATTTGTAATTTTCAACATTTTTGAAAACATCACAGAAATTAAAAAGGAGATGGTAATGTACGGCTTAGATTAATTCATTATTATGTGATTGTTGAACCTTTTTATACAATAAATTTGACATGTTTTTCAGGCTATCATGGTGACCTACGGACATTTATTGGAAAAATGCCAGACGAAATATGATTCACAACATGGAAGTTTTACCGTTTGGTCCCAGAGACGCTCAACTTATTTTAATATGGACATCAGTTGTTCAATATTTTTACATTTTTAATGAATTTAGTGTATATAGAAAGTCAGATGATGGGGGCAGGTGATGTCAATATGGTTTTATTTCGTCTGCATTTTGAATAGCATTGCAATTTTGAAACATTCCATTAATACTGTATGTCTTTACTGCATTTTATCTGATTCTATGCCTTTCATTGTATGATTTTACCAATCTTTATTGGATTATATAACTTTTGATCTTTTTAATGAATATTTTAAAACGTTATATAACTTTGAATATTTTTAATGAATATTTTAAAACGTCGACGGAGCCTGGAAACAATGGCCATGGCTTCACTGACACGGAGATTAAAATGGTCTTTTTTGATGGGGCAGTCTATGCAAAGTCTGTGGTCAATCTGCTTTGTTGTATTTCTGCTTTGTGGTACAATATATCTAGTTATTGGTTTAAGAGCCAGACGTGTAAATGATGGTACATATATTGATTTAAGTCCAGCGAGACAGAATGAACTTATAAAAGAATGGAAAGTTAAAAGAAAAGACATACCTCAAAATCGACTTGATGAAGTACATACTACTCCACCACCTGTAAAGTCGATTGAAGTTAGAGAGATAGTGAGAAAAACAACAATACCTCCAGCCAAACTCAATCCCCATGCCGGTAATGGTAAAGGAAATGTACAAGATGTATTTAACCTAATGTTACCCATAGATTCTAAGACTGGTGAGCAAGCTGAACTTGTTGGTGGTTTTGCAGAATGTAGGCTCTATGATTTGGAAGACGAATCAGATGATGAGTTTGAATGTCTAAAACTTGATATGAAACCAGACGTAACGGTGTGTATTCACCCAGTTGAGGAAGATGTTCACGTGTCTGGTCACTTACAACGTGACGGTATGTGGGAAGAATTCATTGTAGAAGAGTTTCAAAGTATATTGAAGGCAGACCCCCAGCTTGGTTTTATTGATATCGGGGCACACATAGGTACGTATAGCCTTATAGCGGGAAACATGGGACATGAAGTAGTCGCTGTTGAGCCTGAAGAAAGCAGTCTCAAGCGGCTACACAAAGCTGTAAAATTGTCAAACCTAGAAGATAAAATAATTGCAATTCGCAATGTGATTTCAGACACTAGAAAAATGGTTTCATTGAAAACTTTTAAAGATAATCATGGTGGAACTCAAGTCAGTAACCTAGAACCGTGCTTCCACGTAAGATGTATGCCTTCAGTCAAAGCAATTCACATGGACGACCTACTTGAAGTTGTTCACTTTAAGAAAGCTGTGATAAAAATGGACATAGAAGGCCACGAACATATAGCATTTCGTCATTCCAGTAGATTCCTCAGTAAAGTGTATGTGCCTTTCATTTTGATGGAGTGGAGAGTTCTAAGAGGCTATTACGGCTCTGAAGTCACAGAATCAGACGACAAAGCCTTAGCTGGTTGGCTGGTAGATTATCTCACCAATCATGGATACACTCCATATCAGTACACCAGAGATATCCCACTAATTACTAAGCAATGGTATGCTTGGCCAGACGATATTATCTGGAAACATGAGATGAGGGACTTTAATTAACCCTCCGTATTGTAATAACTAGTTTATTCAATACAGATTTGTTAAATATCATCCAGTAGCAATAATTATGTTGCGAGTTACAAATTACAATCGAAGAGAACCGTGCTTTCTTGGCAAACACGACCCGATTGACATAATATATCGTGTTTTCAGGGTCAGTCATGTGATATGAAAAAGGTCAATGGTCCACTATATTGTAATTCATACTTTAGTTTCACATGAGAATGACTTGACCAATCTTATGTGAAATAAAAATGATCCATATTATAGCTTTACTGAGAGTATTTTTAATCCAGCCTTTTAAAATTATTTTTTATAGAATATGTCTACTATTATCGCCTACTGTGATTTTATGTAAAATGTTTAATAGACATTGGTATAATTATGTATACTTTTATAGCAGCTAAACTTGTGTCACCTGATTGGTATGATACATTATATGAGTAGGCTGATTGTATACCGGTGCTAAACAGATGATAATGTCATTTCACAATATGAGACATTATTTTGTTCGTCTTGACGTCGTGTTTTCATTTTAACAATTCTCGCATTCTTTTGCAAAATTTTAAATATGTGAAGGCATTTAAAAAAAATTGTGTTAATGATAATTAGTGGCTGTTGATGATTAGTTGACCCGTTGGACAGCTCTGTATGGCTGACAACACGCTGTTAGCTCAGGTTATGCAAACATTTTAAGCCAGCTTTAAGCGTAAAACACACGAACGCGAAAATGATCAAACAACTATTTTATCATTGCTTAAGAAATAACCAAACAATCCAAAACACAACAGCGTGAAGGCGAAAATTCGCGTTCGCCTTCACGTTGTTGTGTTTTGGCAATGATAAATTAGTGTTACATAATTTTCGTGTTGGTGTGTTTTACTCTTTATAAAGCCTTCTCCTGTATTGTTTTTTAAATGTCTATGTTATGTTCTTATAACTTTAATAAAACATTGAGCAGCTAGGGTAGTTTTCTGATAGAATCTTAAAAGTTTATGAAACAGTGCTGCTAATTCGGTACATGAATGTACTGGTTTTAAAACGTTTTGGGAGACCCTACGAAATAATGTTCTCGTAGATGTTTTGTCAAACATTTTCCCCATATGTATACGCAGGTTTTTGTGTTTGATGGCGAGCTAGACAGACCGAATTGAGGAGTAGTAGGCCTAACGTTATGATGATAAGTGCCACAGCAATCATGGCCACCAGTTGGATGTCATCTGTCTATCGTCAAATTCAAACCACCCAGAGAGTATAAACTATTAGATACGCCTACTCTCTACGCGATCCAATGATGACGTAACTCAAATAATCTCTTTAGTTGTTTCTTAAACTCGTGGGCCAGTGATTAAAATCATTCGAAAACGATTTTTGTACATTTCTTATGTCGACCATATGCACACGTTTATTTCTATAGGCCTATATCAAGTGCAATGTTAGCCTAAAGTTGTCTTTCTTTATTTTAATAATTTAGCCATTACATATTTTTTTATTATAATTATATTGAATAATAACTATAAATGATTTTGTAACTCACGTACGGTACATCATTATGCTGGTATGCTTATGCTTCAATATTGTTGAATGTATTATTTGGTCATTACATTAAAGATGCAAATCATAGGCCTATATTGTATATAATATATTGCTGCTCTCAAAAATTGAGAGATTTTTTTTTTTAAAAAAAAACGTCAAAGGTGCAGGTTTATAGTCTGATATCAAATCTGAAGACTCATCAGCCGACTTTACATTTTACCCCCTGTAAATGTAAATATTCCTGCAGCCATTTCGGCGCATTAAACTTATCATGATACATGTTAACATGATACATCTATTCTATTTGAAAGTAAACCACATGAACATGGTAATGTAGTGTAATCAGGTAATAGATGCAGCATGATGAGCTGGTGAGATCACGTTACTTGTCTTATAATTAAATTGAGACTAACGTTACTCAGAAGGCGAAAAACAACAGTTTATTTTACAACAAAACTTATGAATTGTGTCGTGTGAAAATTACCATCAAGAAATCCAATTAGGGCCTATGCAAAGCATGGAGTCGTAAAAGCTAAATTTTATATTTTGCATAATTGGGGAAGCTAATTTACATATTTCCAAAATGGCCGCTGATAAGATATAATAGGTTATCAATACAGTTCCAGTTCTGACATAATTTTGTTTTCTGATTCTAAATTTGAGTTTTGAGATCACAACTTAATTTTGACAACTAAACATACTGACATACAATACGGTACCCTATGAAAGATACAATTTCGGTGTCTCTCAATACGACAAGTGAGTAGGCTACGCCTACATACATGCACCTTCTGTGACAGGCCTACATTTATTGCTCTTTGTTGTGCAGCCTTTTTTAAATCAATGATAAAAACTAATATAAAATGGTAAGATAAAATGTATCGTATGTTTATATATTTAGGAAATATAGGGCCTATAGCAGGGCCGGCGGAAGGGGTCCGGCCATGGCCGGACCACTTTTCAGTCAAAAGAGCACTTATTTCTTCAAAATTTTCCAGGGGGAGTATCACAGCCGGACCACTTCTATTACAGCCGGACCACTTCTACTTTGCTTCTGCCGGGCCTGTATAATGCGTTTTTAGACTGCATATATAGGCCCTAGGCGCTACATTATATATGATAATAACACGAAATGTGACGGATGCCTAATATCGTCACCGTTTGAGCCTGTCTGTCCGCTACCTATAGCCTAATCTTTTAACACTATACGGTAACTTGTTTCGTGTGATTGGAATGCACATTAGCTTCACATAGGCCTACATGTTTTTCATGACTAAAGCTTGATTAATTCACATTTGACCTCTCTGTGACCCCTATGACTTTGACATTTTCCCGATCAACAAATTTTCTCGTTAACGCGATTCACTCAACATTTTTTATGTATCACTCCGAATTTTATACCATATCCGTTTCACTAATAGCTCGGATGAGCTCGAAATTGGGCAAGATTCAGACAGAAACTGGGTCATGGCGGCCAAAATGGCGATTATCGGCCATAATTTTTCTAATATTTGGAAAACCAGGTCAGATAGCTAGACCATTAATATTGGACAAACTGTGCAGTTGCAGGAATATACCATGAAAAAATTCACCTCGATAATTTTTTTTAATAGAGAACTTGTGATCAATGTAGACCTTAATATGCGTAATATCTGGAAAAACGTACTATAAAACAAAATGTGCGGCTTCAGAAAAGGACATGCTCTGAAAATTTTCTTCATAAAATTACCGTCTTGCGGCCATTATCGACTATTATTTGTGTAATATCTGGAAAACCGTACCAGTTAGCTAGACCATTACTAATTTTCAACAAAATTACATTTTAACTGGGAGATTGCGGTCCTTCTTAGCCCGCCTTTTAATTGAGAAAGGTGGGGTATTGCAATTGAAGTTTGTCGGTATCGGCTTTGGCGTTAACATTTCCTCGTGGACACGATAGCTTGGAACGTTTTTAATGTATCCTTCTCAAATTTGTTTTCATCTTGCTAGTAGGCCTAACCAGTTCTCGGACAAGTTCAAGAATGGCTTAAAAAATCAAAATGGCTGATTTATTGCGATTTTTTACATTTTACTTTAATAATCTTACCTTGTGGGCGTGATATCTTCAAAAGAAAGTTCTCCATGTATCCTGCTCAAATTTGTTATGTGTGTTTATACTCCTAACCAGTTATCGGATAAGTTCAATAATGACGGCGGGCTATTATCTGATTATCGAGTGTGCTCTTGTTTCTAATGATTTTCACTTTTAAACGATGACTAGAGGCTGAGGCCTATTTCCGTCGCCTACAGGCCTTGTCTCATTCTGTCAGTAGTGAAATAACTGACGATCTCTCCATAGGCCTAATACCCCTTTTCCTAACACTTTGCCCCAATTCCCCACAAAATAACTTACTCCTGGAACCCAAGTTTTTTTTTTTAAATCGTGATATAATATTTCAAGTAACCTAGACCCTCATATAAGTAACCATTAAACGCAACATAATAAGACATTGCACATACATGTAGCGATATAATAATCAGGGCTTTGATGTGGCATAGTTGCAGAATAATTCCAAGGTTATTTCAGATTCAAATCAGCTGATATTTTAATGTATGAAAATTGCATTATTGCGAACTTGGGCAAAGATAGGTTAAAGAATCATTCAGCTTCAAAACGCGCATGCCTGGGACGGTCAAGTGTAGGCCAACAGTAGCCTATTGAGTACAGATTGACGGCATTAATATAGCCACTGAACTGATTACAAGATACTACTCAATCGAGACATTGATCCAATGCTGTTTTAATGTTAGGCCAACGTCTGCGACGCTGGCCCAACATTGAACTAACATTAGATAAATGTACAATGTTTGAGAGAAAGTCCTCCTGCCCAGCAAACGCAAGACATTTGTATGACATTTATGCAATGTCGGCCCATCGTCTTCGACGCTGGTCCAACATTGCATAAAGTCATACAAATGTTTTGTGTTTACTGGGTGAGAATACAAACTTGGGGGTCAAGCAGTTTCCAAATCCCCGCAGTAATACAGTCAGTTTGTTTGCAAGTAGGCGACCAAGTAGGGGCAAAAGACAAGGGCTTTGAATTATTACCTCATAGATGTCGCTCAAGTATATATGAACTTGCTGTGATTTGAGAACTTGCTCTTAATGAGGCTTTGGGTATGAAACGCATATTTAGTATTATTATGGAATAGAGCCTTGGCTTACCCACGGGCACTATTGCCTTCTGGGGGACCCTTGTCCCGCGAATTTCGCCAGTTGACTACACCTTTAATTTGATAGTGTCTTCAGAATAAAAAGAAAGATATTTTGAATGTCACTGCACTCACATCCGGGACTCACATGACATGTTACAATTCTTGTGCATTGGAAAGTATGATGGGTTCTCGTCAAAAACGACTGCGGATAAAATGTGCCTGTACGTGTACTTATGATGAAGTATGGTGTTTTCCGCCTTCCTGGTATTCTTATGTGTAATATGCAAATACTAATATCTGTTTTATAGTCAGATTCACATTAAATTCATTGACCAGGGTGAATGAATTTCGCCGATTCCTCAGTCAATTCTGAACCAATTTTCCTGAAATTTGGCACACACTGTTGTCTAGTCATGGGCCAACTACTCGATGTTCTGGAAGGTATTGACATGTAGGCCTAATGAAATTCTGAGACGAAGTTAATGGGTTTATAGAGACGAGTGCGACATTTTTATTTATTTAATTACGCCTATCACATGTCAAATAGACAAACTTTTACACTAAAAGTAATATTTTTCAATAAAATTTTCAGGGTAGTCGCACGTCCCATCGCCAGGAAATAGTGCTTGTAAAATTTCATGACAATTGGTTGAGGATTGACTGAGAAATCAGCGAAAATCTTTCAACACGGTTAATGTAAATCCGACTATAGTGCTCTCTATTAGCCCCCAATTGTTATTATTATTCTTGAACACAGAAGAGCCGGGTAGCCATCTTGGATAGTATGCTAATAAGCTAATTTTAGAACCTTAACTAGGATAATCCGCCAGAGCATATTCATGAAAAAAAATCGTGGAGATCGGATCAATATTGGCAACAGTAGAGAGTTTGCGTCTATTTGTAAGGAAGAGCTGAACAGCCATCTTTGATATCATTATGCAAATTAGCCTATTATTTTCCAACATAACTGGGATAATACATGATCAGTGCTCAGGAATAAATTCTTGAAAATCGGATAATATTGACGACTGTAGATTGTTTAGGGGCCTATGTCAATATGTAAAGAAGAACCTAGGGAGGCCATCTTGAATATTCAAATTAACCGATTTTCGAACGTAAACACGGTAGGCTAACACGTAAGAAAATATTCAGAAAATAATTGTGAAGGTCGGATGAATTTTGGCGACTCTATAGAGAGTTTATGTCGTCGATTTGTTGAATAATAATAATAATGAAAAACTAAAACAATATAATTCTCCACCACATAGAGATGGGGACTTAACTAATCCTTTCGTTATCGGGGTGTCTTCGGGGTTTTTATGAGTTACGATCAGTTGTGTATTACAGGCATATATTGTATCGATATGTTAGTCCGAGTTTGACACAAGCGCTTAGGTTAGTGTCAGAGTTGGAGAGTACAGCCTGGGCCCGTATTTTCGTACAAGTTACGATAAATCGTAGGCTTTTGATTAGTCGAGATGACCATCTCGACCAATCAGAAGCCTACGCTTTATCGTAACTTGTACGAGAATACTGCAAAATATGTGTTTTGTATGCTTGCAGCCAGTGTACAGTGAAATCAACAATTTCATAAAAAATGTAAGGCTAACCCTAGTAAAATGAAAAATTCACCTATAACGACTGGCATTTAAATCCCCACGTCAAGGCATTATTCCAATTATATGTAACTAAATATGTAATTGTAAAATAAACTAAGAATCATTAAATAAACAAGGACGCTTTATTTCATCGCACAGTCGATCGTCCGTGCACCGGTATTTGGGGGCACAACTTTACGAGTGGCAATTATTACAGACTGTATGGCACACATACCACGTCTGATAGCCGATTTTGTCCCAAAATTTCCCTTTGAGAGCATCTTTTCAAAAAAAGGCTATAGGCCTACACTTCGAGTAATTCTTCGTAGGGGCCTATGCTGAATAAGGTAGCTGTGACGACCCATGTGAGTTATGTAGGCCTACCACACTATTTATAAATTGTGTTTTTCAACATGGTACTTACTGAGACCGTTGACTACCTCAGATTCCAAATGATGCTAATAATAACTTTAAAAAAACATGACACAATGCGAGTTAAAGTGGAAAGCTAGCAGACTTCTCACTTTTTAAAACAAATCCATTATGATCCCGATACATTATGTTGCAATAATAGATATGCATATGTAAACCTTTGTGTTTTTACATTATTGAAACTGATTCTTATAATGTTGTAACATCAACACGGATTTCTGGGCAATCCTCCAGTGTGTGTTCTCCCAGTAAGCACAAAACATTTGTATAACCTAAAAATACAACGTCGGCCCAACGTCTTCGACGTTGGTCCAACATTGTATAAATGTTATACAAATGTTTAAGGGTAAATTCATTTGGTGGGATCTCCCTGTCAGCTGTCAAACAAAAGCTTTGCACTAGGATCCTTCTTATCGATTGCCACGACACAGACATCATCGGTCATCAGTAGCCATGTAGCAAGAGAAACCTTGTATTACATTTTTGTATTTGTTTCGATTGCAAAATAAAATATGTTTATACAAAAAAAAAAATGTTTACAGGGCGTGTGTCCCAATTGTCTCAAGGACATGGTGTCAAAAAACGGCAGCACGCCTAGATTCAGTTTCCTGTCATTACATCGCATGCATCATGCCCAACAAATTATAAAATACGTCCATCCGTGACGCCATTGTGACGTCAACACGACAAGGCCAACGGCGACGGACGGGTTATAAAAACTCAGATTCCAGGTCCCCTAAACAGAACTCCATTTCCCGGGTCGAACGTTGTGTTTATTTATGCTCCTCTGTGTAGAACACATAAAATATAAAATACAGTCACATAGACATCTCCCTCGGCCTAACCATGACTGTTCAGGATTGTCATTTGGCACTGATGCGCCACCTGGTGAATACCTAAGTATATATATGTTTGGGATCATGTTAGATCCGGTTCTGATCCATATTAAGGCTATTTTGTCATGCTGTTGGCCTGCGTGCTGTTGTTGGGCAGGGTGGACCAGGGGTCATTCGGCCATTATGTACTTGAAGCTGGTAGAGGAAGTTTGTTAAATAAAACTGTGAAAACCCTCATCGTTGGCTCCTCTCTTTCACTTTCTTCCGAGTCCTAATCCTGGACAATGACAAAGAACATAAGCCGGCTTGGTTCTAAAGTAGAGCGCACATTAGACAGCACTCCGGCCCGCATTAGTCCCGCATTACTCTCCTCGCCGACGTTCGTCCCTTATATGCACTTTACATCATCATAATCACAACATTGATTTAACTTTCATACATAATCATAATCGGCACATTGATTTAACATACATTTCCTGGCGACAAATGCCAGTCCATCAGCCTTGATGGCTCGGCTGACCTTTGCATGTATGCATTTAACTGACCAATCCATTACTGACTCCTAATTAAATCATGGATTGTCGTGCTCCGTTCTGGTCAGATCAACAGTAGTTATCATCTCTGCGTTCGTCTACTGCGTTAGGCATGCATATAAAGTTTACAAAATGGTGTTTCTGAACAAGCATTCAGTTCTGTATTTGTTCAGTTATTACGCGTTTTCGTAAGTGTACGACAATCAGACATTGACCCAATTTTGACTCAATGCTGAACGTGCCAGCCTCGTAGACGATAAGGTCTCGCCACCCGAGATGCCAGTCCCAGTGAAACGCATGTATGGGGCCAACATTCTAAGCCGATTTCACCACTTTTGTCCGAACCCACTCCCTATGTGGCACACCATAATCAGATAATATAGTCTGAGAGCGAAGTCCTGTAACGTTTCACTTCGCTTGACCCAAAAAGTGGCAAAGGTCTGAATAGTTATTATGACAGGAAAATATCCGTAGGTTATCATTAGGGTGGGTGTAGAACTTCAATGTGGCAGCAAAGTACCTGAAATGAGGGATGTTCAAGAGTACCCTCGAGCCCAAATACTGTATTTTTGAAAACACCAGGTAATTACAAATTTGAAACTAAGGGGTTTTAAACAATCTTCAAATCATTGTGAATCCTATTTCTCCTTTAGTACTTACAGAATGATAAATTACTAAAGTTTTGAAATATTTCAGAAAAAATAAACCAACCCTTTACGCGGTCAATATTCCAAATGTTGTGATGTTTTTCTTTTCCTGTGATCAAGTGCCGGCTCCACCATCACCATAATTAAATACAGCTCCCTAGTATACTTGTATTATACCTTGCATTATACCCTCGAGAATATACACAATATTTTTTTCATAAAAACATATTGATTCATTAAACATTTAGTATATCTCAACATACAATTTGTGAAAATGCCGCAGGGTTTATTTATCTAAAATTATAGAAACATGTCATTAGAGAACATCAGCGTAATCAACGTTTCACACACGAAGTTCATATGGGAGGGTGCACATGGATCCTGGAAATTAAGGATTCTTCCCACTTCACTTTTTACCTATTTTTTGGCTTCACTATTCACTTTGTATAAGGGACAAATGATATAAATATAGTTAAAATCAGATTTAAAAAAATTTGTTCGTTTTCCACACAACTTACAAACTGCAATCCTCGATGTTCGGCCCCTAAGAACAGGCGCTTCGCTGTTCGTTCGATTATTTTTTAAACCTATGTGCACCCTCATATAGAGGATGGTATGGAGCTTACATGTGAATGATATACACGAATATGCCTATATCACATTAGCAATAATAAATACAATTTAGTGATCAGAAATATAGGTGCTTGACCTATATTTAATTCCTCAATATTTATAGCTATTAGACTGAAACTTTGACAACACCATAACAATGTTTTAAAAAACATCGAGATAGTAACAATTACTTGAACTGATCATATTAAACTGAATATATGTAACAATAAACGAGTTGGTCATTTGAAATTTTTCGGTCACTATCATCACTGATTGAGCTGCGAGCGACTCTTGTAGATAATCAGTACAACGACGTGATGAAAAGTTTGAATCTGACATTCAAAGGCAGATTTATATCAGTAAATGTGTACCTGAAAAGTAATTAGTTCGGCCTATATGGGCCTACTACTGATGTTTGCCTTTGCACGACAGGGCAGCATTTAATGTCATAGCACAAATTATATCGTTATAAATGCTGTCAAAATTATGCTCGGTAAAGCTGGGTATTGTATATTTTACATTATCATGATTATTTAATGACTAGCATCGGTTGAGGAAATAACACGTGTTAGTGAGACCAATCTTTCACATAATCCGACCATGGATTACATGAATATATCATTCTATCGGTACTTCGCAGAACATGACTCTGTCCTCGTTCACATTCCGGGGAATATTTCAGTGGTAATGTCCATGTAGCAGCCATATGGTCCCATCCTTCGAAATCATCCGGAGGTCCGTCTCTGTGTATACAAGAAGGTGGAGCTAATGCTAAAGGGGGTACTTCCAGGTTTAATTTTCTGAACCTGCCCGGATTATCATGTCCCATTTTAAGCTCCTTATTGTCTGCAATACCTGCAAATGTCGTAGCTATAAGAACTTTTGCTTTGCTTTCTGAAATTTTGTAAAGTATCCGCAGAATATCATCAAATCCAAGATGCTGCAGCAATGCGCGACATATTATAATATCGTATCCGTCTGTGATATCAAATTTTAAAATATCACCTTCAATAAAATGTGCATTTGGTAGAGCTTTTTTGTAAGCAGCAACGTGGTGGTCTATCAACTGAGGTACTATATCTATACCAGTATAGTGTATATCATCCCTTGTCTGTAAAAATCTGTACATCCAAGCCATATCTCCACAAGGCACGTCAAGTACGCGCACTTTTTCTAGGCCATACTTGGATTTTACTTGATTTATAACATTATGGATGGTAGCTGTAATCTCCTGAGCCCATAACACAGTTGCTCCTCTACCTAAAAAAATATTTAAAAAAAACGTTAAATAAAAACTAGTATAAACAAGAGGACTGAAGTCCTATATCATCCCCCGTCATAAATTAGGTTGGACTTTTTGCGGTCACAAATATTTAAAAAGTTGATTTGTGGTGGCCATTTTAAATTTTAGTAAAATCACATGCACATTTCCAGATGGTGGGTAATGTGATTGTACAATGTGAATTATTACTGATTTCAATTTTTCAGTTTATGCGTCCACAAGAAAATATGAAGTTTATCCATGGCGGCCATCTTGAATTTCAGTAAAACCTCAAAAGAATCACTTGCACATCTCCATATAGTGGGAAATGTGATAGTAAAATTTGAATAAATTCTTTTCTTAAGTTAAATTGTAGTTTTGCGCCCACAAAAAATTTGGAGTTGACCTCCATGGCGGCCATTTTGAAATTTGGTAGCATCTTTAAAAAAATCACTTACACATCCCCATGTTGCTAGAAATGTGATGTTAAAATTAAAAAAAAAAATGCTCAAACAATTTTTTTGAGTTTTTACACCCCCCAAAGTTGATCTGTGGCGGTCATTTTGAATTTCAGTAAAACCTTGAAAAAGTCACCTGCACATCTCCATATCATGGGGAATGTGATAGTAAAATTTGAATAATTTCTGACTAAGTTTTAGAGTTTTGCACCCACAAAATTTTTTAGAGTTGCCCTCTGGCGGCCATTTTGAATTTTGGTAGCATCTCTAAAAAAATGACTTGCACATCCCCATGTTGCTACGAATGTCATGTTAAATTTCAAAAAGATTTGACCAGTAGTTTTTGAGTTTTTGCGCCCACAAGAAAACGTGACGCCGGACGTCGGACAGAATCCTGGCGCGACTAAAATCCCCCTTCCCCTACGGGCGGGGGATAACAAAAACGATGAATGACAAAAATTGTAATAACGTATTATGTTATATCATTATTATACCATAGTTTCTTATATATTTTCAGACAGTCATTATGGCGTAGGCCCTATGTGATGAAAGTTAAATAACAAGTATGACTTTTATTATTAAAAAGCAAAAGCTTAAGGTTTATACTTCGTAAACATTAATTTTAACTATAAATCAGAAATAAACACGCAGTTAACATAGCATATACCTGTATACTGTAGATCTAGTAATATTCGCGAGCTTTTAATTTTCGCGAATTTCACGAAAATTATTATTATAATAGCGCCACCTATCATCGAAATCTGGAACTCGCAAAAGCCCTAAAATCACAAGTTCGCGAAAATTGGCGAAAATTACCAGATCTACAGTATTGCAATATTACCTGATCCGTTCGCATGCTTAGACTCCAAATCCCAATCAGATCCCCATGCCCGATTGCTGTAAACATTAATGAAAGATTGTTTCCTTTGCTTTGATGTCTCAAGTTGGTTGAAGTTCTCAAAACGGTTAGTCAGTGATTCTAGAGTATAATGAAGTGGATTGTTGCCAACAATATTTCCAGTCACACAATCTCGGATGTAGTTATCTTCCGAGAATAAGTTGGAACAATTTCTTAGGGATGTCACTTCCACAATATTTTCGTTTTCTTTGATTACTCTCATTTTACCACGGATGCTATCCTTTATTACCCGAGGGGGACCCCAGTTCTCCCTCATTTCTGTCACTGTTTTCTGTGGGTGCCTTGTATTTATTATGTTAGGCTTGCTTTGCATTTTATCTCTTTCTAATATGTCATCAAATTTTGATCTTTTCAACATGCTGTAGTCTCTGTGGTTGTTTTCTATTGCTTTTGGAGAAGATGAAAATACAGTGTAAAGTAGTATCAAGCCAATTACCATGAACACAAAAAGGATGAATTCTTTCCTTAGACGCATACTGAAGCTTCAAACACAACTTCTGTTTCCTGTTGAATAAAGTCCACCCTGAATTACACAGAACGTTCATAGTATTTTTAAGGAACTTTTGATTATAATTTCACTTTATTCGAATAAAAACAACTTTTTTGGCCATGTGTTTAATCCTTTGATTTGAAAATATAAGCGTCTGTTAATGTATTTCGCGGATGCTTCAAATCGCTGTTATATATACAGTATTCATAATTCTTCTACATACTCTGCCAGGATTCACATTAGTAAATCACGTTGTGACCATTTCTTTAAATATTATGTGGATAAAATTGAAACTATTCGTTCCAAATGTTCGGATAAAGTATCGAATATACCATCAGTGCAAACACCTGAAGTCAAATTCGAAATTACAGTTTTTGAAGGTGCTTAGGCGGGGTTCATCTGTAAAAGCATGTGATTTGTAACCCATCCTACAAGCGTACTGATTGTATGGGCATACTAATAACTCCTATCACTGAAATTATCAATATTTCAATGGAAATTAGTACACTTTCTCAAAATTTCAAATAAGTGCATGTAAAATTATTAGAAACATCTCTTCATAAAAACGAACATAAAGATTACAGACTCTTAACCAAGTTGAGTTTCATTTCAAAAAGGTAGTAGCCAATTGTCTGCAGGCTCACATGAAAAATAACCATAAATCTGGGAAGGCTCAAATTTGGTTTTCTCCTTTTCAGAAAAATAGGCATTAATCAGTCAAAATTATTATTGTCCTCATTGTTTCATGGCTGTGTTGATCGGCTTGGATGAAGGTTCCAAGCTGAAGTTTAATCCTGGCAAGACAGAATATCAGTAGCAAGTTGAGTTATTGTCACTGTCTCTTTAACGTAAACATTCCAGAAAAAGACATAGCTAGATTTCAACGCATTCAGAACTGCCTTGGTAGAGTGGTTTGAACAAAGCCCCACGTTTAAGTCGTTCTGTGTCTATATATCAAAACAAATTCACTGGCTTTCTGTCAAATTTCGCATTCATTTTAAAATATGCATTGATTGATTGATTGATTGATTGATTGATTGATTGATTGATAAGTTCGTTTTATAATAATTGAACAACTCTCATTTTGTAATATTATCACGTAGGTCTAGAGGCTACTGCTTTCACGCATCAGCAATTGACGTATCAGACAGTTTCCTTAAAATCATGTTGACAACAGGTCTCATATCTTAGCTCTACATCACTTTTCTATCTAGAATGCAATGACTGACTACCAGAGTTTTGAAAAAAAACTGAGATACGTTATTGCCTTATGTAGGCCTATACATTTGACATGAGTTTGCAAATATTTTTTTTTATACATAAATTAACAACACGCGAGTTTAAAGTAACAGCTGCAGGGATCTTTACCTGAAAAACATAAAGGAACAAGAGCGCACTGGGCAATAGCCCGCAGCCTTTGGTTATTAGCAACATGCAGAATAAATTTGGGCAGGATACATTGGAAACGTTTTAAGTTATCGTGCCACAAGGTCAAATTATTGACGTAGAATGAAAAAATCGCAATAAATCTGCTATTTTAATTTTCTTTTCAGCCATTATTAAACGTGTCCGAGAACTGGTCACTAGTAACTTGCATAACAAATTTGAGCAGGATACATGACATTTTTTTGAAATTATCGCGCCCACAAGGTCAAATTATTTATGTAAAATGGAGAAATCACAATAAATCGGCCATTTTGATTTTTTTCTCAGCCATTATTAAGCTTGTCCGAGAACTTTAATTGAAATAGCCAACCTTTTTTTGATTAAAAAATAAAAGGCGGGCAATAGTTATCTAGCCTACTTAAATTAGCAATCAATTTTAAGATCCGCTAATCACAAATACTTATACCTCCCGTATACTTTGTGTGAAGATCCAATAATTTGTGTAGTCTGCCATGTGTTGATAAAATAACACCCGTCTGCTTTACTCTAGGCGAGATCGAATTACGAATATATTACGAATGTTCACATTGAACATTATCCATCGAAATACGTTAGTAACTTACTGACAATTTAAACAGTATATGACCTTTGGTACAAATAACCAGAAAACAACAAATATACAGCAGCATGTTGTATCAGCTGACATTTCCAAGTATTCGTACGTCGTTGCTAGCAGAACTGGACACTCCAACCTTGGAGTCACGGAGAATTAGTTAACGAGATACATATAATATATGTCAGTTATAACACTGCTTGTGATCTACTGAACTAGACTACATGTCTAAGACTATTGACAAGTCTATCAATGAAAAACTCAAACAGTCTCCTGCCATCACAAACATAGCTATCCATCACAAGCTCTACACCACAGCGAGAGTGATTTATTCCCTAACAATGATTCCTTCAAACATGTTACTGGCAGACTTGAGAATCGCTTCTGCATTGCAAGCAGAGGGCATATGAGGCAAAAGAATGGCACTTGGCTGAAAAGCAAATCCACATCAAAAGTAGGCCTATATCAGGGCTATTAGTGATAATAGTAGAAATAAGTAATGCTTAACGTCACTTTCAGAATAGACAGAATATCAGTAGCAAGTTGAGTTATTGTCACTGTCTCTTTAACGTAAACATTCCAGAAAAAGACATAGCTAGATTTCAACGCATTCAGAACTGCCTTGGTAGAGTGGTTTGAACAAAGCCCCACGTTTAAGTTGTTCTGTGTCTATATATCAAAACAAATTCACTGGCTTTCTGTCAAATTTCGCATTCATTTTAAAATATGCATTGATTGATTGATTGATTGATTGATTGATTGATTGATTGATAAGTTCGTTTTATAATAATTGAACAACTCTCATTTTGTAATATTATCACGTAGGTCTAGAGGCTACTGCTTTCACGCATCAGCAATTGACGTATCAGACAGTTTCCTTAAAATCATGTTGACAACAGGTCTCATATCTTAGCTCTACATCACTTTTCTATCTAGAATGCAATGACTGACTACCAGAGTTTTGAAAAAAAACTGAGATACGTTATTGCCTTATGTAGGCCTATACATTTGACATGAGTTTGCAAATATTTTTTTTTATACATAAATTAACAACACGCGAGTTTAAAGTAACAGCTGCAGGGATCTTTACCTGAAAAACATAAAGGAACAAGATCGCACTGGACAATAGCCCGCAGCCTTTGGTTATTAGCAACATGCAGAATAAATTTGGGCAGGATACATTGGAAACGTTTTAAGTTATCGTGCCACAAGGTCAAATTATTGACGTAGAATGAAAAAATCGCAATAAATCTGCTATTTTAATTTTCTTTTCAGCCATTATTAAACGTGTCCGAGAACTGGTCACTAGTAACTTGCATAACAAATTTGAGCAGGATACATGACATTTTTTTGAAATTATCGCGCCCACAAGGTCAAATTATTTATGTAAAATGGAGAAATCACAATAAATCGGCCATTTTGATTTTTTTCTCAGCCATTATTAAGCTTGTCCGAGAACTTTAATTGAAATAGCCAACCTTTTTTTGATTAAAAAATAAAAGGCGGGCAATAGTTATCTAGCCTACTTAAATTAGCAATCAATTTTAAGATCCGCTAATCACAAATACTTATACCTCCCGTATACTTTGTGTGAAGATCCAATAATTTGTGTAGTCTGCCATGTGTTGATAAAATAACACCCGTCTGCTTTACTCTAGGCGAGATCGAATTACGAATATATTACGAATGTTCACATTGAACATTATCCATCGAAATACGTTAGTAACTTACTGACAATTTAAACAGTATATGACCTTTGGTACAAATAACCAGAAAACAACAAATATACAGCAGCATGTTGTATCAGCTGACATTTCCAAGTATTCGTACGTCGTTGCTAGCAGAACTGGACACTCCAACCTTGGAGTCACGGAGAATTAGTTAACGAGATACATATAATATATGTCAGTTATAACACTGCTTGTGATCTACTGAACTAGCCTACATGTCTAAGACTATTGACAAGTCTATCAATGAAAAACTCAAACAGTCTCCTGCCATCACAAACATAGCTATCCATCACAAGCTCTACACCACAGCGAGAGTGATTTATTCCCTAACAATGATTCCTTCAAACATGTTACTGGCAGACTTGAGAATCGCTTCTGCATTGCAAGCAGAGGGCATATGAGGCAAAAGAATGGCACTTGGCTGAAAAGCAAATCCACATCAAAAGTAGGCCTATATCAGGGCTATTAGTGATAATAGTAGAAATAAGTAATGCTTAACGTCACTTTCAGCAAAAACAAATAAGAGTTTTGTGAAAAAAATATTTTGAGAATAGGACCAATGCCGGTTATGTGCCAATCATATCCGGAGTGGGAAAGTAAAATTGTTCAGAACAAGCTGCTACAAATATTCCAGCAATGAAATAGGCCTATTATCAAGGAATACTAGAGACAATTTTATCACTTCAAAAAATCACCAACTTAGCCTTACAAGTTGAAAGCCGCCCAGAAACTATTAAATGAGCCTGCTTTAAAATCAGAGAGGTTCACCACATATACATGATATAAGATGGCTTAGTTTCTACCAGGCATTGGACGCTGTGTACCGAGCCATGGATTCCCTTCTTTCGTATTTCAGCACAGCAACATATCCAAAGGCAAATGGGATGAAGAAAAAAATGCCAGAGGATTTTAACTAAAGATGACGTAGGCCCACTCCCTTAATTATGGACATTCTCCAGCCAGTTATGCAGCTCAATATGAACTTCAAGAAAAAGATGTAGATATGCCCTATAGACTGTATACAAACCAGTGTTGATACCTGTATCAGTGATCTGACTGCCTTGAAGGGGGAAAGATTTCCAACAAAGATGAATAATTTGCTACATGGGGAAACGAATCCATTGATTTCCTGCAGCTGCCTACCTTCAAAGAGGAGTGGCGATGCGTGAAACAAGTTGTGAAGGCTCAAAAGCCTATCCACGACAATCGAGCGGACAACTCTGGGGGTTGATCATGCAGTTTCCCAACTTACTCTAGCTGGCTGCTGTCGCGCTGACACACCTGATCGATCATATGCATACCAGTGACTGCAAAAGGGCATTCTCTGTCCACCATTCTGTAACAACTCCACTGCGAAGCAGACTGTCTGCAGATCATGACATTGTGACAAGTTATTGCGAGACTATGTTAGGCCTATGTTATGATAGAAGTCAAAGTCAATACGCTAGAAACGTTTAACATCATGGATACGCTGAAAGAGTGAAAAGAAGTGAACTGAAGGCTATTTTTAGCCACACGTGACACCTGCTGCGCATATCTATAGGCCTAATACGCCACACCTGTCTCTCCTATCTTCCTTTTCTCGTCATCGCGTCCATTTATCTGACAACTCAGTCCGTGACGTCTTTGTCCTAAGCATTTTACCTCATTTCGTTTTCAACTCTGTTTTTGTAAACTTTTTTAACACATCGAATGCCACAATTTTTAAAATCGTTGTTGTCTATCCATTCTGTCCCTCCACACCTCTTCTTCCGAAGCCACGTCTCCTCCTCCTCCTCCTTCTCCTCCTCCTCCTCCTTCCTTTTATTTTTTCTCCTCTTAGTCCACTCCTTTTTTTCTATGTATCCTTCCTATCATTCTTTATCTGTATGCATAGTTTACATTATTCCACGAGTCAATGCCTTTCTTCTCTTTACACCCTTTTTCTGCCATTCTGGTCTCCCGTGTCTATCATTTTTCTATCCAGCCTTTCTGTTGTGTAGCCTATTCTGCTTTGACTGTGCACTCGTAGCCTGGATATACCGGACTCGAAACTCTGTTTTTTTATAAATTGGTTGTGCATAGACTAGTGAAGTGCTGCAAACTATTCAAATTTTTGAAATGCTAGCTATAGTAGGCTACAACAAATACGTCACTGATGGTTTTCATTTTAAGTCAACAAAACATATTTTTGATTGTCTGTTAGCATGGTTAGGCTACTATGCATTTAGGCCGGCGCCGATGGCTCATTCGGTCCGGTTGTGGCTCGAAACTAGATCTACGTCTACTTTATGTAGGCCTACTTGGCACTTCAACATCGACTTAATTGATGACATAAATGTTATTGCATGGTCTGACTTTACCAGAATGTAATCAACAGGTGTCACCTGTCGTCTATGACCTGATGACGTGTGAGTGTTGATTACGCTCGCAGAACTATCAGTTGCCTGGGCCTACTCAGTAATTGCATTAAGAAGATCCCGCCGACGCCGAATTAACGCTTAATTATCACTGGTGAGTATTAATCACGAGTAGGCCTAGGCCCTGGCCTAGGCGATGACAACCAGATCTGATGAAGAACCGGGCTGTGACCTGCGACCTCGTCAGCTAGATCTGCTCCTGTCTATGTACATGTCGACATATTATGGACATATCAATACGCTTAAATAAAACGTTGGTCTTGGGTCCGAGCCCGAGTCGTCCGGTTACTCTAGTTAGAAGGATATCTCACCCTCCACTATGTTTCGTAACACGTTGTGGAGGGTGGCGTTTGCTAACTAGGTTACCCCCCCCCCCTCCAGTCCAGACCCCATAGAACAGCTATTTTTTTAATAGCACACCTCCTAGCACAGCCGCGTATTGCCTGTGCAACAGCCCCCCCCCCCCCCTAAATAGGCCTGCTGGTGATGGTAAACTTTATAATAAAATGCGTTACTGAATTTGTGTTGTGAGACCATGAACCCCTCATGTCACATCTAGCTTTATCATGTCTTTCGGGCAGTGAGACCTTCTCCACATTCTTTACCAACCATCCAATTACGCCACAGTTTAATTTATATAAGTTCTCTTGACATCATTACTTCACTCTAATGACATTTAAATTACATTTCTAAACAAATTGGAAATATTTACTTGCTATTGTCAACTCACAAAATGGTTTGAAAAATAGGCTTACTTTTAGCATATGGGGGCTGCCATTTTGTATGTTTGCTTTGGAGCGACCAATACAAAACCCGTTCATATTTAGTAGAGGGTACACTCGATTAGGATACAACGCAGCTTTACTTACTTTAGGAATGTATATTTTTAAACATTTTTGCAACACTCCAGTAATGCTGTCATATTATACAAAACAAAAAATATAACTACTACAGTGGTTATTATCTCACCCTGGTTAATTTATGAACACTAGTCATAAATTAAATACAGGAGTGGGCAGGGCCGTAGTAGACGGGTGGATATACGTAAATAATTACCACTCGAACCACCAAAAAATTATAACAAAAGGTTTCTCAACGGTTTTCTATTCTCCTGGATAGTGAATGACCAAAAAAAGCCTAACAAAATCTGATCCATAAAAGTCCGAAAATCCAAGATGGCCGCCATTGGCCGTGAAAATCGGTAAAACTATCCTAATTGTACAATTAAACCATGATTCGTGTGAATAATCCATGTTTTGAGGAGTTGTTGTGCCGTACTCATTATAGTTACAATAAAATTCTGGCAGTGTTAAAAATCTAAGATGGCGGTCGGGCTAGGGGGCATAATCCAAGGTCAAAGGTCAATTTAAAGGTAAAATAGGATTTTTCAACAAATACAAGTAGGAACAAGGGTAATACTTTTTTTCGTGTAATTTTGCCTAGAAAATCCATTCTTTTATATATCATGATTCAAGGTCATCTTCAATGTTAAGTGGTCAACTTCAAGGTCAAGTTATCGAAAATATGATTTTTACCAGATAAAGCTAAGAGCATGTGTAATACCTCATTTTCATGTGATTTTGACTGGTAAGTCATTTGATGTTATTATGTTTGTGTTCAAGGTGACCACTAGATTGTCTCGTAGATCAGGTACACTTATTGATATTTTTTTTGCAAGTTTACTTCCAGCCTATCCGATGTATCATCCTGTATTTTCACAAGTGGAATATTTGATCATTTCCCTTATTGTATTAGCATTAATGTCACACGTGCAATTATTGACCCTATTAAATATATATGTAAATAATCATTCAAATGAAGCAATGAATCATTTTAAAAGAGAAATAACTAGCGCTTGTCTAGATGGACAAATAGACTCTGATCCCAATTTAGACCCTAATTACAATTATAATATTATAGAAAAAAGCTTACAGAAGCAAAGCAAAAACATTTACAATGTAAAAAAGTGAAATTCAACAAACAAAAAAGTATTTTTATTGCAAAAAAGAATTTGCATCACTCTCAATTTCAAAAATACATTTTTAATATAAAAAGTACATGGTCAGTGATACGAAATATATTGAATAAAAACAAATCGAAAAGTTCTCTACCAGATGAAATGAAAATGAATAACTGTTTAATTAAAGATAAAGAAACTATAGCTCTTTCTTTCAATAAATACTTTGCAAACATTAGCAGTACACTGGCATCAGACCTCAATGATGTACCTGACAATTAGCACATTAATTATTTAAATGATCGAGTTTCTACGTTTTTTTCATTTCAAAATGTATATAGACGAAGATACTGTGTTATTAACATTTATTCTAAAATAGTTCAGGTGTTGATGAGTTATCAACAATTCTGATTGAATTGGTTAAATCTGATTTATTAAAACCATTATCAACAATAATAAATCAATTACTTCACACTGGTATTTTGCCTGACAAATTAAAAATAGCTAAAGTCATTCTTTTTTTTAAGAAGGGGGACTCTACTCCAATCGAGAATTATAGGCCTATATCTCTCTTACCAGCAATTTCTAATATATTTGAACGTGTCATTTTTAATCAAATGAATAATTACTTTACTCTGAATAACTTTTTTTATGATAAACAATATAGATTTTGTAAATATCACTCGACTGAATTAGCTGATCTAAATGTTGTTGATACTATTTGCTGTCTATTTTGCTGTCTACCTGGATTTGTCAAAAGCGTTCGATACACTCTATTTTTTTGGACAAACTTAAATTTTACGGTTTTAGAGGAACGTCTAAAAACCTGATAAAGCATTATTTATCAAACAAGAAACAGTGTGTGGGAATTGACCGTTTCAGATCTTCTTATATAAATATATCCACAGGGGTTCCACAAGGGTCAATATTAGGGCCATTGCTGTTTATCATCTGTATTAATGATCTCCCGAACGCAATTAGTCGTTTATTCAAATGCATAATCTATGCTGATGACCCAACCCTTATCGCAAATTTAAATGAGTTTTATGCTAAACATGATTCCGGGCTAAATATTAATATATTAAATTTAGCACCGCTTTGTCGTTCTTTAAGCCTCTCCATTGGCTTTAAACGCTTCCCTTTAACACCTCTACATCACGCCTTATTTCCTACCTGTCACCTTTCAACGCCAACACAACTCGCTTTAACATCGCTTTAAACGCCTTTTGTTATATTTTTTGGGGGGTCAGGTGGTATATTGACCCGTCTATAGGCTGATCTTGTTGCAGGGGGGGGGGGTGCGTAATTTTTTGACGTGGACCTATTGGCTAGCGCAGCGTGCCATAAGAACAGCTAAGGGTTTGGGGGCACTGTAAGGCCCCTAGAAAATTGTGTTTGCTTGTGACTTCTGAAAGCACCTGACATGAATTCTGAAGACATAATGGATTTGTTCATTTACATGATTTTTTTTAGCATGACAAAAAATCTACTTTTGAAAATTAGTATCCAGGTAAACCAAAAATTACTCAAAGCATTCAAGTCGACAAAGGGCTATTTAAACAAAATCATTAGGGGCCTATATCTATTTTTGAAATATAATTCCAAACATTGGAAGAGTAGACCTATTTGAATATTATTTTAATTAGGGCAAAAGTCAATAACATTATTGTACTGACAAGTTCATAATCAAATACATATTACATGAATATCTTGCATTCATAATATATACTTTAAACTTGATGATCACTACATAATAAGGCATTCAGGATTATCGTATAATGCACATTTAGTTTTGTGAAATAATTTCGGTAATATGCTCTCGTTCCAGTTGACTACTTCACTATGATAAATATAATATGGTATTTTGGTTGCAGAATACAAATTTATGGCTTTGGTGTGTTTCAAAGTACATACAGCGATTTTTTTGGTAATTCTGGTAGAACAGAGCCTACTGAACCCAAAACCGCTTGATGCCACTTTGTCACCCTTGAGCATTTTTTGTTATGGGCAAAATTAACAAAATGGATGCCAACGTAAACCGTAAAAATCGTTTTTTGGCTATAACTTTATTTTTGTTGTGAACTTTTATTTATTGGTATAAATTATACTTTCGGCTGTGTGTTGTGTTTTGGCCTTGTAATGATGATTTATATAATACGTTTGCAAGGGGTGGGAGATGCCTTCCTAACCTAACCTTAACCCCTCTTGCGTTCTGAAAAATACGCAAACTGTGGTGATAACACGAATAATCCACCAATAATTGCTAGTTCTGCCAGATTAAAATCCATTGTAGAATCTAGTAAGCTTAGAGGTGGTGGGTTGCACATTGATGTTCCATCTTGTGTTGATCAAAACCACTGCACGCACATAGAAATTGTACATCAACGTATACATCCAAAACCCCCATTAAACGTTGTTTACAAAAGCAGCCACAGTCGATAAAAAAAAAGTTGTCAAGATGTCATGTCGATCAGACTTTACACCTTTCAAGCTCAGTGCATGTTTGACCAAAAACGCTGGCGTCGTGTGGTGCGATGTGCAACTGCTGATAGAGGACCAAATCTGGATTCATTCAAAAAAGTAATGTTGGATGCGTGTGATGTAGTTAATGATGAGTGAGGACATAAAGTGCGTATCAGGGTGGAAGGCGCAGTCAGTGACTTGCACGCATCCGACGTGCAATATCACAAAGAATGTATGTCATTCTTCCGCGGCCCTCGAAACCTCAAATATTCTGGTTCAGTGATAGTTGAACAAGCTGAATATGGAGCTTTTACCAGTGTAGTGAACTATCTAACCGAAGAACGCTCACGCATTTCGAACACTGTGGAACTACACGAGCAGCATACACTATAACAAGTAGAGTATTTGACACGTCACACTCTGCTGAACAAGTTATCAGAACACTTTGGACCAGTCTTCTTGGTCTTGTCAGGCACAGGTATTGTGACATTCATAAGTAAGGTCTCTAAGGCTCTGAAGCTAGTTTAAAATGAAGAGGTTAATCATGACACAGCTATATCGAAGGTGGCCAAACTCATTGTGGTAGAAAGCAATATATTAAAACAAGATATGTCTAAATACAAAACAAGAGCCACCATCGAAAACTCGATAGACAATGTTAGTATACGTCCCGGTACTGAAGGCCTAGTGCAGTATGTTCCTGATAACATGATGCAAACATATCACCACAGAATGGGCTACAGTCCACTCGTGCATTGGCAATCCTTTTGACACAGCCACATAAAGAACAGATACCGAGACAACCTACATAAGACGAAATGGGAAAGAAGAAATGTCCCAAGAAGTATTGCCCTATATACCAGTGCAGCAATACAGAGGACCATCAAAACCAGAAATGCCATACAGTGTTTCAACTGAATCTCCACTGCTACTAAGGGTACTGGCAAGACAAATAATGTCAGCATCTATAGGGCCAAAAAAATAATAACCGAGGTAGGAACACCTGAGTATCATGGCTAGAATACAAAAAACTCACGTGAGCAGGGTCACACAGTACGTCCTGCAACCAAGGCAATATATCTCCCTTTAGTAGATATGAATCCTGCGGAACCAGACACAATGTTGACGACCATGGTTGAATTTCAGCGTCTCACTAACCTGACCGGACAAGTGTATTAAGATCTTTACCAACGACCACCAGCTATATCGTATTGTTGTCAATGTCACATGGACATATCCAGCCCAGTTCCAGAACTTTATTCCCAGACTAGGCGGCATGCATACCCTGATGAATTTTGCAGGAGCTGTAGGAGTGTTGATGTCAGACACAAGATTAGAGACTATTCTTCAGGCGGCATTTGGTGGTGTATCAACCATATTATCTGGTAAAAAGTTTCCTCAGAACATTAGAGCACTCCGTCATCTCACTGAAGAATTCCTGCGTGAAGTCATTTTCAAGATGGAGTCGTTTGATGGTTTGATGGCTGGAACACAAGACAAAGACCAGTCGCACATCAAACTTTGGGTAGAGAACCTCATCAAGTCGGTGATGACCATGATGATGCTCGTCAGGACAGAGAAGGAGGCTAACTAGTCACTCCACCTCTTGTCTGTAAAGGAGATGATGCCCTGATTTTTCGCAGCTGGAGATTTTAATTATACCAGAACAACCACATGCATGTAGTTAATGATATTATATTATGTCGCAGCTAATAAATAATAATAATTATATTGATAATGAGTAAAATACAAAAAAGCATATTATCGTATGTCGTATCAATGTATATAACTTGTTCATGTTTATATCTGCATACATTTTTATAAATGAATGTTGAAGGTACTGCTTGTTCACCTGGGATCAATGGAGAAATTGCCCAATCCAGTCCTCCAAGATTTCCTACAAGGTCAGCACGTGATGCCACATCAGCCTGTACAATGGAACGCAAAATGGTCAGACATGTACATTGAATCTACCTTCATGAGGTATGGCCATAGTCCAGGTGGTATCATTATCATCACCTTGAAACCTTCAACACTGAAGAGATGTGAATTAAGTCTTCATCTTTGCAGCCAAATTGTGAGGGATATTTCAGAGATGAAAGATGAGAGTCGTAAAGTTTCAGTGACTGTACACAAGGAGAAGATGCCAGTACGCAATCAGATGCTGCTGATAGAGAAAAACTGAGGGAGAGGCTTACAGCGTGTAGCGAACCATTAAATCCAGATGACCACCAAATCACCTTATCAGTTTTGTATGCGCTGGAAGTTGATTCACCAATAATTGAATTCACACATGGTTGGACAAAGGATGAAGTATCCAGCACATTGATACCATGTCCTCTACCCCAAGATGTCAAGCCAGCCCCAGATGATGTACTAATAATGATCAGGTGTGGGCAAAAATAGTTGGCATGTGTTAATACGACATGCCATTTTAAACACATTTGGGATAGGCACAGAGCCAATAGGCCAGCTATCCCAGATGCTTCATTAATTAAATAATTTTACAAACACTACTTCATCATGTCAAAGCAGTACGACAGCGAAGGATTCATGTCATAGCCTCTAGATGGTGCGAGTGCTAGACCAAAAGATAGCTATCATCCCGACAGTGAAGACAATGAGGTTCGATTCCGAGCAGCTGACGAGGAATATCAACGCCTCAAAGCCGATTTTGCTCGGATTGCTCGGGATAGACGTTTGAATTCCCACTCGAGGAGTGACTAATCAAGGAGTTCTTCACCGCTTGGTAGACAGCCGCAGAAACGAGCTACGAACTTGCCCAAGTTTAGAATTGCACCTTTCTACGCCTCTGATGTGGAGCTCTGGTTTAATCAAATCGAGACGCAATTCGCCCTCCACCAGATCGATGATGACGACGAGAGGTATAGCCTAACCCGCGCTGCACTTTCTGGCGAGATTGCATCAGACGTGAGAGACGTGCTGCTGCAGCCTTTCAGGTCAAACAAATATGACAGCCTGAAAGCAATACTAATTGAGAGGCGAGGATTGACAACACCTGAAAGGGTTAATAAAGTTATCTCTGGCGAGAAGATTGGAAGCGACATTCCCTCGCGGTTCCTGAGGCGTCTGCAGAAGACTGCAGGTTTCGGCACCAAAGCTGTTGTTGGAAAGGCGGTAATTCGGCAAGCGTTCATAAGACAGATGCCCGCTTCCATCAGAGCCCATTTGGCGACTCAACACGACAGTGCCTCCCTCGAGAGTTTGGCCGTTTTGGCTGACAGGGCACTAGCTGCAGAACAAGACGTTGAAGAGAGTAAGCCGGGGGTCGCAGAGATCAAAGTCGACGAGACCAGCAAATTAGTCGGTTTGTTAGAAGATCTATCCAAACGCATCAAGAAATTAGAGACAGTAACAACATCTGAGAGGAAACGGAATAAGGGACGTGGACGAGCCAATAACTACACTCACGCGCCTGCATTTGCCCCTAATGTACAGGCCTCAGGTTTCATTAGTAACCAACATAGCCAATATAGAGACGTTAAAGATAATGCTCGACCTTTCGCTCCGCCGACGAATTTGCAAACAACCGCTCGACCTTTCGTTCTGCCGCAGAACACACAGAGAAATGACGCCGCTAAGACTTTGAATTCGGCTGATGCACCTATCTGCTATTTTCACCAGACTTTCGGTGACAAGGCACGCACGTGCAGAAGCCCCTGCGCATTTTCTTTAAACTGCTAAGCCAGAGCAAGATTGCGACTCTTGCATCTGGCTGTATAACGCGACATGACTCCGCGGACGCTAGTTCTCCACAGTTATCTCACTCTAAGTTATTATATGTCGCAGATAAAGGACACAAATGCAGATATTTGATCGACACGGGCGCAGCTGTCAGTGTTCTGCCGAAATCTTGCGCTAACGGGATTTCGGGCGCTGACAGTCTCCCCCTGGTGGCAGCTAATAACAGCACTATAAAGACTTACGGCAATTGTAAACGCGTCATCGATGTCGGTTTAAAGCGCGAATATCCGTGGACGTTCATAGTGGCAGATGTACAGCAACCCATAATCGGGGCTGATTTTTCAATCCACTACAATTTGCTCGTAGACTTGAGAAGCAGATGTCTTCGAGACATGCGTACAGGCTTAGCCATTGCCGCTTCATTATCTTCGATTAAACCTCTGTCATTGAACAGAGTCGATACAGTTCAAAATGAATATACTACACTCCTCGGCCAGTTCCCGGAACTGACACGCCCTACGACAAAGGGTGAGCCCGTCAAACACGGCATAACTCACAAGAATGTGACTAAAGGTCACCCGGTTTTTGCTCGACCACGACGTTTGGCTCCCGATAAGTTGGTTACCGCCAAACGCGAATTTGACGATATGATTAAATTAGGGGTCATTGAACCTAGCGACAGCGAGTGGTCCTCAGCGCTTCACATGGTGCCAAAGAAAAACGGCGATTGGAGACCATGCGGGGACTACCGTAGTTTGAATGCACGGACCGTACCGGACCGTTGTCCGATTCCGCATATTCAAGATTTTAAGCAGCGGTTAGCCGGATCGAAAATTTCTCGAAGATAGACTTAGTCAGGGCTTATTACCAAATTCCGGTGGAACCGTCCGACGTACACAAGACTGCTGTTACCACACCTTTTGGCTTGTTTAATTTCACTAGAACCCCATTTGGTCTGAGAAATTCCGGTCAAACGTTCAGCGATTTATAGACCACGTGACACGCGGACTTGATTTCGTTTTTGTTTATTTGGATGACCTACTGGTAACCAGCCCAGATCATAAAACGCATAAGAAACATCTACGAATTCTTTTTGCTCGACTATCTGAGTACGGAATCATCATTGGTCCTGAAAAGTGTCAGTTCGGAACATCTGAATTAAGTTTCTTAGGTCATCACGTTTGCGCCGAAGGAATTTCGCCGTTACCTAGCGCCGTTGACGCGATCGTTAATTTCATTAAACCCGAAAAGCAACGAGCATTGCGTAGGTATCTGGGAATGGTAAATTATTACCACCGTTTCATACCGCATTGCGCCGACAAGCTGACGCCACTCAATAATCTACTGACTTCTGCCAACGAAGGCCATACAAGATTGTCACCGAAATCAAATTTCGATTTGAAGTGGAATAAAGAAGCAGAGTCAGCATTTTCCGAGTCCAAACAGATACTGGCAAACGCTACGCTTCTGGTGCACCCAGATTCTACGGCTCAGCTTAACATCACGTGTGACGCTAGTGATGTCGCCGTCGGTGGCGTTTTGCAGCAATTTTTAAACGGTATGTGGCAGCCGCTTTCGTTTTTCAGCAAGAAGCTGAACCCAGCAGAGACACGCTATAGCGCGTTTGATCGTGAACTTTTGGCAGTATACGCTACAATTAAACATTTCAGACACAATTTAGAAGGACGAAATTTTTTCGTTAATACTGATCACAAACCGTTAACATTCGTAATGTCATCCGTCACTGAGCGCGCATCCCTACGACAAACACGTAATTTAGCGTTCATTGCTGAATTCACCACCGATATTAGATATGTAAAAGGAGAGACAAATTTCGTCGCTGATGCGCTGTCACGACCATCAGTGTCAGTGATACACGATGGCCCAGTGATAGACTATAAAGCGTTAAGTCTCGATCAAGCTAATGAAGCGGAATTCACACGTTTGAGACATTCGACTACGTCAACTATGAATTTCAAACTATTGAAATCGTTTGATAATCAATTGATCTGGTGTGATGTGTCCACGGGACACAACCGGCCGTACCTTACCGCGAAATTTCGACGAAAAGTTTTTTCAAACTTACACGGTTTAGGCCATCCATCGCATAGAGCCACCAGACCTTTGATTAATACCCGATTTGTATGGCACGGTATGAATATAGATATTGCTAGATGGTGTCGTACCTGTAAGGGTTGCCAGACCGCTAAAGTTTCACGTCATAACACTCCTGTTTTCGGAAAGTTCACTGAACCTACCGAGCCATTCGATCATGTCCACTTGGACATAGTCGGACCTTTACCTTATGCCGATGGTTTTAGATATCTACTGACTTGCGTCGACCGTTTTACACGTTGGCCCGAAGCTATACCTATGGTAGATATTAGAGCTGAAACGGTCGCCGATGCCTTCTTCAGCGGGTGGATAGCACGTTATGGTACCCCTGCCACTATCACCACTGATAGGGGCGCTCAATTCGAGTCCAAATTGTGGGATAGTTTATGTAACCAATTCGGGATTATTCGGAATCGTACCACGAGTTATCACCCTCAGTCGAATGGCATGGTCGAGCGTTTCCACCGTCAATTGAAAGCCGCCATTATGGCGCACGAGTCACCGAATCCGTGGACTATCACGTTACCTGCCGTACTGTTAGGAGTTCGTTCAGCCGTGAAAGAGAGACTTGGCAGGTCAGCTGCTGAGATGATTTACGGGACAACCCTTAGACTCCCAGGAGAGTTTACTAAACAGTACAACGTCGACGCTAACACTGATTTGGAGAATTATTCAGACAAGCTACGCGTAGCCATGTCGCGTCTCCGTCTATGTCCGCCACGTGACACACAACAACACAACATTTTCCAATTCAAGGAAATCGCTACATGTACTCATGTATTCTTGCGTCGAATCGCAATTGCACCGCCTCTGACCGCCCCTTACGACGGACCATACAAGGTCGTCGCGAGGAGTGGCAGAGTAATGAAAATCCTAGTTGAAGGCAAGGTTGAGACGGTCTCTAGATCGCGTTAAACCCGCTCACATGGAGTGCGAGCCTACAACAGGTACGACAACACAGCGTAAACCGCCAAGCAAATCACGGAAGTCGGCGGCTACCAGGACATCTAGTAGGAATCCACAGGGTCCACCTAGACCTGGTAGTGCGGACACTCCGACGTCCAACGGGACGAGAGTCAACACAAAAAAGTCGACGGCAGTCAGAAGCAATAAAAAATCGGCCACAGTCCCAAAGCAAATAGATGTTAAAGTAAACTTGTCCAACAGAGACAATACTTACGTAGCGCCGCATTCGCGAGCCCCTGCCGCGTCCCGCGCTAACGGGAACGGCGGTGGTTTACGAACGTATTCCCGCATACCTTTACATCTACGGGGTAAAACCCCGGGTGCTGCTGACGCCGCAATCGACACGACAAAAAGCAAACATGCGAATATCGCTAATCGCGAAAAAATTTCGACCGAACAAACAGTGCGAAAAACTAGAGTCGGACGCACAATCCAGACTCCTGCTCGATTTGTGCAGATGGTTCACGCCATAGTCGCGCCTAATGACGTCTATGGCGGGCCCAACCGCATACCTCGTAATCACAATGTTGTTAAATTGTAAATGAATATGCCAGGCCTGGCAGAATTGTGTACAGATATATAAATGTAAAGACATTTTCTTTTAGCAAGTTCATTGCTAAAGCATTACTAGCAATTCTGTTAATTAAATGAATGGGTTGATCGCAGCTTGCAGCACGTGAATAATATATAAAGGACAGTTGGTGTTAAGAGGATCGGACAATTCACGTATAATGCTGCGCTTTCAACCGCCCACAATGTAACCACACTCGCTATATTTTTTTTAAGAAAACTATGCTTAGTATAAGAGGTTACATATTTGACAACCCCGCTACTTGCACGAAGCAGTCTCCTACACGTCAGTTTGGTCCTACGTTGTCACTCAGCCGGGGGTAATGTAGGATCCTGACATCGCTTAGTCAATGTGGCGCTTATCCCCAGATTCCTGGACGCGGGCTGACGGGGATGACCGCCTCGTTTTCATACCGTGGTGACGTGCGCACACAGAGCAGTGTGGTGCGGCCTTGGTATTTTTCCCTCCACTTCAAGCGTAATACTCAGTGACTGCGGACGTGCCGCAGCTCGCTCTCGCTAAATCCATAGAGACGTGCCGTGCGCGGATGGTTGTGCTTTGCTGTTATCGCATGTTAATCAAATAAACATGACAAGAGAGAAGACAGTTTCCTGGTTTGTTTAATACCGTCGATCAGACGGATGAGGAGGATATTTGAGTTTTGATGGCGAGATTGGGAGGAGTCCTTCGTCGGCCGTTGTGACCCCATAACGGAACTCCCGGTGTAGGTTTACCACGACATATTGGTTAATCCGACCTTCCCACACGCCATATATCTCCTACTAAACGCTTGTCTCATTAAAAGTACTGGAATATGTTATACCTCTAGTCTTAAACGTATAAAAAATGTTACTTGACTCTTAAAACCGTATAAGCATTAGAAGGCAAAGACACAAAACACAGCTCAAAGTATGATTTATAGCAAAAAATGAAATTTCACAACAATAAAACACTGTTCATAAAATAAAAAGCTAACGCAATCCACACAAAGAATGAAAATAAACTATATTTATGGCTTGCATCGTATTCACAGGCCCCTGAAAAATACGTTTAGACGCCAAAATTAGTTTCCTATGTCAATTTTTGATAAAGTTATAGCCGAAAAACGATTCTTACGCTTTCCGTTGGCGGCAATTTTGAATTTTGCCATTGAAAAGGCTCTGTTCTACCAGAATCACCAAAAAACGTTGTATGTACTCTGAAACACACCTACACCAGCTTCCACCAGTCTATGATCAGAAATTATTAGAAACAATTATTTGCTGAAAAAAAAACTACATACATGCGTAGGCTAACAGTATTCGCGTATTAATAAGACTCGTCGTTATAATGTTTATTATAAAAGTGAGTTTAGCTAAAGCCGACGTGTATGGAGCTTCAGATACAGATCAACAATCTCGTCCAAATCAAATTGCGTATCATAATTAAATCACCCCTCCATCCTAGGATCTAGCCGCCCCCCCCTCCTTTTTCGTGATTATGTAAAGTGTCTTCTGATCCCAGAATCTACCCATCCGTCTTAGAATATACCCCCTTTTAAACATCTATACGAGGCCCTCCCAGAATCTACCCTCCCTTTCAGAATATACCCCCTTTTAAACATCTAGATGTGACCCTCCCAGATTGCACCCCTAACTCTCAGAATATACACCCCTCTTTTAAACATCTTAGATCTGTATGCGACCTCCCTGAATCTACCCCTTACTCCCAGAATATACCAGCCTTTTATATAAAGCGACACTCGTAGAATCTACTCTACCCCTTTTTTCACAGCCATGTGCAGCACTCCCATGATCTACCCCTCCCTCTTAGAATATACCCCCTCCCCCTTTTAAACAACTATGCGACCCTCCCAGAATCTACCCCCCCCCTTCTCTGAATATACCCCCCCCCCTTAAAACATCTATATGCGACCCTCCCAGAATCTACCACTCCCTCCTAGAATAGATACCCTCTTTTTTGGCAACTATATTTGATACTTCCATAATCTACCCCTTCCTTCCAGAATATACCCCCTTTTCTACAACTATATGTGACTACCAGAATCTATCCTGCCCTCCCAGAATCTACCACGCCCTCCGAGAATATACCCCCTACCCTTAGGTATGTGACCCTCCCATAATCTACCCATCCCTCCAGAATATACCCCATTCGGAGCCACTATTATGCAACGCTCACATAATCTACCCCTCCCTCCCAGAATACCCATCTATATGCGACACTCACAGAATCCACCTTCCGACCCAAATTATACCCCCACTTTAAACATCTGCGACCCTCCCAGAATCTACCCCTCCATCCCTCCCATAATAGGATACTCCCCTTTTTTGACAACTATATGCGACACTTCCATAATCCACCCCTCCTTTACAGAATATACACCCTTTTATATCAAGTGGGGCTCCCAGAATCTACCCCATCTTTTCAGAATATACCCCCCTTTTCGACAACTATATGCGATGCTCCCGGAATCTATCCCGCCCTCCCAGAATCTAGCCCGCCCTCCCAAAATATATACCCCCCTTAAATATGCGACCCTCGCAGAATATACCCATCCCTCCAGAATATACCCCCTTCTTCACCACTATATGCGACACTCCCATAATCTACCCTCTCTCCCTTAAACATCTACATGCGACCCTCCCAGAATATACCCCTCTCATAACGCTTACTCCCTTCTATATAAAGTGGCGCTCCCAGAATATATCCCTTCCTTCCAGAATATACTCCCCTTTTCTACAACTATATGCGACGCTCAAAAAGCATCTATCCCGCCCTCCCAGAATCTACCTCGCCCTCCCAGAATATGCCCCACTTACTTTGATATGCGTCCCTTCCAGAATCTAACCCTCCCTCCAGAATATACCCCCCTTCTTCACCACTATATATATGCGACACTCCCATAATCTACCACTCCCTCCCAGAATATACCCTCCTTCAAGCATCTATATGTGACTGTGGGACACTCCCGGAATTTACCCCTCCTTCCAAAATATACTCCCCTTTTAAACATCTATACGAGAGCCTCTCGGAATCTACTCCTCCTTCCCAGAATATACCCCCAGCCCTTTTCTACAATGTAATTCTCACGGAATCTAACCCTCTCTCCTGCATGGATAAGTGTGCATGCTCTAGAAGGCGCATATATAGGGCCTATATATCATCCCTGGGGACTCAATGTGTTCAGTGTATTAGGACTGTGACAGTGCCGCCTACGAGGGGTTGCAGTATCAGTGAATGATCCAGGATCGAAAGAAACGGGGGGCGCACGGGGTCTTGGGGGCTTGCCCCAAGATTTTTGGGGTACATTTTAGCCAATTTAGGGGACTTTTTAAAGAATTTGGCGAAAATAGGGGGGCGCCTGCTGCCACTCAGTATCCTTGATTATACCAATCTTTGTGCGAACCTTGACCTTCTATGTCCCAGCGGGGGGAGGGCTGCGAACGCACCCAACGCACCCCCATTTCAAATATTGTGCGGGACAAAATGGTGTAGCATATTCTGGGAGCCAAGTTTCAAAAGTCCGGCTACTAAAAAATCCGAATCAAAACTGTTCTAAACGATTTTTAAATCACTGTCGATCCTATTTCTCTTTCGTTAAAGTTAAGATAAGATAAGATGAATTTTATTTTAGATCGGTTCTTTTCACAGAAAACATTAGCCAGAGGCTAGTCAGCCGATCGTTATTTAAAAATCAACAATATGACACACATAACACATGATACATCACAGATAATTATTGCACATATAAAACATTCCTTAAGATTACCATTCCTTAAGATTCAAACTTAAAGTCTTAAAAATACACATCAATAGGATGACAAATTCTTAGAGTTTCGATGTTTTTCACAAAACGTAAGTCAACTCTTAACTCTTCCTTTACCGACTTCCCCCTAATAAATCTAGCCACAGAAACCGACTCCTTTTTTTAAGGACAACCCTGAAGTAGCCCTGAGCATAATACAGGTTATAGCTATGCGCATGTGCACATCGCACAAATTAAAAATGCAAGAGAACATTGCGTCCATGTCACTGACCATTATGGTTGGCGAATGTATGTATGTATGTATCGAAATATCTCCATTTTAATTAATACACATAGAAGGGTGGAACTCGCATAAATGCTAAATTGGTAAAGGAATGTTTTTTTCGGATAAATTGGTAAAGGAAAAGTTGAAGGGCTGAAAATCAATACTGTAGATCTGGTAATTTTTGTGTGTTAAAATTTTCGCGAATTTCTGATTTTGGGACTTTTCACTGAGTTTATAATACGAGAATTCTCATTTTTATTTAGTTGCCCTATTATAATAATAATTTTCGCAAGATTTTTGAATTCGCGAATTTGTCAGCCTCGCGAAATTCGCGAAAATTAAAATCTCAAGAATATTACTAGATCTACAGTATTACATAGAACTTATTAACACAATTCGTAGAATGTAATTTTGTCGTTTCCTGTACATTTGTATGATTATGATAATGCTAATATCTGTTGACTTCATTAGGTACATCGGTCATCTGGTACCACTCTATAAAATTAGAATAATCCTACATTGCTGTATGAATGAATTATAAGGTCGAAATAGCGGATGGGGTCCTCTCACTAGTTATATTTTTCGACCCCTTGTAATAACATAATCCTCTTGGAATATATTCAGGATGAAACTTTTGTGAAGTTTAGATTTTTTTGTTAAACATGAACTCACTTTTACAGCGCTGAAAGTCAATATTAATTAAAAAACTTAACACAGTTCATAGTATATAAAACGTTTCCGTTTTCTGTACATTTGTATGATTATGAACATGCTAATGTCCGCTAACCTTATTTGATACATCTGTCATCTGGTACCACTATGTACAATTTAAAAAAATACCTTGCCGCATGACTGACTTATGAGGTCAAAAGTCTGGATGGGGTAATATCACTTGTTACATTTTTCGACCCCTGGTAATAACAAAAATCGTAATTTTTATAGTTATAAAGAGCTTTAATACCAATGTTGTCATATTTTGTCATTGAATACATTCAGGACTAAACATATCTGAAGTTTAGATATTTTTGACGACATAATTATCTAACCTGAGAGGTCATGAGCTGCAGTGGTTTTACAATATCTTCACTGGTCATCAAGACGTAACATTTCCATTCCATGTGTATAGTTGCACAGATATGCGCATTGTATCTTTTGTTTGTTAGATTTACCGCAGCATTCATTTGATATGTATATCAAATGAATGCTGAGGCAAATCTACCTATGTGTCTTATGGGAAACCATGACAGGTGTGTCAACTTGAGGGTGTATGGAGTCAAAAGTCAGAATGGGGTACTCTCCTAACTATGTTAAATAAATAACAGAATAGTATATGAGTTAGTCTACAAGAGAACAGCAGTGTAACTGGAAAAAGAAATGGGGGGGGGGGTGTAGCCAATCTAGTACCTTTTATTCCGTGTATAGGTGTATTATACATCTTCTGATATAAATATGTTTTACTGGTGTATGCCTTATAACCATTATGATGTCATTGGTAGGCCTAAAGTTCGAAATCATAGAATAATAAGTAGAGGGTGCAATGCTAACATTTAGCCAATCAATCAGAGCTTGGCTTGAGTTTCAGCATTAGGCCTATAGGCCTACCAGCGCCGTATACTAGTCATGCAAGGAGGCCGTATCCACAGGCACACAAGACGCAGCCCTAGCTCAGGCGATTTGCCCGGAATGTAATGCAGGGAGAGAACGGTGAGTGCGGCGGCCTTAGCCAGTCAGTGTTGTGCGGCCCGTCCATTAGGTTGCTGAGCCATATAACTTTTACATAGGCCTAGGTGTTTATCAAATAAGACCACCAAGTTCTCACAAAGACATGTCATTATCATGGTGACCAACTATACATGAGACTGAAACTTGTGAAATATGAATAATCAATAAAGAAGCTTGAAATTACATTCTAGTCCAGACTTCTTCTCGTAAGATAAAAGATCCCATGTTTAAATCTAGTTATTTCCCAAATACCACAATAAGGGAACTAATATTTCTGCGGATAATCAGGATCTTATCAGGAGACTCGGGATGAGATTCAAATCTAGTAGGCCCTACATGAGTGACATTTTTATGGACACAATCACGAGGAGTAGGCCTACGGAGCACAAGATGGCAGAAGCAGCACTTAAATCAGTCACGGATGTAGTAACTGGCTTAGGCCTACAACAGAAAGTGGAGTTGAAAACAACGCTTCAGAAGATATCTCCACATGATTTTAGACAAACATCAGTGCCATTTCTCAGGTAATTATTTAGTAGCCTAGATACAAAAGTATTTCTATCAAGATTTATAAGGTTGGCTTTGTTGAAAAATTGAAAAAAATTATGAGATAGCAGACAAGAAATAGCCTACAGAGCAGAAGTCGAACATTAAACCACACTGCATGTAAAAAATGGGACAAAAATACTATTTCAGCTTTTAAAACAACATTCGGTAGACTCTAATTATAATATTGGATAATATGAAAAACAAAGTGCTTAGTTTAATCATCAGTTATGCTGAAATGTGTTGTGTATGCGTTGTTTAATGACAAAAATGTGTGGTAGGGGGGGGGGGGGGGCAAATCGACCCCGAAACAAGATGGCGACTTGACGATCCTACCTACAGTAATCTGTTTCGTTTTTAAATCAAACATTCCCAAAATATTTTGCAGTGCTGTATATCATGTCACAAGATAATAGACTATAAATTATTGTCTAATTTAATTCACTAATTCAATGATTCACTATTTAATAATCTATTTACTAACATATTTCTGTAGTTTTGTTTGTTGTAATATAACATATTGAATTTAATAAGGCTAATTCGGCCAAGAGCGTTTTCCATTGATATAAAGTTATAATCTATCTTATATGCAATAAATAATTCTGATTCATAATATAAGGCGTGTGAGACCTTAATTTTCAAGAAAACAATTCAGCATGTCGCTTGCAAGTCCTTCCCAATTATTACCTCTTGGTATGCAAATTTAACGTTTCTATTAAAAAAAAGAGAGTCGTCTATTGACTGATTATATACATGAAATAACAATGTAAATTTTCACATTAAATTACTTGTTTTTTAGTTTATAGTTATAAAGAGCTTTAATACCAATGTTGTCATATTTTGTCATTGAATACATTCAGGACTAAACATATCTGAAGTTTAGATATTTTTGACGACATAATTATCTAACCTGAGAGGTCATGAGCTGCAGTGGTTTTACAATATCTTCACTGGTCATCAAGACGTAACATTTCCATTCCATGTGTATAGTTGCACAGATATGCGCATTGTATCTTTTGTTTGTTAGATTTACCGCAGCATTCATTTGATATGTATATCAAATGAATGCTGAGGCAAATCTACCTATGTGTCTTATGGGAAACCATGACAGGTGTGTCAACTTGAGGGTGTATGGAGTCAAAAGTCAGAATGGGGTACTCTCCTAACTATGTTAAATAAATAACAGAATAGTATATGAGTTAGTCTACAAGAGAACAGCAGTGTAACTGGAAAAAGAAATGGGGGGGGGGGGGTGTAGCCAATCTAGTACCTTTTATTCCGTGTATAGGTGTATTATACATCTTCTGATATAAATATGTTTTACTGGTGTATGCCTTATAACCATTATGATGTCATTGGTAGGCCTAAAGTTCGAAATCATAGAATAATAAGTAGAGGGTGCAATGCTAACATTTAGCCAATCAATCAGAGCTTGGCTTGAGTTTCAGCATTAGGCCTATAGGCCTACCAGCGCCGTATACTAGTCATGCAAGGAGGCCGTATCCACAGGCACACAAGACGCAGCCCTAGCTCAGGCGATTTGCCCGGAATGTAATGCAGGGAGAGAACGGTGAGTGCGGCGGCCTTAGCCAGTCAGTGTTGTGCGGCCCGTCCATTAGGTTGCTGAGCCATATAACTTTTACATAGGCCTAGGTGTTTATCAAATAAGACCACCAAGTTCTCACAAAGACATGTCATTATCATGGTGACCAACTATACATGAGACTGAAACTTGTGAAATATGAATAATCAATAAAGAAGCTTGAAATTACATTCTAGTCCAGACTTCTTCTCGTAAGATAAAAGATCCCATGTTTAAATCTAGTTATTTCCCAAATACCACAATAAGGGAACTAATATTTCTGCGGATAATCAGGATCTTATCAGGAGACTCGGGATGAGATTCAAATCTAGTAGGCCCTACATGAGTGACATTTTTATGGACACAATCACGAGGAGTAGGCCTACGGAGCACAAGATGGCAGAAGCAGCACTTAAATCAGTCACGGATGTAGTAACTGGCTTAGGCCTACAACAGAAAGTGGAGTTGAAAACAACGCTTCAGAAGATATCTCCACATGATTTTAGACAAACATCAGTGCCATTTCTCAGGTAATTATTTAGTAGCCTAGATACAAAAGTATTTCTATCAAGATTTATAAGGTTGGCTTTGTTGAAAAATTGAAAAAAATTATGAGATAGCAGACAAGAAATAGCCTACAGAGCAGAAGTCGAACATTAAACCACACTGCATGTAAAAAATGGGACAAAAATACTATTTCAGCTTTTAAAACAACATTCGGTAGACTCTAATTATAATATTGGATAATATGAAAAACAAAGTGCTTAGTTTAATCATCAGTTATGCTGAAATGTGTTGTGTATGCGTTGTTTAATGACAAAAATGTGTGGTAGGGGGGGGGGGGGCAAATCGACCCCGAAACAAGATGGCGACTTGACGATCCTACCTACAGTAATCTGTTTCGTTTTTAAATCAAACATTCCCAAAATATTTTGCAGTGCTGTATATCATGTCACAAGATAATAGACTATAAATTATTGTCTAATTTAATTCACTAATTCAATGATTCACTATTTAATAATCTATTTACTAACATATTTCTGTAGTTTTGTTTGTTGTAATATAACATATTGAATTTAATAAGGCTAATTCGGCCAAGAGCGTTTTCCATTGATATAAAGTTATAATCTATCTTATATGCAATAAATAATTCTGATTCATAATATAAGGCGTGTGAGACCTTAATTTTCAAGAAAACAATTCAGCATGTCGCTTGCAAGTCCTTCCCAATTATTACCTCTTGGTATGCAAATTTAACGTTTCTATTAAAAAAAAGAGAGTCGTCTATTGACTGATTATATACATGAAATAACAATGTAAATTTTCACATTAAATTACTTGTTTTTTAGCCCAGGAAAATGAAATTATTGCTATTTATCATGCCAGTATGCTGAGTATCATGAGCGATAATAAGTGAATTATGACAAATCTACCGCGTTCTGGGATTATTTGACCAAATTTGAGGGCAGTCCTAAATACCGAAAACCACTTAATATACCGAAAACCACTTTTTAAACACCGAAAACCACCTTAGGGTAGGGGAGACCGGGGCTAGTTCGCACAGTAGTTAGTTTGTTGTGTGCTGCCTCCTAGTCTAGAGACTAGAATAGATCTAGGCCCCTATAGACTAGGCCTATAGTCTGTCAGACAGTGGAGGATGGTCCAAAATGAAAGTTATCTTCTTTGTATCCAGTCAGTCGATTCTCAAGCGAATGTCACACAATTTTGCAACCATTATTATCTAGTCATTTGGCAACAACCTTGAAAATTTTGCGAAATTCAATTTAGTATTTCAAAAGTTAGACCATTTGACATGTAACGGAATTCTGAGAGTAAACCGGAATTAAATTAATGGGTTTATACATGTTATAGAGGAGCGTCATAAATAGACATTTAGTACATGTCAAATGGTCTAATTTTTGAGCTATCCAATATTTTTTTCGAAGTGACTCGCACGCCGGCATACCGGCGTGCTAGATAATAGACTAGTGCGCCGGCATACCGCCGTGCAAGTGTATAGCGGTATATATCTAGAACGCCGGTATGCCGTGCCGGCGGCCGGAACACGGTACTTAATCAGTTAAACTATAGACAAATTACCTAGCCTTAGCCTTAGAAGCAGGCTGCCTGGGCCTTCTGATTATGAGGATATACATGATATATGCAAGTTGCCTATATAGGCCCCCTATATATTTCTAAATTCTCGTGTGTATTTAATTGTAGGCATAGGCCTAGGTGAAATGCAATTGGCAAGATTACATGAAACACCTGCTAATGATGAAAGACGATCCAAAATGCAATTAACTACAACAGTAGGCTGATAAAACACCACATTAAACCCAATCAACCCCAACAGTAGATAAAACACCAAATGAAACGCAATTAACTTCAACAGTCGATATAACACCATCTAAAACGCAATTATTATTAACAACTCAGCAGAGTGATGACATGTCTGGCAGGTTAGTGTCGAGGTGCGAAATACTTCAACAGTGGATATAACACCCAGCCTAGGATGTAGGGTATTAACAACTTAGCTGAGTGACGACATGTCTTGAGGTGCGATACTGGAAAGCGCAATTAACTCTTCTCAAGCTGAAGGCTACATTTATATACGTATTTAATAACTGTTACCCAAATAAAAAGTACTAGTTTGTGTAGATTTGTTGTTATTTATTATCTATATCTTGACAATGTATGACAGTTACATAACACGATTGCAGTGATTGCGGCGTAGACTAGGCCTATAACGGTAGACCCCTATATTTACAGAACGCCGGTATGCCGTGCCGGCGGCCTGTACACGGCACTCAACCTATAGACTTATACTACTAGTGCAAATATTACAACAATTATCAGTCATCTGCTTAGCTCTTAGGTCATAATTGTAATTACATGCCGATGCAGCTTATCAGTAGGCGTTAAATGAAAAAAATGCTCAGATAGAGAGAAGACATCGTCATAGGAGTAGCGGCCATTGATAGCCAACAGCAACATATGGTGAATATCCTAATATCATGTGAGGTAATAACTTATAGCACAACATTGTAATAATAAAATTGTAAATTCGAAATAAACTACACTGATTAGCTGCTATTACTACATATAATTTAAAAAATCGTGGACAAGCTGGAGAGTGACAAGAGTCAACCTGCCACGAACAGCAATTGAAAATCACACCCTACTTAGCATCTCTTTGATTACTAATGGCCGAGAGCATTTGAAGATCACACCTCATAGTCGCACTTCCCGTAGCCACACCTCATAGTCGCACCTCCCGTAGCTCACACCCTGTTTATTGCAATCTACGGCAATGCTAAAATTCGCGTTCCCACTTGGTGCAACAATACCTCACTGAGAAAACAGGAAAAGTCGTCCTATTGAAAGATGTCCACAACTTGCAAGCTCGTGAAGATAGACAGAAAATCAAGCCACAGGAAGAACTACAACAGCTCTGTTCATGGCTCGATGAACGAGAAGACCTATATGTACAGTATGTGACAGATAAAAACCAACAGATCCAAGGGATATATATGCAAGACAAGACAATGTACAAGATTTTCGACGCCTTTCCCGAAGTGATCCTAGTAGATGCTACACACAAAACCAACGATGTGAGAATGCCACTCTACCTGATACTAGTCGTCGACAGAAATGGAGAAAGTCAAATAGTAGCATCCTTTCTTGTGCACAACGAAGAAGAACATTTAATTCGAGAGATGATCAGGATCTTCAAAGAGCAGAATCAGAAGTGGGAGAAAGTGAAAGTCAACCTATTGGTACTGCAGCGCCTGCAAGAAATAGCCATACATACAGATGTCATGCCTTGAAAATAAAACAGCTCTTTTCAGAGCCACCAATTCATAACAAAAGATTCACAATACTGTTATCAATATTTCACATCCATACTCACCTATTTTCCGCTCCTGCTACATTGAATATCTTAACACATCGTTAACAATGATCATTCTAACTTATTAATTATTTAATTTATTTCCTTTAGAAAAATATTTGAAAATAAAAAAATAAAATATTTGAAATCTGTCCATCACACTTGTTACACTTGTCGTCCAGTTTTTTCACCAATAAATTATTCGGAAGCTATGCATATGTACATGTTAAACAGTTGTAACTGCTTCCTGTATGAATGCAGTTCATGTACCGTGTTCCGGCCGCCGGCACGGCATACCGGCGTTCTAGATATATACCGCTATACACTTGCACGCCGGTATGCCGGCGCACTAGTCTATTATCTGGCACACCGGTATGCCGGCGTGCGAGTCACTTCGTTTTTTTTTATGAAATTTTCAGGATTTATGCCAAATGACTAGAAAATAGGGTTTACAAAATTTCATGAAAATCGCTTGAGAATTGACTGACTGGATACTGAAAAGCTAACTTTCATTTTGGATCATCCTCCACTGTCGGACAGACTGTAACTGAAGTTAAAAAAAAATCTTTATACATGTTAGGTTGCCTTCTATGATGTTATTTTTAAATATAGAATTTTTCAAAATGCATCCATGTGGGACTTGTTCAAACAAAGAGGAAATAAAATGGGGCTAGTTCGACTATTCAGACTAACCCCACAAAATATCTGGTACATCCAACACTGTTCAGACACTCCCCATCCCATGCTCGAACTAACCCCAGATGTTTTTCTGAAGCTACTTTGTACTCAATTGGATAATAATGTATGCTAAAAATAGCATCTATAGTTGAATAATTCTGCACAAAAATATCAGTTTCCTAACTTCATCATATAAAAAATCAAATTATTTTTTTAAAATTTTGTTTGAACTTGCCCCGGTCTTAGAAATTTTCTACTGGCAAAGCTAAAAAGCTATGTAGTAACAGGAAAATGCCTGGCATGGATAAAGGCTTTTCTGGATGGTAGGAAACAAAGAGTCATCTTAAATGGGGAGGAATCATCCTGGGAAGATGTCACTAGTGGTATACCCCAGGGGTCGGTCCTAGGTCCAATATTATTTGTCATATTTATAAATGACCTTTCAGATGTAGTAAAACAGTCTGTGCAGATGTTCGCGGATGACACCAAAATGTGGAGTAAGATAAGTAATCTCCAAGACTGCGTGTATCTCCAGGAGGACATTAACAAACTATAAAAATGGTCTAAATAGTGTCTCTTAGCCTTCAATATAACCAAATGCTAAATAATGCGACTGGGGAACAAGTCAACCGGACAGATTACCAGTACAAAATGGGTGAAAACAACTTGGAAGAAAGTACCAGTGAGAAAGACCTGGGAGTTTACATTGATAATAAATTGAGGCTATCCGACCACGTTGATGCTGCTGTGAATAAAGCAAATAGGCTAACTAGTGGGACTTATTAGAAGATCATACGAACACCTAGATGGGGACAGCCTTGTGCAACTGTACTTAGTAAGACCACATCTCAAATATGGGCATGTAATTTGTCCGCTTTGCTTTAAATCAGACTTAAACAAGGTAGAGAATGTACAAAGAAGGAAGACCAAACTCATAGTCATACCACAGATTCGAGATCTAGAATACCCAGAGAGACTCCGGATCCTAAAGCTACCATCTATAGCATATCAGAGAAGTCGGGGCAACATGATTGAAGTTTATAAATTATTAACGGGAAAGTACAGCTCACCAATGAGGGTCTATTGAAAATCAACAGGAACAGTAGTACAAGGGGGCACCACATAAAACTAGAGAATCTGCGATTTAGGCTGCAAATCCCTAAGCATTCATTTCCCATAAGGGTTGTAGACCCTTGGAATTCGTTTCCGAAACATGTTGTTCTAGCCCCAACTCTGAACACTTTTAAAAACAGACTAGACAGATACTGGGGGCATTTTCAATATAATTTGGATAAACCGCACACGCACACACACACGGAAGAAACAGACAAGCCAATAGCTCAAGGCAATGAAGAGCTAAATGTATCTGACGATACCGGTCAACAGGTCTCTGACCTATGAAGACTGTAATGGATGATAAATGATAAAAGAAATATTTGACCACATTCCAAAGTTTTCACTGAGCAAGAAAAATGCTGTGCTTGATCAAAATCTGAGATCAATTATAAAAACGTCCAAATGATGGCACCTCAATGTTGCAAATTGTTATCCATGGGGTAACAGAATCCAAAACCTGAACACATCACCCAGACACTTGAACTTTTTGAAGCAGCTGAAGAAAACTACTGAGAAGATGCAGCTGTTGACAGTTTTAGTTTTTAGATACATCAGGGCACACAACGAGTGCCCCGCAATACATTGACAGTAGCAAATATACAACATTTGCACATAACAGACAGAAATTTGGGTACGAGTCTACGAGGGGATCATATAAGAAGAAATATTTTGATGGATTCTCATCCTTATAGCCATGAAACTTCCATTTTTACCCTCGGTGCTCCCCATGAGGAAGTGCAGGGCAGTTAAACAAAACTTCACCCAGGTTTTACCCTAGGCAAACTAGTGCAGGCTTCCCAGCAATTATGGAATTGAAGGCGAGAGCTGGTACCATTTTTCTTAATTGCAAAAAATCTAATGATGGGAACCCCTGGAAAAGGTGATAAAAGTGCCATTCAAAATAAATAACTCTTTTAATTCTACAATGATGGCTTCATATCTACCAGTAAAAGTGAGCAAAAAGAACAAACAAACACAGAAAAATATGTCTTTAATTGCAGTGTATCACAAATTGACATAAATCCTGAGAGAAACACGAAAAAACCACCAAAATGACTTCTTCGGACGTACCTACCTATATCTATTAAAAACCACACATATATGTAGTAGAAAGATTGGACGCAAATTCATGATGATATTGACAAAGATATCGTAATATGTATTTAAAGGGACTGGCTCAGGCTGAAATCATAAGAAAATCGGTGATTTTATTTTGGCTTATTAATATTACCGTATGATGTAAACATGTTCATAGACTAGAAATGCAAAAGTTTTTTATTTTTTGTGCTGAGCATTTACCAGTTACGCTAGATATAGAGACAAAATTCCCGTATTTCTTATTTTTGACATGGTTGTCCAAAATATAGAAATCAGAAATTTTGTCTCTATATCTAGCCTAGCTGGTAAATGCGCAGCACATGTACCTGTACTTTTGCATTTTGCCCGTCATTTTTGACTTTATACCCGTCCAGAAGATGGGTGCACGGGTCGCTGGCTAAAACAGTGTTGGGAAGGCAGTTTAATCGGAAACACAGGTATTTTTTTGGACTTAGGCTTAGCAGTCAATGCAGTCAGTCAGGGAGTACACTGTTTAGCTGTCTGACACATCACCAGTGTGTAGCCTGTAGGCCCTACAAGTTAGAAGGATTTCACCCTCCACAATGTTTTGGGTTGGAACGCAGCATGTCACCTGAAACGTAAGGTACTCACATCATCATGACTGGTTAAAATAGCCTAAATATTTTTGGGGAGTCCTGTTTTAAAAACGGAGTGGCTATTCGTACGGCAGAGTTATAATGGTAGTCAATAGGAGCACAGCATTTTGTAAACGAGGCTATGCATAGAGTTAAATTGTAAATAATCACCAACGATTAGCCACTGCCTTTTTAAAATGCTCTTACATGATAAAATTAATTGAATATATCCAGTTATCTGTGCGCCAAATGTCAGTATTGTTGAGTGATCTATTTTCTACAAATGTCTTTCAGAGCTTGTGGACAAGTGCATAGGATCAAGAATACACATTGTTATGAAAAATGATAAAGAAATAGTTGGAACTCTCCTAGGATTTGATGATTTTGTCAGTATCCTTTATCTACATGTACCAGTATCGGCAATGTTATGTATTATTGTTTTGAATTGAGGTAATACTAATGAGTGTGCTATCCTATTTAAAATAACTATTCAGCCTGTGATAGTTTTGAAAACCATCACTGATGTGGTCATTTGAATGTCTTTTAAGACCAACTTCAATGGGATGACCAATTTTGCAAATCACCTAGAATATTATTTTGAAACATAGCCATTCATGATAATTTCAATTGGGCATTTCATACTGAAAGAGGTAGTTTTGGTGATGTAGGAACATTTTCTTGTCATTTTCGATAATTTCTTCAACTACAATTACTAGATATGGTGCTAGAAGATGTCATAGAATTGTAAGTGTTTTTTCTTTAAGATGGTTGTTTTACCACAATTGACTCAAGAGTAACAATTATAACCTGAAGACTTGGCAAACATAAACTATAAGTTACAATCAATAAATAAATGCTGCCTGTGCATGCCACTTAAAATCCTCATTTTATTTGAAAATTATTGATTGTAATGATATAAAATTTTATAGAAAGAAAGTGCCAGGCACTTTTGTTTCAGTGTTTGGGGTCAGATACATGTAGCTGTACCTATAAGTACAGCTTTTCAAGTAACTGACCTTACCCTCATCAACCTGTGCCTGATGTGAATTACCTGATGAAATCAGATACATTGGATGTGCAAGTGATTTTTTTAAAGATGCTACCTAATTTCAAAATGGCCGCCAGAGGTCAACTCCAAAATTTTTTGTGGGCGCAAAATCTACAAAACTTAAGGAAAGGAATTATTCAAATTTTACTATCACATTTCCCACGATATGGAGATGTGCAAGTGATTTTTTTAAGGTTTTACTGAAATTCAAAATGGCCTCCATGGATAAACTTCATATTTTGTTGTTGGCGCAAAAACTGAAAAATTGAAATCAGTAATAATTCACATTGTACAATCACATTACCCACCATCTGGAAATGTGCATGTGATTTTACTGAAATTTCAAATGGCCACCACAAATCAACTTTTTAAATATTTGTGACCGCAAAAAGTCTAACCTAATTTATGGCGGGGGATGATATAGGACTTCAGTCCTCTTGTTAAATTTTGCAATGCTCACTTTTTTCTAGTCTAATCTCAACAGCCTTGAATTCTGTGAAACGCAGTGACGTCACTCGGTGGATACAAGGTTATATAACACCCCCTCCCCATACTTCATTCTGTGAAACGCAATGACGTCACTCGGTGAAAACAAGCTTATATAAGAACCCTCCCCCATACTTCATTGTATTAGCCAGCTCGGTGAAAACAAAGGAGGTCGAGGGCATTGAGTTTCACAGAATAGTCTACAAACTTTTATTTCAGAAGTGATACCATTTGCAGGGTTTTGAAATTAATGGTAGTCTTGTAGTTGGTACACTAGTACACTGTTGATTCTTACAGTGCGGGGATCGACTTTAGATGTCAGAATCTGACGTCTACACACATCAGATTCTGACGACTAAAGTCGGTTCCGGCGCTGTAAGGGTTAAAATTCGACCTTAATAATAAATAGAACAAAATGACGCAGCTTCTCATCATTTCTGAGAAGCAGTATCATTTGACTATTCAATTAATTGAACTACCGGGTTTACAATAAATTATCATTTGTGGTAATTCTTGTGCTGCTGGACTATTTGTTTCTATTTTTCAGCTGATGAAAAACATAATTATTTAAAAATATACATCTCCCAGATTCAATTCTTTTGATGAATTGATCACCTTACACAAACTATTTGTCTAATTTTAGTAAAAAATTATTTGAATTGAAACTTGCTTTAAACCAGATGCCAGTATATTGATCATAGCAGTTCAAGGGTTAATTATGTATATCCGTTTGTGCCATATCTGACCATATTACAACACAATTCCACACACAAACTCTTTGCCCCCTTTCTTGGTCTAGGTTATTAGAACCAATTTTAACCTCATAAAATATAGTTTTTTTGTCTATTGATGCATAGTTTCCAATGAATTTAATTTAAAAAAACACCTTTTTTAGTGAGATCACATCTGAAGGGCGCAGAGTTACACAACTTGATCAGATTCTCCTTAATGGAAACAATATCACAATGGTAGGTGGTGTTTTATCATATCTGTCTAAATAGTGTGTAGTGTGATATGTCAGAGCTTTTTGTACTGAAAAAAGATTATTTAAAAAAATTATGAATGGAAATATAATAATATAGTTTATGATGAAGCAGCATTATTTGATTTCTTATAATATAAAAAATAACATGTCTTTTTATCTTGTATATCTTTGTAATTGATTTTGAACTTGTATTGTAGCTTGTCCCAGGTGGAGAAGGACCGGAAACTGCAGAATAGACATCTACCATATCAAAACCTTATCTAGACACATCTAGCTAAATATAGTGTCATACTGTATAGCTTTTTTTGTCCTTACACGAGAAAAGGAAATTTATATAATAGTAAAATTTTAGTACTGGTATATGTCCTAGGTGAATCAGCATATTTATGGATTGCAACTTAATATTCCATTAGACTCTACTGTGTATCTTTACCACCGAAAGGAAGAAAACATTGCGTACCTTTTTTGCAGTACATTTTCAAATTATATCACAGTAAAATTTTAGCATGTCCTAGGTTAGAAATGATGTCAGAAATAACATATTTATGAATTTCTATATCGGATTTCAAATTATAACACATAACAGTTTTCATGTCATCCTATTTCACATTCGTGTGTGCACCTGCATTGTTTACAAGATGCTAACAAGATGCTTCATCAATACAGCCAGAGGCACCTGACATTGTCTTACATTATTTTCATATCCCTCATCTTATAAAATCTCATATTTTGTTCTTTCATTTTCAATGTATATTTTTTAGTTTTATTGCTCTATGTTGTGTAAAGAAAAACAATGTTTTGTACAAGATCATATCTTAACATGCTTAATGGATTGTCATGGAAGATATATGTTCCTGTGATATTTTATCTGTAATTTTATATTACACATGTACCTGCATATGTATATCATAATGTTAGGAATAGGTTTTCCATAAAAAAATATAATTGTGTTACACTATGTTTCGTAGAACATGAAAAATAACATAAATAATTTGGTTTCATCATATGTCACACTTAAAAATAATTATTGTGGTTTTTTTAACTGAATGATTCAGCAAAATGATAGATTAATTGAGTTTAGTTTTATAATCTCTTTATTTGATTTTACAGGGTTATTCCTAGCAATATCATTCAAAATTTGTTTGATTTTGCTGTTTTTGAGTGTACCCATTAAAAGTACACTTGAATAAAAAAGTTATTCACACATTTTGAACAATTTTATTTAATGACCTTATTGATGTTATTTTTGATGTTGTGTAAAATATATGTTTAGTACATTTTTCATTTTTTGGACAATCCATGTAGCTCTTAACATTAGGCTATAGTACAACTTCGGATGTAGGGCTTAATAATAAATTTAAAAATATTATGTGAATATATAACTTTAACTGAGGCCTATCTTAAATCCCTTGTAAGAAATGCTGAGGCATTTTTTGTTTTGTAATAAAAAAATATAATCAATGTATTCGGTGATTTTTAGGCATGGCCAAAATTTTGCCAGATGCCTATTGTTGTCACAAGGCGCGTCCGTTTGTCCGCCACTTTTAGCACTATAGCCTGTTTCGCGTAACTGGAATGTACATTAAACTTCACATACAGGTTAATCATGACTAAAGCTGGACTAATTTCACATTTGACCTTTTTGTGAACCCTACGACCATGATTTTTTTCTGATCGATAAATTTTCTCGTTAACGCGATTTACTCAACATTTTTTATGCATCGCTCCAAAATTTTTCCTGTATGTCCATGTGTAATGTGTGTAATATCTGGGAAACCGGACCAGATAGGTAGATCATTACTATCAGGTAGGGATATATACCGTGAAAAATGTAAATTTGATCAAGTTCAAGATTGCCGACCTGCGGTGTGTAACAACCCCTTTACTAGAGGCAGGAGAGTTTTGACAGGGCGTGGTTGTAAATTCTAGGGCGTGTTGCAACGGTTTTGGGGGTGCAAAAAAAGCCCTGCTAGCTAACCCAGTGCTTCGAAATGCGTAATATCTGGATAACTGTACCAGGTAGCTAGCCCATCATCATGAAATAAAATGTGCGGTTTCAGGGGGGATATACCCTGAAAAATTTTCTCCACGATAAAATTTTAAATTGCAGACTTGTGATCATTGTTGACTTTAATATGCGTAATATCTGGAAAACCGTACCAGATGTGAGGTTTCTCAGAGGGTTTTACCATGAAGAGTTTCAACAACATTACATTTTAAATGGCAGACTTACGGTCATTTTTAGCCCACCTTTTTAAAAAAAATTGAATTGCAATTAAGGCCATATGGCTCAGCTCAAAGCAGGTTTGGGGCAAGTGCATCGACTCGGTACTTGGGTACAAGTACATTAAAAATGTTCAAGTACAAGTATATGGTTTTGCGAAATATACTTGGGTAGTACCCAAGTACATTTGCCAATGTACTTGGATACAAGTACCAAGTAGAAGTGTATAATAGAACGGGCACAGCGTAATTGCCCAATGTCTCGTGTTCGCTGCATGCAGTACAGAGAGGTTTAAAAAGCACCCCCGCTCTGTTTTTAATAATTAGGGTATGTCTGTTGACATTAAACAGAATGTATTGCGAAAAATATCCTTTCATTAGATATTAATGTCAGAGATAATAGCGAAGAATACTATTAAACTTAATTTGTTAGAATTGTTAAGTTATCAACAAAAACACGATGATCCACCATATTTTCCACTCAATTAAAAACATCAAATATGAAGTAACTTGCAGAATATAATATTATTCAACTTTATAAGAATTAACTCGAGTATATACAATTATTCTAATGTCAATAATGTGTTGAGTGATGAGATGGTTTAGTGTCGTAAATTCAAATGATACGAAAAATTCAGCGTATAAATTTCATTTTTTATTATCGCCTATTTATTTCTAACAGGGTATTTAATTTGGTTTGATGCTTGCATATAATAGCTCGCCCCAATGAAAGTGTTAATGAAGGCGTGATTTTTAATGCACCTGTTAATTGCTCTCACCTGCGCCCGGTCAAACTGACACTAAAAAGCCCTTCTGACTCTAAGATGTCTGCATTTAAAATGTTCTTTTTCAACAAGTTTTTAGGCTGACTTTCAGAGCAAACGTCTGTCGTCAACTTCCGTTTAACATCTGTTCTGCCTGTGCAAAGTCAAAAGGCATTATCGGTTCCCTGGTAAACTAGGCAGAAGCGCTCTATGTCATGCTGGTTCTGGGCAGTCAACATGATCCAATGTTGGGTTGTGCCATCATGTATGACACTGTTACAACTTTGGTCCAACATTGTGTCAGTGTATGGAGTTGCCGGTGACTCTACAAAAACGAGACCTTTAGCCAATGCTGTTTAACTGCTGAGCCATAGACAACGGGCCAGCATTAATCTAGCATTGGATGAACGCTTATCGCGTTGAAGCCTTTATATTGATGCACCAATGCTGGGATAATGCTGGCCCGGTGTTGTAAACGGCAGGCCACCATTAGGCTGACATTGTGTCAGCATCTGGAGTTTGCTGATTGGCTGTGACCGAACCCAGTTAACTCCAAGCATTGACCCAATGTTGTTTTTATGTCGTGCCGACGTCGAAGATGTCGGACCAATAGTAGAACAACATTGGGACAATGCTTCGTATTTGCTGTGATAAGCTAGTGTTCTCGCGGGTGTCACTCTGTTGCGGGGGTGCTAGCCCCCCCCCCCCGCTTTCCCACCTCTCTCTCTGCAGTCACCTGTGTTATCTTACCCAATATAGCAATTAGGCCTTGGCTAAATATTTATCTCCAAAAATATCAAAGTTCGTATTATTATAAATAGATTTTTGGACTTAGCGATTGACGGCAATGGAAATTGATATAATTTATACACTTCTGGCCTGAAATATGACCGAATAACAACTTTTATTGCAATGCCCGATTATGTAATTAAGTTAACCCTTTCATTACGACCATCTGTCATGAAAAAGGGACAAAGTATGATGAAATATACATTTTTTTAAATATAATTGTCATTAATTTAACGTTCCTGGGTTATATCATCATATATTATAGATTAGGCATTTTGAGTGAATGCATGACGATTTCGTGTCCTAATGAGCTCTGGCCGGCACCATCTTTTGAGCATTGAACGATCTGTCAAAACACACACTTAGCTACTTAATTACTTGTAAAGAATACGCAGTGCCTGACTTATAAAGAGTACTTGCGCGATTCCCACAAAAAAATTAAAACTGGCTCGACATCATTTTATCTCTGCATGTTTTTGACGCAGCAAATTAATTTTAGTGGGCCATTAGATTTTTCAAGACAAGTTCTAGGCCCCGGCTAAATGATAACAGATCGCCTGCTGAATTAACCATATAAAAAATATATAATATATTTTCTGTGCTATTAACTACCAAGTCATTACCAGTGAATTTTTTAAATTTCAGTTCCCAATGTAAGACGCCTATTTTTCCAAGCAGGAAAAATATTATTTATATGGCGGTATTTATACTTTACTGGTGCCGCAAATAAAGGCCCATTACGGCCCACACTGTCAGATTGTGAGCTGTGTATTGCTGCATTAGTTTCAAGATTTAATTTAGTATTCAGCGCTATTAGAACAGAGTCAAGGTTCGCCATCCCAGTATGAACAGCAAAAAACGTACAAATATATGACAAATATTAATAGGCCTACCAATTTATTTTGTAACAGCAAATATTGTAAAAAAAATTGTTGATGATGACTAATATTATATATATTATATATATATATTATATATGTCGCTGAATTAAATAAATTAAATTTTCACACACTTAGAGTTGTGACTCGCTACCTTGAACCACAACTTTAAGTGAGAGAAAACTACTCGTATTTGTTTAATTTGTAATTTAAGACTAAGCAATTTAGAAATCTTGATGTTTTAACGGCTGTTAAACGGATTAAAGCGCCGTCGCGCTTAGCGGTTTAGGGGGTTAGTAAATTAGGTGTAGGCCTAGCGGCAACAACTCGGGAAGGTGATGACACTGCCCAAAGAAGAGATCCGACAGGACCCTAGGAAGACAATGAGTAGCACTAAAGCTATGTGATCGACTCCAATAACACTCATAAAGGGTGTTGGAACAACACGTGACTGATGACGGAAGTCGATAGGATCTACTTGCAAACGATGGATGTTAAACCATTTCAGCGCTAAAATGTGTGTTTGAATAAAGTAAATAGAGTGTCAGTAATTAACCGTTATAGCACGAATCGTTACTACACGATGCAACCATGGATAACACGATGCAACCATGAATCCCCCATTTTTTTTGCTTTTTTTCCAGAAAAATATCGTGTTATAAATATTTCAACAACCGATTGAACATGACATTTACAGCTAACTTTTCTTTAGCACAGCGAGTAACGTTACAAAAGGTATGAAATATATCATGTGTAGAACAGACCGTCAGGATCCCAAGAAGGCAATTTTAGTTGCCTCAGCATGTACCAGTTAATGATATAGCCCCTTAATTAGGGCCCAAATTATGATTAATCAGCATACCGAGTACACGCAGAAAGACAATGCACAGACAAGGTTTATGGGTGCTAATTACAGATTTAGGCCTAATTAGCATAATCTGTGCATAAAAAATCTCAATGGCATGATTTTCTCGGATATATAGTGCGTCAGAATAATCAATACTTAGTTGTTAAAAACGGTGCAAACCGTTGATCAAATTGATTATGTGTCATGATGTGAGGCTGGGGTGAACGGTGACACCCTTTTAGTCAGAAGGCCCGCTAGTCAGAAGGCCCTTTAGACAAAAGGCCAGTTGGTTAGAAGGCCCATTAGTCAGAAGGCCCGTTAGTCAGAAGGCCCGATAGTCAGAAAATCAGTTAAGCTTTTTTGTCAGAAGGCCCTTTAAGTCAGGATTTGTTCGTTAGGCATTGAACAATATTCTAGGGGACGCTGCATTTGATATCTGGGCATGTGGAGAGGGGGGGGGACTATATTATTTTGATTGAAACGTTCGTTGTCCAGCCATTGATAAAGTAAACTTGAGAGTTGTGCATAAAATAATTACTCAAGGATACTTAAAAAATGCCGACGGAGTCCATACAAGTTTTTTTTAAAAATCGGTAATTTAATAAATAGTTTGAAAGAGAAAAATAGCCATGTTAAATTGTGAAAATATTATACGCAAACAAATAGCACAACTGAGAGTGAAATCCATATAGATCAAATATTGCGTCTCTGAGACATTAGTATATACGTTCGACTATTAGTTGGTAATAAGTCGATATGATCTGGATATGATCTTGAAAAAAAATCACGATGGTTCGTAGTTCGTACATTTATATTGAAAGCTAGCATTATTGATGACTGGTTGGTTGCTTGGCCGGGTTATTTTCATCAATGAGCGCGCTTTATTTTTTTAGCATATATATAAACTTTAATGAATTAGGTGTGAAAAGTGTGTCATGAGAAAACCCCACAAGATTTTTCAATTGGAGTTTGTAGCCATCTGTTTAATTTATGTCAAGCGTTCATAAATGTATCATTTTGCTCAGAATAAATAATAAGTTGTTTTCCAAATATTCTCATAACTAGCATTATTTGTCGACTCTTTTTGTGTGGAAATGCTTGTTTTATATTCGAAAAAGTGAAGTTTACCTAAGCACGGGAGAACTATTATATAATGTGATTGCAGTATATATTATTACCATGCTAATTAAGACTAGCGTAAAATTTGAATCTCATTATAATCTATTAGCAGTATCTTGTTATCTCGACCATTTTTCCTCGGCAAATTTCAAAATTTAGGTAGGCCTATTCGCGTTTGAAGCAGTATGTTGATGGTATTGCTTGTTCATATCTACATTGTTCCAACCTGTTCAAAGACATGGAATGTACATTGCTGCAAACGATATGCAATTACATGTATTATTACTATACTATATGTAGATGTAACAGTGTTGAAACTGCCCAACCCGGGGATCGAACCACCAACCCTGACATCGTGATTCCTGAGTGCTAGGCATCTAGCCAAAGAGTCGACTCGTTGGCCAGAGTAGTAATCACTCCACTCCGCCATACACACACCCGGCTACATACTCCCCTCTCAAATATCTGCCCGTCCCTGAGCAGCTTTCAACACACTCGTGGGTTAACTTCTCCTGCCTGCCTTTTACCTCAACCCTATCCCCAGTGTTCTGTACTGAAGTCAGGCATATTGGTTCTGCATTACCGGCAAGAAGAACCGTTATTGGGCGCCAATGTTACAGTGTTGAAACTGCCCAACCCGGGGATCGAACCACCAACCCTGACAGCGTGATGCCTGAGTGCTACGCATCTAGCCAAAGAGTCGACTCGTTGGCCAGAGTAGTAATCACTCCACTCCGCCATACACACACCCGGCTACATAGACAATTGACTGTTATTTACAGACAGCTTGGCAATAAGCACTTGATCCAATTATTATGGGTAGTTTTCATTCATTTGAAGCTGGGAATTACGTCAGCAACATTAGGTTCAAAAACATAATGAGTGCCCTATTAATAACGCAACCCTTATGAAAGTGCTAGACGTTGTTACTGGCACAAGTAAATAAATAAAGACAAATGATTGGTCATAGGTTTATTCACATATGAGATGATTTCGATGAGGTAATTATCTGACTTTCTGACTAACGGGCCTTGTGACAAACGGGCCTTCTGACAAACGGGCCTTCTGACCAGTCATCCTTACCTATTTTCTGACTAACGGACCTTCTGACTAATGGGCCTTCTGACTAAAAGTCGGACACCGGGCGGACAGATGGAAGGGTGAAACTATTTCCACTATCTCGGTATGTGCCCTATAGGCCTAGTGGAAACACATTGAAAACAATGTATCATATATATGTGAAACATTTAGTCAGAAATAAACACATATCATTCGGTTTTATCTCATTCCGAAACATAACATGGGTATCTTATAAGCTTAAATTAAAGTTCTTTGAACGTTATCTTGTGCCAAAGCATAAAGTATTCAATATGTCAGCTATAAATAATATTGAGTTTAAGACAACCATTAAAGTTAAATCACATTTTGATGTTTTAAATTAGTCAAATAATAAATCATCGTCACTTGAACTGTCTGTCTCGTCACTTGATGATATAATATTGTCATCCCCTAATAACTAAAATATCTGTATTATATGCACGAATGACCACATCATTATATAGTCCTACATTGTCAATTTCTTCTGTGCTACATAATTAAGTTTTAACGACACATATGAAATATATATATATATATCTAAAACAATATAGTACATCATCAATGTCATAAAAATCAATAATTGGAACCGTTTTACTAATCAGCTTATAGATACCAGCAAGAATACATAGCACATCATCTTGATATCAGTAATCAGGTGATGTGTTTGTATATATGTAACAACAATACCAAAGGGCGGGGGCCTGGTGCCTGCTTGGAAAGTCCGGGATCACAGATTTGTCTTCTGCTTTGGCATTCCTAGTTTCAAAGAACAAAATGTTTCCTCCCTGCTCAATCGTAAAGATTGAATATTGTGGGCAGCCTACATGACCGAGAGATAACGTGCTTGGCCGCAGACCAACAGGGCTCAATTTCAAATCATGTGTCTGGAGGGCAGTGTCACCTCATTCATATCACCATCCTCAGGAGGTTCTTCTGGCCCAGTTTAGCCTATATGTGAACAAATGTGGCGTAAAACCCCATTCATTTCATTTCATTACTTTTGATAAAGCCAACTAACACCTGACTCGACGTTTGCCTGATAACATTACAGTAACATTGCAACAAAGATCGTGTGAGTTGAGAAAGCCTCCATGGGTCTTTATCCTTGGGTCGATCTACTGTTAGTATTGTTATTTTCGTAATTTGCATTACGTAAGAGGGTGTAGTAAAAGTGCATTACGGTTACATATGATAATGATGGATTAGGGCTGCTGTAGATTTCACGGCTGAGTAAGAAACATTAAAAGTTGATATTTTACAACTCCGTGACGATTTTGTTAGGCCTATTTAAGGCAGAAGAATTGAAATTGAAGAATAAAGACTGAAAATTCCTGGCTAATTGGGGCCTATTAAAAGACCCAGAATAAATAATAATTGTACATCTTCTCTTGTATGTACATAATTTTTACATTGGAGTCCTGTAAAAATGATTTTTTGTCAAACATTTTTTATTACGTGCAGTGGGCCTACTTCAGAATGTGTGTAAAATCAGCAAAATGTATGATGGGAATCGAACATATAATATAAATTCCAATAATGGATAAGATATAAATATATACTACCGGCCTATACATATTTTATTATTATGATAATGCAATTTAGAGCATAGATATACATTCTCTGACACACCTGTAGCTGATATTTTGCAATGCTGTTGACAAGTTTCAAGGCCCCTGGGCCTCTTGTTTATTATGCGGCGTGTTTGTAATAATATTAGCACAACAGACGACATTATAGGTTTTCCTGACCAATTCAAATATCATTTTAATGTTTTCATGTTACAATATCGATCGAACAGTACTTTAATGAGACATGAACATATATGACCCTCGCAATTACAGGATTTCATAAGAGGTAATCTGCAAACAATGAAAGCTCACCCCTTCTACAGCAGTTTTGGTGCGGGAGACCTAAAAATATCATGCCAATGCTGTTTAACTGTGATTTTAACATGTTTAAGTTAAATTAGCATGCATAATTTACCGGACTAATCCTGCAACGCTGCCCCAACAATAAACCAACACTTTTTTTGCCGGCTCAGGCTTGTTTAGCTGTGTTAGATAACGATGGACGATTACCATTGAAACTAATATATGCTAGCTGTTACGCCTGTGTGTTTTTCACCAATTTTATCAGTACAGCCAGATATAATCTATCTGGTCGCCCCACTTCTAAATGAAAGATCAAAGGGACAATATACAGCTCATTGAGGACAAGAATGTATCATAACGCTTTTAGATTGATACAACTAGATAAAATACATTTGTTTTGCGTTTAATAATTGAATTATTTTTATATTTATTGTCTAGAAAATATTTCACTGAATAACTGAAAAAGTGAATTATTTTATTTTTTCTAAACAAATCGGGATGTACTTGCAATGTAGGCCTACTTGCCTTCAAGTACTAAGTACAGGCAAGTATTCGAAAAAATGTACATAAGTACAGGTAAGTACAAGTAGGCCTACCGATGTACTTGGCCCCAACCCTGGCTCAGAGGCACACTCATTAAAAAGTTATGGACATTTTTCGAACCTCACAGCCGCTGAGAGGACGACACGGTAATAGGCGTCGGCGTTAACATTTTCTTGTGGGCACGATAACTTGAAAAGATTTTCGTGTATCGTTGTGAAATTTATTCTGCATCTTGCTAGTAACCATGCGCAGGTCTTGGATAAGTTCAATAATGGCAGAAAAATATATTCAAAAAGACCGTTTATTACGATATTTTATGTTTATAATCTTGCTTTGTGGGCGTGATAACTTCAAAAAAATTTCTAGCATCCTTCTCAAATTTGTACTGCATGCTGCTAATAACCAGTTCTCGGACAATTGACTGGTGAAACAGTCTGTAGGCTATAAGCGACTTTGTTCTCCTTTTAGTCAAAAGACCCGTTAGTCAGAAGGCCCATTAGTCAGAAGGCCCGTCAGTCGGAAGGCCATTAGTCAGAAAACCAGTAAAGATGATAGGCAGAAGGCCCGATTGTCAGAAGGCCCGCTAGTCAGAAAATAAGCGAGGATTACTAGTCATAAGACCCGTTTGTCAGAAGGCCCGTTAGTCAGAAAGTCAGATTATTAGCCTACTAGTCTAGTTAGCAAAAGTCACCCTCCACAACGTGTTACGGCACAGTTGAGGGCGAGATCCCAACTAATAATTACCCCATTGGAATCATTTTATTTGTGAAAAACCCTATGACCCGTTAGTCAGAAGGCCTATCAGTCAGAAGGCCCGTCAGTCGGAAGGCCCATTAGTCAGAAAACCAGTAAAGATTATAGGCAGAAGGCCCGATTGTCAGAAGGCCCGCTAGTCAGAAAATAAGCAAGGATTACTAGTCATAAGACCTGTTTGTCAAAAGGCCCGTTAGTCAGAAAGTCAGATTATTAGCCTACTAGTTAGCAAAAGTCACCCTCCACAACGTGTTACGGCACAGTTGAGGGCGAGACCCTAACTAATAATTACCCCATTGGAATCATTTTATTTGTGAAAAACCCTATGACCAATTATTTGTCTTTATTTATTTACATGTGCCAGTATTAAACAACGTTGCTGAGAAAAATGATCGAGATAGCAAGATACTCTGTAACTGTTAGTATGAGATTCGAATTTTGCGCTGGTCTTAATCAGCTTGGTAATAATATATACTGCTATCACATTATATATAATAGTTCTCATGTGATTAGGTACAATTTTCTTTTTCGAATATGAACCAAGCATTTGCACACAAAAGAATCAACAAATACAGCTAGTTAGGGCCTATTAGAAAATTTGGACTAGCAATTTATTATTCATTCTGAGCAAAATGATACATTTATCAACACTTGACATAAATTAAACAGATGGCTACAAATCCAACACGTGTTGAGAAATCTTGTGGAGTTTCTCATGACACACTTTTCACATCTATTTGAGAGAAGTTATTATATGCTAAAAAAGTAAGGCCCTATAGACCCGTGAAATCTTAATATATGTTGGTAGTACAATCATTTGATTGATCTTCTCCAGAAAAAAATTAAAGCACACTCGATCATTGCTGAAAATAACCAAACTAAACCACCAACCAATCATCAATAATAGTAGTTTTTAATATAAGTGTACGAACCGCCAATGAATGTTTTTCAAGATCATATCGACTAATAGGCGAACGTATGTAATAATGTCCCAGAGACGCAACATCTGATCTCGATGTGGTTTTTAACAGGTTTTACTATCAGTTGTGCAATTTGTTTGTGTATATTTCTGTTACTTAAAAAAAGTTTTCATGGCTATTTTCCCCCCTCGATCAAACTATTATTAAACTGCCGAATTTTAAAAAAAAACACGGACTCTTATTAGCATTTTTAACTATCCTTGGATAATTATTTTATGCACAACTCTCAACATTTTTTATCAATAGCTGGACAACAAATGTTTTATTCAAAATGATATAACCCCCTCCACATGTGGAGATATCAAATGGAGCACTACCTATAGGCCCTAGCATTGTTCACTGCCCAATGGAAAAATTCTGACTAACAGGCCTTCAGCCAATAAAACCTAAGTGATTTTCTGACTAACGGGCATTCTGACAAAGGGGCCTGACTAATGGGCCTTAATTCTGACTATAAACGGGCCTTCTGACTTAGGCCCCTAAGTGCCTTCTGACAAACGGCCTTCTAACTAACGGGTCATATCTGACTAAAAGGGTGTCACCATAAGCGACAATGACATAGTAAGCAATAATGAGATAATTTAGCCAACCAAGAACAGTGTTCACTTGACAAGGACAAAACAAACACGTGGCTCAAATTGTTAATAGGGCCTATTACCAGAAACATATCAGTAGGCCTATACCCAGTGGAAGAGAATAAAACATACACATAACACGGGATGCAACAACTAGACCTATCACTTGATCCACTAATGTGCAAATAGCTGATATTTTTAGTTGAGCATAGATAAATATAGACATGATACATATGGACCTGAAACATGTTGCACAATTACCAGGCGAGCCCAGGGAATACACATTTTTTTAAATCGACAGCTCAAGGGGGGTGGGTTATTCAGGAATTCCCCCCCCCCCCTGTGCACGCACCTAAAATGTGCCAGATGAATAAAAAATGGTGTTTAAAACATCTTTGTTACAATTGACTTATCAATCATCTAAAAGCTAACTGTCTTTCTGGCCAATCCTTCACCGTTGGACGGATTATTTTTTTGTATCGTGATACCATATGATATTGGGAATCTATTGTGTATCATGATTGAATAAGAAAAATACATAACTATGTAAAAAAAGGTTGTCAGATAAATAAACATTTAAAGTTAACTTTTTTTGGGATTTATTTTTATGTTGATATGTTTGCTTTTTTGTTTTAAAATTTATATTTGTTAGTTTCTTTTCCTTAATGAGATCATCGTAATTTGGTCCGCATCGCTTCCACTTCAACGGAAATTGCCGAGAACCACCGAACATGAAAATGGCTGCTAATGTCTCTGACAGAGAAATTAAGTGTCAAATTTGATGCTTTTATGCATTAAAGAGACCATTATGACAAAATGAGTGTTCAAGACAATACAGAGGAAGTTTGTGCGGACCACGATGCCGGTGGTTTGCAACAATTTTGTAAGTTTTTAGTGGTGATTCACACATTTATAGTTCATTGTTTTTGTTCTTTTCAGGTTGCACTTTCATCTCGACTCGACGATGGAGTCTGAGAGTCTCTGACTGAGTCATCTTAATCTCTTAGACTTAGAAAATGAAAGAGTGTAAGAACCTCCCTGGTCGCTGGACAGATATGTCAGATAATCAGAGACAGAGACAGAGTCACTGAGGGACTCAGCCAGAAACTCACAGACTCACTCCAATTTGTAAACTGTTTTCCTTTTTTTATTTTAGTCTAACGTTAGGCCCAATTGGGACAAGTGTTGTCAATCATATTCTAATCAAATGTAAAAAAAAGGCAATTTTTCAAAATAGGCCAGGGCTAGGCCTACCCCCTGACCTTCACTGTAGATACAGTACTCAGTAGTGTCGTCTAACTTTTGACTTTTAAGTTTTGTAAGTGTAAGGTGGCAGTGCGCGCACCAATTGTAACGTTAGGCCGATCAGCTAGGTCTAATTCATATTAACTTTAACGCTACATTTTGTCCCAATAATTATTTTTTGCTCTAATTGTCGCTGTAGCCTGTGTAGGTCTAGTAATGTATCGATTAGCCTATGGTCTAGGCCTACATCATCTTTGTGTTGCTTAGTTTAAGAAAACAAGGATTAAAAATGAAAAAATATTACACTTTGAACGTCCTATTCAGTCCTCCATTCATAATAACTAGACATATAGATAAGTTAACAGTATAAGTGAGTTCAATCATGCTAGCGCTCGTCTCGCGCTCTTTTCAAGTTGAGAAAGTGCAAGGAGGACAATTGAGCCTGGCGAATAGATCTACTAAAATCTGTCGGACGGTGAGGAATTGTCCAAAATGAACGTTAGCTTTTTCCCCCTCATTTACTCAATATTGCATTATAAATTACAAAAATGGTATTGGTGTATTAAAAATTCCATTTGGCATTTATTTAAAAAAAAAACTGCCAATACTCGTGCACTTAATTTATTATTCAGCCGTTTTAATCTCGCCTCTGTAACGCCATAAGCGCCGGTGGTTAACTACAGATTTTATCGCTCACCATTTGGACGAGCTCATTGTTCAGTGTTCAGTGTAGTTGCAACTAGCCCCAATGGCCGGTAGTTTTTGTGGCTTATTTTCGTCCATATTTATAGCGCTATATCGGCCTCGGCGCTCATAAAAAACGTTATAGATGCCTAGCTTGTACTGCAAGAGTCAAGCGCGCAAGAGTCATGTCAGCAAGTACTTGGTGAATTAAAAGCACACCTTCGAAAAATTTAGAATGATCCGTTCAGGATCGTTGCCTTAGTGGCGCTTCCATGGTTCAAGGTATCACATTTAAAATGGCAGTCGTGATAGTTGAAAGCTGTCGGCAAAAAGTTAAAAAAGGAGGATTAAAGAGGCAATATGTTGGATAACATAAATTTTATGGATAATTTAAATGCCAAATGGAACATAGAAGAGGTGAATATCATTTTTGATAGGTTTCATGCGGTATTTTTGAACTGGATACCAAAAAGCTGACTTTCATTTTGGACCATTCTCCACCGTCAGACAGACTTTAGAACTTGACTTTTCAAGCTACTTCAGCCCTCCTAGAGAGTCCAATGCATTTTTAGAAGTTTTCTGGAGATTTTTTTATCAGTTTATAGCTCTACTCTAGGTACATTCACGTTGATTACTGTGTGAGTATTATTAAACACTGCAATTAGCATGATTCTAGCCTGATAAAGAAAAAGTTTATGGAAACAATAGAACCTACTAACCATCCTAACGCTTTTTTGCTGATGTAGACACTAACACGTGTAACAGTGACGTCCAAGAGCAAATTTTGGATTGTAAAAAATAAATTTAGGTCTCTGCAGAATAGGTGGGGTTAACCCACATGTTGGCGCAATGCTGGTTTAATGTTGGGCCTCTATTTATGTCACTTGACCAACATCAACATAACCTTGGTATTGAATATCTCATGCTTTTGTGCCGCTGAAGACACCTGCAGCCTTAACCAGCTTTGGGTCGGTGTATCGCATGTACACGGCGCATTGTGGTCACATGCTCCCAGCCATCAAGATACACTGCCCAGTCTTGAATGTATGCAGGCCAGCGTTGGCGACACTGGCCCAACATTTAACTGACGTCGGGTCAGTGTCAGCGTGTGCTCTGTAGACACACTGACAACAGTATAAAAACACTGCTCAGTATTGAACAGCCGTTGGCCGGCGCCAGTGGACCAGCATTGGGTTAATGTCGTGCTGACTTGTGGTGGACTTGGACGCCAGAAATTGTGATGAACATAGAATAAAAGCCAAATTATAGTACAAAAAATGTGGAGTTAGAAGTTTTTAATAACGTTACAACCCTGTCAGAATGTCAAAGATTTCCTTGAGGTATATAGTGGGTGACAGGAAATACCGATATGGTCAAGGGGTTCGTTCAACTACCCACAAAGCCTAAAATCCCTTATATTCTATTATATAGTATCTAGGTTAAGAATGTGTTAATTGCCTTTCATTTTCTTACTTTCACATTTTACCATAAAATAACATTTTACTAGCACAATTATAGGATACAGTTCTAGAAGTCATCAGAATGCATATATACATGTATAAGGAAATCTCCTGAACTTTACAATTTTCCCAGTGGAGAGGTGTGTGTGTGGTGGAACTGAACCTCTCACCCCCGCTCCCCCGGACTATGGGTGCGCCGTATAGGGGGTTTGCACAGTGCTGAAACTATAACTATGTTTCTCTCAACTGTACTATTATTGATCATATTTAGGAAACTAAACTGTATCATGACTCTTCATCTATTGTGTTAATTAAATCACTGTTATTTGCTTTGAAAAATATAAATTTGGCCACATTAGACTGGCAGTGAATCAGTGTTGAAACATGTATAACCAGTTGCTAAAAATAAAATATTAGGTCCAAAATCTGGAAACACTGATATGTTGGCAGGGCTCGAAATTGGACTAAATTTCCACTTGTCCAGTCGGACAACTGGCTCTAAAATCAAGTAGTCCTTCCCATCAATATCACTTGTCCTTCCTAATAATATTCAAGCAGGGGCATTTATCTGGTAGGACAAGCTCAGTGAAACTGAACTCGTCCTTCCCATATTGTTGGTCGTCTCGGACGATCGGACGTGGCCAATTTCGAGCCCTGGTTGGGACTTACCGTAATTAACCCTTCCTGCGCGGAGATCGACTTTAGACGTCATATTCTGACATCTGTAGACATCAGAATGTGACCTCTAACGTCGATCCCCATACTGTGAAAATATTTATAAACACCACCAGAAGAGTCTGGCGTTCCGTACCCAAAAATTATGTTCCGTACAAAAAACAACCGGGCCTCGGTCTTCATGATTATACAAAGATAGAACTAGAAATGACCAAACCATGAACCTATCGAAAAAATTTATGTCGGCGAACTGGTAGTCATTTTGTACATTGCGATATCTCGGCCGTTTATTTTTTAATTTTCCTAAAAATTTGTGAAGCATTTCTACTGATCAGTTCTATATCAATATAGATTTCTTAATGTCTAAATTGTTATGGGGTGAGAAATGAGCCATCCACAGCCTGAGAAAAATAACTGAATAAATGGCAATTGGCCAGTCGAAAATTGTGATGTGGCGCAGTGGAAGTCGCTGGGTGGATTGCAAGATCTCTGCTGTCTATTTATTAATTTAGCTGAAAATTTGTAAACACATTCTAATAATATAGATGTCCGACTAGTATATACATTTTTAGAAAGATAGAATGAGAAATGAGCCATCCACAGCCCGATAAAATAGCTGATTAAATGCCAATTGACAAATAATTGAAATTTACGACGTCGCCACAATGGACGTTGCTTTATCGATAGCGATATCTTGACGGTTATTTGATCAGTATCGCTTGATCAAGTCCTTCTACAAATACCGATTGCTCACTGTGATTTTTTTCAGAAAGATAGAATACAAAAAAAGCCAATTGTGAACCAATCCATATTGATCTGTAAGTGTAACATCGTTAAACGACCAGATACGCTGAGCGATACTGCTGAGACCCCTGCCTCTATTCTGGACTGCCGTTCATTATGGAAAGCTGCTGGTCAAATCAACTGTCCCGTTTTCAAAATCAATTGTCATTGAACGGCATATCAGCCTAAAATAGACATAGAACATTTATAATGGTTTCAAATTGAAAATCTCCATGGTTCATATGAAAGTATTCTTGCTTTAAGGGTTAAATTTCATAATCACAACACAATTTCAAATGACAAAAAAGTTTTAGTTGAATAGCTGCAGGGGTTAATTTAATTATTGTAATGCTTTGCCTCTATGAACTAGCTCTATATGTTGCAGCATCTGGTGGTGGAGGAGGTCAGGATGGAGCAGGTAGAGCTGCCAGCATCTTACCTCTACTTCAGGATAAAATTGTATTCTTATCCGGTGAGTCAGTTTAAAATGTATATTTAAAAAGATATATCTCTGTATGAAGATAGATAATATAATTGATGTTAGGAAGTCTATAACCAGTAACCACCAGGTGTTGAATGAATTTCATTGTTGGGCCAGCGTTGTACAAAGTGGATCAGCATTAAACTGATATTTGTTCAACATAATAAGTTTTCTGGGTAGTTAGTTGCAGATTTATTTGTTATTTAATCGAGGAAAATATTTTTTCTTAATAATTTTAAAAAGTTGACAATGATGTGAATGTGATATATTTACAAGTTTAACATGTTTAAGACAAGTTTGTGGGCGGTAATATCTTATGAACCGTTGATGAATTTTGTTTATTTTTTACAGGTACTACATGACCATAAATTTTTTTGGTGCCATAAGTGGCCATTTTCCGAGATGTCCACTTCAAAATCTTGTGGGCATTATATCTTATAACCCTTTTAATGTACCAGTATCCTATTCAAATTTTAAAGGGTGGTCCACCAGGTATTTCTGATGATCTGATTAACTTTCGGAATAATTCATTTAAAATAAGATGGCTGACGGTGGACACCTTAAAAAAAATTACCTGATGGACCAGGGTGTATTTTTTAGCCCGCCTTTCAATTTTATTTTAAAAAGGTGGGCTATTGCATTTACTTGTGGGCATGATAACTTATCCTTCCCAAATTTGTTATGCATGGTACAAATGATCAGTTCTTGGACAAGTTCAATAATGGGTTAAATTTTTTTTTAAGTGGCCCATTTTTTGCGATTTTTCTCATTTTACATCAATAATTTGACCCTGTGGCCTCGATAAGTTGAGAGGTTTCTCATGTATCATGTTTTCATGTATCATGTTAAAATTTGTTATTCATGTTACTAATAAGCAGTTCTTGGATAAAATGACCGATTTATAGCAATTTTTTGCATTTTACGTCAATAATTTGCCTTGTGGGCGCAATAACTTCAAGTTCAATAATGGCGGCGGGATATTGTCGAGTGTGCTTTTGTTTGAATTAGATTTTTTATTGTAGCAAAGTTTATGTCATGTAACGTGGTTGCTTTTAATGTTTTCGTGCAGAAAACAGTCACATCTAGTTGTGTAGCATTGCTTTTCGTAAAAAATAAAAAGAGGTAGTGGCCTTTTGAAAAAATAGATATGTACTAAATGCATTATACTGACATCCAATTTAACTTGTTGTTTAAAACAAAGTTTGAACAGTGGCGGTTGTGGACTAAAAAGTACTTAGTTGGATTTATCAAGTGTAGCAGCTAATCATTGAAACATAAATACTGTTAGCAGAACAATTATGTTTTTTCCCCAAATGAATCATTGCACAAAATGGATCATTGCACAGGGACTCTGTTTTTTTAGATTCTGATTTATTTTTTTTCAGGTGGGCGTGATAAACGCGGTGGAGCAATACTCACATTTCCGGCTCACTCCAATATCGAGAAAGTTAGATATGAAGATCTGAAAACCCTAGTCACCTATATGGCTTCTGTACCTTGGTAAGTTATTTTTCACTGTAAAACTATGAGGAAACTAATATTTTATTTAGCTCAACCCTTCCTCCTGTAAGTTATTTTTTGTCAATAATTTGAAGCTGTATTTTCAATTTTAGTGGAATTGCATTTTTGTTTTGATATCATATACAGGCATCACAGGTCAATAGTTGAATTTGTGCAACACCTACTGCTCAATGGGCATTCAAACATTTGTAATAAAGGTTGGGTTGACAAGCAGGGCTAGCCAATAATTAGGTAGTCCTGATCATAGACATGTATGTTTCCCACATGTCAAATTGAAATTAGCTTCATATTATATATATATGATGTATAACCTCAATCCAGTGTTTCAATGGGTACCATAAAAATGATGATTTGTTCCAAGAATTACTTTTAATGGCTGTAGATATGACAACCCTGATGACTATGACTTGTTATATTTCTACAGTGATGAGGTGAAGCAGTTGGGATTCTCTGTGATAATAGACATGCGTGGCTCCACCTGGCATAATGTTAAACCCATTCTCAAAGTGCTACAGGTAAGTTGACCTCAGACCACTAATATGCAGATAATTCAAGGATGATAATGATGTATAGGCAAATGTGAACATTCGAGTGAATATTTTGTTCAGTACTGTGTAGCGAAAAGCTATAGATGCATTTCTGGCCATTTGCAAATTGGATATGAATTTGCTCAGCGAGATATTTATACAACAATGATAAAAATATGTATATTTCCAGTACAGTGCCAGTCAGAGGTTCAAGAAGAAAATCGCTAATCTATAATTTTCAAACAAATTTTCCTTGGCAATTGGCTTTAGTAACTGTGCTCTACTTAAAGCTGTTTTTGAGCATTAAGCAATTACATGTAGTAGCCTTAGCTGCTGGAACATAGAGCAGGACATGGCTTTTTAATATGTCACAATTCACAGTTTGTGAATTTGATGTCTAATTTTGAGATATTTCTGATAGCATCATCCTATTATTTCTTTGAATGTTCACCTCTGTAGCATACAGATATAGCAGTGATACAATACTGCAGTGTTGCAGTAGCTGTGACGTTACACTATGATATTTAATTCAAAGCTGGGATAATGTCTTCAAATCATTATTTTATCTAATGTTTTTTTTTTTTGTAGGAATGTTTTCCGCACCATATACACATGGCATTTATAATCAAACCAGAAAAGTTCTGGGAGAAACAGAAAACTAGTCTAGGAAGTGCCAAATATAAATTTGAGGTTAGTATACACAGGGTTTGCACAGGCCTTGAAAACCCTTGAATAACCTTGAATTAAAAAAACAGTTTTCAAGGCCTTGAAAAGCCTTGAATTTGAAAAAAATAGCTTGAAAAATGTCTTAAAAAAAATGATAAAAGATATTCTGTTATTATTACCATTTTGCTCGCAAGGCAGAATGAAGGTGAAAATCATATGGAAAAATATTTTTTGACTAAAAATTGTTTTTTTGTCATGACTCCCTACTTTATGTCCTTGAAAATAGTGATATTTGCCCCTGCAAAACTTTGAAAAGCCTTGAATTCCATCAGCTTTTGTGTGTATGAACCAAGATATAGTTTTCGGCTTTCTTTGTGGTATTATAGTGAATTCACGTATAATACATTGCTTGCTTTCTTATGAAGAACTCAAACAAAACATACACTGTAACATTGATGACCTTTAAGCTCGTTTATTTCATTTAATCAAAATAAATAATTTAGCTCTGCCAGGTTTGATAAAACCCTAAGAATTTATTTTTATTACTATATATATGTATTATAATATATGGATTATATCATTATATGTTTTATCCCCCTCCCAACCATAGAAGTTGGGGCAGCAATATGTTGTCATTCCCTTTGTATTTTTGTTTTTAAGGCATATCTAGGAAACTCATGGGGGGATTTCTTTTATATTGCGCACACACATCTCTTAGGGGGTATGGATGTGACTTTTGGGGGTTGAGACCTTTGACCTACATTTTGCCCTACATGTCTCAGCCAATATAGCTTTATTAACTTTATTATTGCTGATATCCTGCGAACCGTGCCAGATAGCTAGATCATTACTATAAAGCAAGAAGGTTTCGGGGGGTAATGTGACCTGAAGTTCGAAATAGTTGACTATCGCCCATGTTTTACTTTAATAGACCATTAATATAAACAAAATGTGATACTTCATAGAAGGATGTACCCTGGAAAATCAACTTACTAAATATTTCTAATTGTAGCCTCATGTCCAGTTGATAGAAGCCCCCCCCCCCCAAACTTTCAAAAAATTTCATTTTTTTTTGACAAAAATTTCTTAATTTGAAAACATCCGATTGTAGCCGCAGGGCGACTTTGATATTTGTCAAGGACAAAAACTTTTTTCAGTCTAAAACTTATTTAAGACTGCAGAAGGTTAATGACCAGGTGTTTAACAAAACAGCCACTAGCTACGGTAACTGCACAAACAGAGAACACGCTATATAAGCCCAAATGGCTTCTAAACCTTCACAGACATGAGGCCTTATATTCACATTAAATGTGTGACGATAGGGCAGGTAATCTAGCCCTACAAGCCTCACAGTTGTTTCCATGTTAAGCTTACTTACTTAGTGTAACAGATTGAAATATTTTTTGGTTGACATAATGTCAGTTTAAAAATGTTAGTGTAAAAGGTGGAGGATCATTTTCTAATTCGACATTCGAAGAATTTATTGTGTTTGCTGGTTAAATATAACTCACCCATCAAGTAAACCACCTGTAAGCAGGAGCTGACTAAATTTTATTAAGCCAGCATAGCCGTGTGTGGACATGCAATTAAACATACCTACATGAACAGTGTGTCAAAGTAGATTTTTTCCTAGACCTGCAATTGATCACTATTAGGGGAGGGAGGTGCATGTTTATTTGGGCAATGCCACCTGCTGACCAGTTCAACGCTGTTTCACTGGAGACACCATGTGTTAAGATTCAGCCAGCCCTGACGACTGCGCTCACATGACTCACTGTGAGGAACAGGACACACATTGACTTATGGAGAGGGGTGTGCTAGCCGATTGACATGGCTGTGTTATAACATAATTATGACGGTGCCGGGATGTCTACGAATGCAACATACTGAATAACTGCTAACATTCACGTGTGCTATAGAGATTATTATTTTAATAATTAAGCATGGCGTATCTTTTTATTACATTCTATGAACGATTTAATAAATTGTATTGTAAAAGATGTTTAATTAGCGCTATGTGAAATAAACTTTCTGACTAATGTGAGCATCAAATTGATTCATAGGGCATATCTTTATTTGACCATTGGATATGAAGGGTTGGGTGATTCCTATCAGCAGTTCAGATTGATAGCAGCAAAGTGATTGAATTTTTCATACAAAACCTCCCAATAAAAGCCGCACGTGGACTTTTGGCATTGGGCACTGGAAAATGAAAATTTTCATTCTAATAAAAAAAAATTAAAAAAATATTATTAGAATTTTTACAGTGGATCAAATTAAAAATGGCAGACGTGTTGCAAATATTGACTTTAATATTCATAATATCTGGCAATCTGTGCTAGATAGCTAGACCATTACAATAAAAGAAATGTGAGACTTCAGGGAAGGATGCACCTGAAAAACTACTATCAGAAGGGTGAGGCGGGGGATTATGGTGGCCTTTAGTCTCTTATTATTGTGTTGTCTGTATTTAGTTCCAGCAAAATATCTTGCACCACTGAAAAATGAAAAAATTACATTGAATTCGCATTGAACTTAACATGGTTGTATTATAAATCATTAGCATTAATTTGCATTTATATAGATCTATATATTATATTATTATGTCTCTACCATCATCTGGGAAATTGCTCATTCCTTTTTACCACAGACCTGCCTGGTGTCAGTTGATGGTCTATCTAAGTCGATTAAATCCTCACAATTGACTGGTGATTTTGATGGAACTCTACCTTACAATAACGATGAATGGATTGACATCAGAACGGTTAGTGTCTGGCATATTTATGTAAATAATTCTGGTTTATTATCTCTTCATTCATACACACAGATGCCTATCTCCCTAGTGCCATAATGAACAATTTTGATAGATATTGAAAATAAGAATGCATCCAAAACTAACACATTTAAGAAAAGAATAGTTGTGAACAAGTTCATGAACACAAAAATCTCCTGTGTACTTTGCATATTATTATTGGTAATAAATATCACCATTGAGTTAAGCTTATGGAGTTGTTGATAGTCAGGGTTTTTTTAAAGTTTTTATATCTAATCACCTCATAGAATATTTTAAATGTTATTGCTGTTCTATTCTTACAATGACTACCGGTAAAATTATAATTTGTTGAATGCCCAAAAAGACTACATTTTTCATGTGGTGTGCCACTGTACCATACCTGTTTGCCACATGTTGCAGATGCTTGAAGAGTTCAGCTCACGCACTATGGAGGTGTTGAACCATTTTGATGGCATGCGCGAAATTCTGACAAATCCGCAATTGCCTGACGACTTGCCAGCAGCACGTAATGCCATAGAAGAAAACTCACATCTACTTCAGCAGCTGGCACCAACACCTGTTGAAGCCCTGGAAGATGAAGCTCGTCAAATCTTAGAGAGAATCTCTGGCTCACCCAATCCAGCTAGTAAATGATTGTTTTATTTTTGTATTCTCTACAAGCTTAACCATTAGATTACTGAGCTATTCAATTTGAATTTTCAGTCACTTGAAGTTGTGTCTCGCTACCGCGATACACAACTTCAAGTGACTGAAAATTTATGTTATTTGTGAAAAATAGGTCCCAATATATATCAGTGTTTCAATATTGAAGGCCTATTTTATTGTGAATATCTCATTATTAGGGGTTATACCGGTACATGTGCTAATAAAAACACAGAATGTCTCCTGCTGTCTGACTAACTAGGAAATGATAAAAGGGAGTCCAAATTTACTTATTGTTGGGCCAGGTCTGGGTTCCTCCCACAATGCAATTTAGTGGAATTTTTCTACGTCCAAGCTGAAAATAGGCCATCCAAAAGAAGGCTGGACGAGTCTCTGGCTAAGTCCTTGCTGTCGACATAGTGCTGTAAGGGTTAACATCCAGGTTTCTTGTCTCATTGTCTTGCACTTTTACACGTGTCTTAATGACACAATTCCCATTTTTAACGTGAAATAAATTGAGCTAATTTAGTATAATATATGAAATGAAAGCTCAGAACATCCTTATTCTGACAGTGATAGATTAAAGCATTTCATCTTAGTTTTACTGCAGGTTAAGTAACAGTTATTGGGAATGAAATGTGTTTATCAACAAATACGAGTAATTTACACCCACTTGATGTTGTGGGTCGTGGTAGCTTGACACAGCTTCAAGTGGGTGAAAATTTATGTTTAAATTTAAATTAGATATAATTCATTTGAGATTTCCATGGCTGTGTGCGAATTACCATATTTATTTTAATAAACGCCTGGGGCATTATTAGAATACCCCGTGAGATCACAGGAGGGATGGGCGCTCATTAGAGTAGTTTTTTAATGGTCATATAGTGTACATGATCATGGGTTTTATTTTCAAATCAGGGGGTTGGGCGTTTACTGGAATATGGGCATTTATTAATTTAAATACAGTTATCATTGGAGGCTTTATTACATTCAGTAATAAACTTTTGATATGTGGTTTGATATTTTTAGCTCTTCAACACAATCTGAATTAATTATTGCAATCTTTTTTTTATCTTGTTGACCTTTGCTTTTTAATATCTTTATATTCATAATGTTATTTGTATTGCAGAAGGCGTCCCAGGAGCAGTTGCAAGTAGCAATGCTGATTTTCAACGTGCTGCACCGCAGCTGGCCCAGCTTCTCGATACATTAAGAGCATCAAGACAACATTTACAGCAGCTGTGGCAAACTCGTAAACTCAAATTAGAGCAATGTTTTCAGCTGCGCCTTTTTGAACAGGATGCTGAAAAGGTCAGTCCATCTTCATCCACTACAAGCCGCGAATTGCTGTCGCAATTCTTGACTTGTAGTGGATGAAAATGATTTGATGTCAGTGAAAAATTAAAGAAAATTGCCATGTATTTTTAATCCAGTTTCATGGAAAATTAAGTCTATTTTCAGGGATGTAAAATGATGCTTGAATGCTTCTTGAGGGCTTAAAGGGTTAAATCAGTCAATCAATTGCTCTGACAACCAAATGGTATACACATATCTCTGTAATTACATTTCAAATTCAATCCTGCTGAATTATTAGTCAATTAGTCAACACAATAGTAGTTTTACTGCTCCTTCATCCTAGAACACTTTTCCTCTATTGAACTTTTTAGAAGATTACTTTGATACTAATTTCTAACCTATATTTAGAAAATCTCCACCAAGTATGTAGTGGGGACTTATTTTTTTATTGCTGTCTATTGTTATTATTATCATCTTCAACAATTCGACAAAGTTAATGCTCTACAGTCGCCAATATCATTCCGATCTTTACAATTTTTTTTCTGAACACTCATTAGGCCAGCATTGAGCCATCCACGACCACGTGTTGTGCAATGACTTATGGCAGCAGAACAGACGTTGCTTTCCTTCACCCTTGTACTGCTGGATTTACTGCCAGTCATAAATTCACTTGCAGTTTAAAGCTGCTGTGTAGCTTTGCCTTGGGACATCATGTGAGTTGTGTCACTCAAACTAACAGCAGCGTGTCAGTTATGATTGACTAGCTAATCCATCCAGCAGGGAGTAACAGTGAGAAGTGACATGACATCTTCATTCATGAGTGAGCGAAGCTAATGTCCAGACAGCATAGCCCACAGCATTGCGCGACAGCTGTATGACAATGACAGCTCATATCTCTAGACTTTGTGATTGTTAAGTCAAACAGATGAATCAGAGGCTCAGCCATAGATATCGCCCATCTGTTATATAACACGCACTGGCCTCAAAAAAGAAAAAAGTAGTGTAGTAGTGTAGTCCAGCAATTACGGTACCTAACACCTGATGAAAACTTTGCTGTATTCTAGAAAGTTGAATACTTTACTAATTCGCATACTTTCATCATTCACAATATTCAAAATATCACTTGAATTTTTAGTTTGAAAGATGGTCAGCAGAGAAAAGTTTCGAATAAAGTTTCTTGTATAACTTATTGGTCTTAGTTAATCTTAATTGACTGTTTGATGTATTGATCTTAATTAATCTTAATTGATCGTTTGAGGTAGAAATCAAAATTTTAATATATAATGTATAATAGTCGAAGACCATAAAATATATATTTAAATGATGAGTAATTTAGACCCCTTTGAAAGTGGTTAAACCTACTTCTGTTAATTGAGCGGGACTTTATTAGTGTAATTAATATATAAATTATATATAGGTAATACATAGTAAGTTGCTTTGTTTGTGCAGATGTTTGATTGGGTCTCCAACCACAAAGAGCAGTTTCTGATCAGCTACACACAGATCGGTAATGATCATGCCACAGCAGCCGAGCTACAGAATCAACATGGCCAATTCTCTATGAATGCCATGGTGAGTATGTTACCATGGCATGGTCAAGACACTAGCAATGCCATGGTAAGTGCATGTTACGGTGATAATCAGACAGCCGAGTGCAATCTCTTCAATGTGCCAATCTCAGCGTTACTTAATCTTGTGCAATGAGAGCAATTAACACCGCTCCAGAGATCAACGGGATTCTATTTTTAGGCTAAGAGGTCACAAACATCACCCTTGTAAATGGGTCGACTTGAGGACAATTGACTACTCTCCTAACATTTCCAGGAGATTACTTAAAGCCACATAATCAGGCTGAAATCATAAAAAAATCCGTAATTTTATTCTGGCTTAACTGGTAATTGCGCAGCATAAGAATTAAAAAACGTTTGCAGTTCTAGTCAATGGCCATGTTTACAACATATGGTCATATTGAGAAGCCAATATAAAATTACCAATTTTAAAATTATTTTAGCCTGATTGTGTCGCTTTAACAGCCCTCCTCTTATTTCCTTGCCCCTGAATGCGCTGTTCTATTAGCATTAAACACGACTATATTCGTTTTTTATTGGGAATGAAATGGCTGATTAAATGTCAAGATTTGCAAATTTTCACCTACTTGAAGCTGTGGGTCACAGTAGCAAGATACAACTTTAAGTGGGTGGTAATTTAAGTTTTATTATGTATGTCTTTAAGGGTTTTTTTATTCTCTTTTGACGGGCGATCCTAATAAGATTTTTGCGAGTATGCTATGCTAAAATTATTGGTGCTAATATTCGAGCACTTTTATAACCTTAGGCTTATTCTACAATACATGTATTTGAATTGGCTCAATATGTATATTTTACAGGATCAACATAAACTTTGCTCATTTTCTCTGTGTAATAGGACATACGATTTCCACATAAGTTATAGCTAAAATTTCTAAAATTGAATTAACATCAAGTCTCATGTTCATTTTATTTTAAAATCAAAAGTAGTATAATTTACATTATGGCAAGGTACTATAATTAGAATTTTGAATTAGAAAGTTGTGAAAGCTTTTTTTCATGAAAAAGGAACGACACCCAGCTTCATTAAAACCTAACTTTCACATGAGTTTTCACGTGTACGAGGGCTTGTGTCAAATCCAGTAATGTTCCTTGTGTTTTTCTTACCACCTGTGTTATCACATTAACCCTTATCTTGCTAAGTTAATTTAAATTATTTTTATTTAAATTAATTTAAATTTTCAGCCATTTGAAATTGTGACTTGCTACCGCAATCCACAATTTCAAGTGGCTGAAAATTAAATGTAAGCACTAAAATTTGCAGATCTTGATGTTGAGACACACATTTCGCTCCCAATATCAGTGATTTGATCGACTATTAAGATGGGTTTAAAACGACAATAGTCGTGATAAGGATAAGGGTTAAAAAGGGAAGTATGTATTATTCCTCAGATCACTGATGGCGACTCCAGTAGAGATTTTTTGTTTTTATCAGCACCTTTGTAACCCCTGGTAAAGAATTGTTCACAGTAAAATATGCATTCAATCTTGGAACACTGATATATTTATCGGGACTTAAATTTCACAAATAACATACATTTCCAGTCACTTTAAGTTGTGTATTGCGGTAGCGAGACACAACTTAAAGTGACTGAAAATTTTAATTAAATAGCTGGGTGATTTAAAGGTTAACCCTCAACAGACATCACATACATCAAAGTAATTTTCTGTCACTTGGTGGTAATGAAACACACCTTAAAGTTACTGAAATTTACTCATTATTTTTTTACTTTGCATCAGTCTTTTTCAAAACATCTGATTTACTGCATATACTTTCACAATTATTTAGACAACTTTTGTTTGTTTTCAGAACGTTTACGTGAACATTACTAGAATTATGACAGTGGCACAGAGACTGTGTGATGCAGGGCATTATGCTGCACCTTCCATACACCTGCAAGCCAGCAAGCTGGACAAAGAATGGAGGACGTTTGCTGCTGCACTGGAGGATCGTAGCACTGTACTGGCTTTGTCTGTCATCTTCCATCAAAAAGCACAAGGGGTCAGTAGCAAAAGCAAAATGACTGCTAAGCCATTTGGGGTGGCTTAGTCGTTAGCACTTTTCACCCATGCAATAAATAAGTGCCTCCTATGAAACAGAATCTAGCACAGTCATGACATGCATGAGCCATGACACTGTTCAGACGTTATAACTGTTCAAAATGACTAAAAAGAAATAGAAAATAGAAAGAAATGTGATTTCTGAGATAACTTTTTGACTGAAACCTGGAAGATTTTCAAATTTTAAGCAACCAAAATCGATGAATTGTGCTTACCTGTGTATAGTAAGCACCAGGCCCAAACAGGTTACAAAAGGTGTGTTCCATATACCGCAACCACAAACTCTTGTATCAATTTCTGTAGTTTTGTTTCATTTGAAATTTGCTTATGAATTTTAAATCTTGATGAATAGTTACTCCCATTACGAATAAGATTGACTGAGAGAAATTGTTCATGCAATTTATGAAATTGTAAGGCGATAGACCTATTTGACTTATCGATCAAATAATTTATCATAATCATGATAAGTTAGCTTTTTATGACTAATAAGTGCAGGTATTATAAAAAGTCACCGGTCATCAGTGATTCATGAGAAAATTTAGACTGGTCCGGTGTGTCGTGGTGGTAATCAGAATAATATTTTGATAAATCAACTGAACAGTGTGTAGAAACAACTTTAGTCATCAGAATCTGGCGTATATATACATAAGATTAAATCTATTCCCGCACTGTAAGAGTAAAAATCTTGGTCTTATTATAACATTGCTATTCAAATGAATCGGTAAGAGCCAACTAAGACATTTATGATGATTTTAAATTAAAAAAAGGGTAATGCTATATTATCAGTCATTTGTGACAAATTCGATATGAAAATGGAAGTATGTCTGCTAAAAATGTGTCTGGTCCACAACTTTTTTTAAGAGACTGAACCATTGTCAGCCACATCTTCACTCTGCCATGTGATTTGCGGCACGCAATCCCATGGCCTCACGTTATACTGTCATCTGCCCTGATACAAATATCTTCGGACCAATCACATTGGTAAGCAACGTAAACAAATCGTCTGACCCCGGGTGTGACTGTCTCGGAAATCTGTGCCGCGCATTGTGAGTGGTCACCGCTGACGTCATTCACAGGCACTAATGAATATTCATGTTAAGATAACCCCTCTCTAATATACAGTTCCGGTACACACTAGTTGTCCAGGCTTGAGCCATGCTCTGCGTGTATTAAGACTGGACTGGTGCAGATGTGTCAGCCATAGCAAAAATACTTTTCGCGATCCCTGTAAGTGACCTTGCAATGGGAAAAAGTGATATTCTGAAAGTTCTCATATAAATCTATGTAAATGAACAAATAAAATTGTACTAATCAAAAGTTAGATTTATTGACTCAGCTATGGGAAAATTAAGTATTTTAAATTTTATTGATATAAATGTAGCCAATATTTGCTATTTGTCTAGCACTTCATAATTGTAAGAATAAAATTGGAGAAATAAGCAACTTATATATTGAATCTGTCTAAATGTTTAATTTTAGCTTCTCTCTTTACTGAAATTTTAATTTTTGTCCTTATTGATATTGCTCTTGTCTGTGTGTTACACTTTCATTGTACCTACCGGTATGTTGTATTTCTTAACAGTATCTTGGAGAGGTTACACAGTGGAAGACACAATGTGATGACCTGGCTGTGCCAAACCAGGTGACTGAGCTGGAAGAAGCTATAACAATACACCAAACTCTGATAGACAATATTAGTCAAGCTTACACTGAGGTAAGTACCATATGTAGGGACAAAATAAACTCTGGTCTCATGTTTACAGGGCTGGAAATAAGGTTCAAAATTTTAGTTGTCCAGCTGACAACCAACATGAATATTTTGGTCGTCCCCCACATTTTTAAGTTGTCCGCCCAAAAATGAGAACAGAAGTTAGACTATAATTTTGATCACAATCACAATTATTAACTATGTTTGACAGTCAAAAAAAAAATTGTTAAAATTTGGTTGGGCATAAGCCAGACTAGTCTAGTAAGCCTAGTAGTTTAGGCTCACAGTCAATGACAGTCACTGTTGGATAAAAATCTGTGGTTGTCCTGACGGGCAACCATCAGAGAAATATGGGTTGTCCGTCTTGCTATTTAGTTGTCCCGGACAAACGGAACGCTTTTATTTCCAGCCCTGATTTATATGATGTCATGTTTGTTTCTTTATTTATAAAGCAGAGAGTTCCCTGCAGAGATTTGTTGTGATGGTGAAGTTATCAATGACGTTTATTAATTTGTGATATGTCACAGCAGTTGTAGCTATGTAACTCACATAAAATATGTACTTGTATTTAGCTCTGTGCTGATGGAAAAACCTTACTGGAGACTCTACAAACACCAGTCTCATCAGGAAGCCATAATTCAATCACTGCCAAAGCGGACTACACTGAAGGAGCGTCACATGTTTTGGATGTAGTTCATGAGGTAGAATACTTTTATTTTTCACTCTGCCATCATCATTGGAAAACAATAGATTAATTAGGTCAGCTATTAAATCTCCACCTACTGTCTGATGGAGACTTATTAACCCTTTCAGCATCTTTGCCATTCTGACATGTATGGACTTCAGATCTAGATGCCTAAAGTCGATCGCCTGCACTAAAAGAATTAAAATATTATTAATGTCAGTAGACCCATACCTTAGTTATTCAAATGAAGCGGAAAGAGCTGACTAAGACATATTTGATGATTTCAAATTTAATTAAACCCTTTGGTCTCCATGATTTATTTAATTTTAGTTCAGCATTGTAAGGGTTAGGCCTTGTCGCAAGGTGATTTTTTCTGAAACGGAGAACTGCCACAAATAATACTCATGATTTATTGTTGTTTTTGTGATCTATTTCAACATTTGCTCATTGTTCACAAAACAAGGGAACTTTAAAAGGGGGGTGGGGGTTTGTGCCTCTGACTTGTTTAAAATTCCATAATGCTACTAGCGAATATGTTATTCATCGTTCCAAGATTCATATTGAAAAATGGTTAAATTCAAGATCTGCTGAAAGCCTGTCGAAACATCACAATCGTTTTACACAAAATACAAATATGATTAAATTGTAACCACTTTCCATCACTTTAGTTTGATTAACCACAATTCTTAGCTGTTTGGACTACAGAAATAGTCATTGTTCTCTTTCAACACATTCCATTATCTCATTTTCTAAAAAATGTGTGATGTGACTGCTTTTGTGCAGCTGGATCACATTTTTGTGTATGTTTTTAGTATACATACAGTCGCTCATTATAATGTACATATCTGTTTACAGGTGTTTGCACATCACCGTCAGTTAGAGCAGACATGGCATAGAGGAAAGGTGAAACTGCATCAGAGATTAGCATTGAGGCTGTTTCAGCAAGATGTTAAGCAGGTAATTAATTATAGCTAAAAAAAACATAATTTTAATTTACCTTGAATGTCAGTTTCTTTCATTGTCTGGCTATGTAATTTAAACTACTGCAATGCTTGCAATGCTGTCTTATAATATTTGCTTACTGAATTTACTTTGCTTATGCCGTAGAACATTTTGTTTGAAAATTATTGATTGCAATTTTTACCTTCGATCTTGGACATATATTGCATCCTCATCTTTGATGTATGAATATATTCCTAAACTAAGTCAAATTTGGTAGCAAATAAACAGAATGGCATACCATTGTGTAATGTGATACCGAACAAAATGTTCCCTGGTCAGCGCTACACGACGTGGGTTTTTAGTTTTTCTACTAATAGTTAACTATATCCTCCACATAGTATTCAAGCAATATGTTAAAAGATCCTTTAATCCTTCTGACATCTAAAGTCGATCCACGCACTGAAAAAAATTATGGTTTATGTTTTATGCAAAAATATTTCAGCATTGTAAGGGTTAATGTAATGGGTACGGCAATGTGTTTTATCTTTTATTAGACACATGTCTTACATAATTTTTTTCTTATATTCAAGCACACATATTGGACTTTTCTGTACTGTTATACTGTTCTATGAAATTCTGTCCAGATAAGGCAGAGAGCAGGGCTCCAGATAACATGCGTATATGAGTAAAATACGCATGTAAAAACAGCAAATACTCATTAATAGAAAATCTGAGGAGTAATATTACTCATAAAAACTATTAAAATACCCATCAAAGTAAAAAAAAACCCAGAAAAATGAAATGATTGTTGTATTTTTTACGTGAAGAGAAGTTATGTGACTGTAAGAAAAAAATGATGTAAATAAAGCTTTCATGTTGTTGTATGAAAAATACTCCTCGTTTATTTTCTCGTTTATCACTTCCTCGTTTATTTTTCACTCCTCATCACCCATTTCAATGAGTGAAATACTCCTCAAACCAAAAAATTATCTGGAGCTCTGAGAGAGTTCATGTTTTTGTTTGTTTTATTTTTTTCAACTTACTTATTCATTGCTACAGGTACTTGACTGGCTGACAAACCATGGGGAAGCTTTCCTGCAGAAAAACACAGCGATCGGTCGTTCACTGCAGCGATCAACCACACTGCAAAAAAGTCATGAGCACTTTGAAAGTGTTGCTCAGGTATGCGTTATTTTTTTGAATGACCCTTAGTACAGTCAACCGTAATACATGTCATAAAATATATTATACATTGTAAAGGGTTCGTTCTCATGTCATATTCAGTTGATTGTTTGATGCTGTATATCCTACAATTTCAAAAGATTCAACTAAGAATATTCTGAAGGAGGTGTTTATGGACTGTACAGTGTCTATGATTTATTTCTTGTCACACACTTCAATTTTTTAAATCCACAGAAGACAACCTAGAAGGCGCAACTGAGCCTTTTTGCATATAAATTAGTCAAACAATCTCACAAACATTGTTTTTGAAAGAAATTCATTTATCAAATTTCTATACTTGTTTCTTTGTGATGATTGTGTCAACCAACGTTGCTTTATACAAGTTCCTTGAAAACCTTGAAAGTATAAAATTTTTAACAGCAGGTCTTGTTAAGCCTTGTCAAGCCTTGTTATTAAGTCCATAGACTGAGTGTCTTGGTGTTTGCGATGCATGTTTAAATGCCAGTATTAATGTAGCCTTTTCTTCTATTGTTTAAAACTTGCTTCAGATCTATAGGTATATATAGCAGCACCAGGTTTAACTACATATTTTCCTTCAGAGCCCTCTAGTGAATGATCTTATGTATGCACAAAATTGTCAGTGATTGACCTTTTTAGCCCGCCTTTTAATTTTAATTAAAAAAGGTGGGCTATTGCAATTGAAGTTCGGCGGCGTCGTCGGCGTCGGCGTTAACATTTACTTGTGGGCGCGATAACTTGAAAAGTTTTTCATGTTTCCTTTCCAAATTTGTTTTGCACGTTACTAATGACCACTTCTCGGACAAGTTCAATAATGGCTGAAAAAAAAAAATTCAAAATGGCCGACTTATTGCGATTTTTCACCTTTTTCGTCAATAATTTGACCTTGTGGGCGCGATAACTTGAAAAGTTTTTCACGTATCCTTTTCAAATTTGTTATGCATGTTACTAATGATCAGTTCTCGGACAAATTCAGTAATGGCCAAAAAAAAAAAAATGGCCGATTTATTGCGATTTTTCACATTTTACGTCAATAATTTGACCTTGTGAGCGCGATAACTTGAAAAGTTTTTCACATATCCTTTTCAAATTTGTTATGCATGTTACTAATGACCAGTTCTCGGACAAGTTCAATAATGGCCGAAAAAAAAAAAATTGCCGATTTATTGCGATTTTTCTCATTTTACGTCAATAATTTGACCCTGTGGGCGCGATAACTTGAAAAGTTTTTCACATATTCTCTTCAAATTTGTTATGTATGTTACTTATAAGTAGTTCTTGGACAAGGTCAATTGACTACAACGTTTTTATTGTAATACCCCCCTCCTCATATATCGACTTTGATCTTTATGACACCAATAGAAAACATTTTTGTCAGACGCATCTTATAGATCTATGCAAGTATTATATAGTATATCATATTATACATGTATCTATCTTATTTAACATACCATTTATATCTTGGGTTGTTATTTACGTGATGACATTCGTCTTTACTTTCTTTATCATAATTCGGCGGCGGGCTATTATCGAGTGTGCTCTTGTTAGTATTGTTTCCACAAAATCATTGTGATTGTCAATAATTTAATTTTTTTTATAAATAGTGTAGCCAATCTGACAGACTAACCCTTGTGCTGCTAAGTTGTTTATTTCTATTTAATTTATTTAAACCTGGAATGGCTAACACAATCCACCTTCAAATGATGACAAATATCTACCTATGTTTATCATGTTTATGAAAAAGCAGATATATCACACATTCAATTATTTGGTGAACTGAACATCTATCACAAACAATTTTATCGATTTCAGTGGTTATATATGTAATATGCTACATAAAAAATGGTTAAGACAATTCTGATTAGTGTGCAATGTGCATGAAGGGCGTAAAATTACACACAAAAATATTGACATGGGGTCAGAAACCATCAACAGAAAATTGCCATAATCCAATACAGCTGCCTCTTGATTCTGCAAATGTACACGGAGCCATATTTTTTTATTTGAATGTGTTAGTAGGTTCATTTTTTTGTTCAAGTGTTAGTTCTCAATGTCCCAAAATATGAACACTGTACTGTATCTACCTACCCCTCCAATACAATCACCACATGAGTGATAAATCATATACAGTTTTGCTCAAATGCCTGGAGTGTGCAGACTTTTTATGGCACTGTGGACAATTAGGACCCTTAATATCCTTTTTCAAAAAGTATGACATATTTCTGACTTGGGCTTCCACCTTTCACGATATTGTGCAGCAGCATGATCATGATAATGTGCGGAAACTGATGTAGGGTAATATTGGCTCATTTGCCAAAAGCCCGAACCCTCATATAGACACCACAATCAACATTTTATCATTTTATATAAAACATGTAGGTGTTTTACTACATTGCAATAGTTCCAATTACATTTTTGTGGTGTATCAAAGCTTATTTTATTTCACCATATCCAATTCTTCAACCCCCATTGCAACTCACAGCAATCGTTTATCGTGTTCTGGTTGAAAGCTAAGATAGTCATTTAGGCATATTTGTTCATAACCATTTTGTTTCATACTCTGGCGTATTATAGGTGTTTTGTTTAGAGGTAAGTGTACAATTTCTGATTGTAAACTTGTGAAGGTGTCTTCATAGGTTAAGTGATTGAGCTCCACCAAGGCCTAGGTTCAACACAGCACACATAAAACGTCAACAAATATCATTTGCATTCTTGTTTCTTCTAGGTACTCTTTTACAGGTTCATTTTAATCGTTTTCCATGATATTTTTTCTTGGTTTTCTTCCACCTCGTGATGGGGATTGTGGTACACTGCAGTTATCCGCAGTTTACGTATAATGAATGCTAAGGACATAATTATTTTGATGGACTATACCAACTTCTTATTCAAAATGTGCCATATATGTATTGCAGTTATGCATCTTTGCAGCTAAATTCCACACAATTACTATAAGTAGAGCACTTTTTACACCCCATTGGTCGTGGTGTGTGTGAATATATCACAGTGCCCAATATTCATAATAAGATGGTATATACTTTTATATATAAACACATTCACTTTGGTGTGTGATGCTTTGTGTTTACAACAGTAATATACATTTCTCAGATAAGAACCTTATTTATTTCCCTCTTTATGTATTTGCTGAAGAGTTCACTAAGTTCTAGAAATAATTGATAATTCAGCACAGGCATTAGTCAGTAGCTGACTCTCTATAAACCCTTGCCTTGGCAGTAAAATGGAGCACATACCATCTGTGATAATGATGACTGTTAACGAGAATTAATTTGATACGTTACATAAAATCATGTCATTTTCATTCAATTTGAAATAGGAATTGTAGCAACAATTCATATTTATCTCAATAACTATAATATGTCAATTTGTAAGATAATGAGAAAAAGTAGGCGAAGATTAGGAAGATTAAAACAGGTGTCTTACTCTCAATGATTGCCATGTAGATTTTAGATTCTAAAAGAAATTGTCGAAACCTTCTGGACAGTGATGTTTTCTGGCCCTGGTATGTCATTCGCTAATACCAAGCCCAGAACAATGATCTTTAAAATCCCTATGATTTGTGTGTATGTCTATTCCCTCCAACTACTTTACCTACCCGCACAGTCCCTATGATTTGTGTGTCTATTCCCTAGCTACTTTACCTACCCACACAGTCCCTATGATTTGTGTGTCTATTCCCTAGCTACTTTACCTACCCACACAGTCCCTATGATTTGTGTGTATGTCTATTACCTCCAACTACTTTACCTACCCACACATTCCCTATGATTTGTGTGTGTCTATTCCCTCTAACTACTTTACCTACCCGCACAGTCCCTAGGATTTGTGTGTGTATCCATCCCCTCTAACTACTTCACCTAACCACACAGTCCCTTTGATTTGTGTGGATGTCTATTCTCTCTATCTACTTCACCTACCCAGAAAGTCTCTATGATTTGTGTGTGTGTCTATTACTGTACCTCTTACTACTTTACCTACCTACACCATCTATATTATTTGTGTGTATGTCTGGGGGGTCAGCTCGTTATTCCGACAGGTCTATATTCTGACAGGTCTATATTCCGACAGGTCTATATTCCGACAGGTCGATATTCCGACAGGTCGTTATTCCGACAGGTCGTTATTCCGACAGGTCTATATTCCGACAGGTCGATATTCCGACAGGTCGTTATTCCGACAGGTCTATATTCCGACATGTCGATATTCCAGCAGGTCGTTATTCCGATAGCTCCTTGATGTAAATTATAATGGGAATTAGTCTGTGAGATGAACCACTTTTAATTACGTGTCTGGGCCCAAAAGGTTTAAAGAGTGTTTCTAACTCAGAATTTCATGTTGATTCTGAAATTCCGTTTCTTAAATGCCTCAGACGCTGCATTTTCTCAGAATATAGCATTTTGCGTTTTTTCATACAAAAATGGTAAAATCACTATTTTACCCAGTGACACTGTTTAAATGTATCTGCATAAGAACATGTGATGCCAAATTGAACTGTCTGATACATGGTATCCAATAATAAGACAACAAATTCAGCGCTAAGACCGACTTTTTGACGTCTAAAGTCAGTCTCAGCACTGAAAAATTGAAAATATTATAACATATAAAATATTTATAATGGCGTTAGACCCATAGCATAAGTATTCAAATTAGTCAGGAGGCTTAACTCATATTTACCCCCGAATTGTTAAAATCGTCCCAAAAGCACCAAATTTGGTCCACGTATGGCCAAGGGCATAATACTTTTGATTTATCGCGGGAGCCAAGCTGAACTTTCGCCGTGGGCGCTTTATTTGACAAATCCAAGATGGCCGCCATTCAAATTAGGGTCATTTCATAACTTGTAAACTAACAGACGTAGAGACGCATGTGATACCACTTTTTTATGGTTTTCGAATATTTAGAATTGATTTATGATGTTTTGAAATTGATTTGGAAATTATTTATAACACAAAAATATATCTAAAAGTTATTTCGTCAATAAATTTACGACGTGATACCGGTTTAAACGACGCAGATCAGCAACACAATCGTCTGTATCAGGCATTGATAACGACCTATCCATAAGATTTGCTACCAGAGCCAGTCTTTGTAGTTCCTGTGTATCAGCCATATTAGATAAATCAAAATGGCCGCTGTTCATAACAAGCCCACGTCATAACTTGCCAACTAATAACATTTAATAGCATTTTTCTACGGTTTTCATTAACGATTTTAAAATATATATTAGTTGCTTAAGGGCAGTGAATATTCTAAAAATCGTACTATCTAAGCAAAAGAGTTGAGTCAGACGTCGAAATTAAGAGCTTATAATTTCATTTGTTTGTAAGAGCCGGTTTCCAACCAGGACGAAAGTTTTTTTTAAAGGTTTTATTGACCGTTCACATGTCAACTTTGACATTTTTATTTCTGTTTTTTGTGTGTACGTTTTTTTAGGCAGCGCGAATCGGTTATATGTTCGGTTGCTATTTTTATACCACGAATTTGAACAGTTTGTGTCACTGCATATGTGTACACCAAGGAAAGATTTCGGCCGCAGCGGGACTCGAACCAGGTACCCCCGGACTCTCGAGTCCACCACGCGACCAATGAGCTATCCTGGCGCCACGAACATGAGCAAGATAATAAGTAATTGTATTTATAATAAGAATATTATAGTATTTGTTGTTCGATATCATGTTCTATCAAACATGTTGAAGCTGGTTGCGTGTATATTGAACCTAGAGATGTGTTTTTATTTATATATAATAATATAATTGTGACTCAAGGCACAACAACATAATTGAAAAATAATTTCATATTACTGTCTTAGATTTTACGCAACACAGCTATAAAACTTCAATTGTTCCATCACTGCTAATACATCCATCCTCATAGGGAGAGCAAAGTTAGGATATTTTAAGATGATCAATATTAGTTCTGAAGGATATTCATTCTGACTGTATACTTACACCTCGATTATTATTATAAGTATTAATAAGTATTAATTATTATAAGTATTATTAGTTTCAGTACTAATGTTGATGAGATAGCTAATTTGTACCAGCATTTTGGACGGCGTTAGAGCACTATGGAGGTCGCTCAATAATATTTTGCTCAATTTAATAGTTGGTGATGTATTTTCTGAGCAGTCAGGGAAAAATCAGGGGAATGTGTGGGAACAATAATTAAATGTATTCATTTGTTAGGCTGGAATATACATAAATATATACAATAATTGTATACATCTGCAATTGTAAAAAAACATTTTTGCTATCAAATACGTTGACATAAATTTAGTTATGCCATTGGTTGGCATATTAAATTATTAGCTCTAACTGGTTCACTTTTAAACGCCTATTTGAAGGTACCATTTGCATCACAAATGCAAGCTTCAAATGAATAATACATGTCAAAGAATGATGCAGCACGAAAAGAGTTAACAAGTAACAACCTTGGTATTTTAGATATAGGTCTTCATCGCTATTCATCACCACAGTAGCTGTTAATAGTGGTTAATCCTCTCATCACTATTATTTTTTATGTCGGAATAACGACCTGTCGGAATATAGACCTTTCGGAATATCGACCCTGTTTGTCAGTTTGTCGGACTATCGACCTGTCGGAATAGCGACCTGTTTGTCGGACTATCGACCTGTCGGAATAACGACCTGTTTGTCGGAATATCGACCTGTCGGAATAACGACCTGTCGGAATATCGACCTGTCGGAATAAAGACCTGTCGGAATAACGACCTGTTTGTCGGAATATCGACCTGTCGGAACAACGACCTGTCGGAATATCGAGCTGTCGGAATAACGACCTGTCGGAATAACGACCCGGACCCGTATGTCTATTATCTCTAACTATTTTACCTACCCACACAGTCCCTATACTTTGTGTGTACATGTCTATTACCTCTAACTACTTCACCTACCCGCACAGTCCCTATGCTTTGTGTGTGTGTCTATTACCCCTAACTACTTTACCTATCACAGAGTCCCTATGATTAGTGCCTGATATTGCATGTTTCTTTTAACATCCGTTCAACTCATCTCTGGCTGCGTTGTAGCCAAAGCTGACCAGATAATAAAATAGCTATTGACGGCACAGATGTTGTTTTGTACTCGCTCAATTCAAAATGTTCAAATTTAAATCCAGTAACTGTGTAAAATTAGAAATTAGAATAATTCGCCAAGCTGAAATATTTTCTGTGTGCATATATGCGTAACTAGCGTGTAAAGGGTCACAAGTTATTGATATTGACAGCACAGTATATTATATCAGATGGGTGTGAATTGACCAGAGTATGGTTACAGTGCCAGTGTAATACGAGGATAATAATGATTGCTATATTTTAACCACAGAAGTAATAATTACGTTACATTAACGGTGGCTATAAATAATTCAATCGGATAATTAGATAATTCTTGACTGTGCATTTATCACTGACACCCGCAATGTTGCCAGCCCGAGCAGCGAAATTAACTCTGGCTCAGCGTTGGTACACCATCTGGGTAGCTTGGCCCAGCATTAGCTAATGTTTCCCTGGTCTATGCTGGAGAGTCAAGTCCAGGAAATAATTAATTATTCAGCTGAGTCATTAGTCAGCAGCTGACTGCAGTGACAAGTTATGCTAGAAAGATTCTCTAATTTGAGTTATGACAAAGCTTCCACTGCCTATGGGCAACTGTTATAGCCATTAACTGATTTAGCCCTTGAACCGCCATATTAGAGACATTTTCACCCACATGAAGTTGTGCTTCGCTGCCGTGACCCACAATAGTTACTTCATATCATATCTCAAATTCCTGTGTCTGCCAGAATTTATACCAATTTCGGATCATTTAACGCCGTCAAGTATGGTGAACTATTATTGAAGGTGTTAATTGATGAAATATTAAGTCTGGAAAATTTTTGTAAAAAATAATATTTTTCGAATACGAATATTTTATGTCTGTCCATTTGTGTGTAACACAGACAAAAGGCTGGCGGGTCATTTTGGAAATCACGAGTATGACCTAACTATTCCGATGAACATTAAATAATTCCCTGAACATAGTACACACAATTCTTTATCTCCCACCTTTCAACATGTAAATGTCAATGAATTTAACATTAAACTCTATCGTATTGCTAGCATACAGGCTTCCCTGTAAAACACTAGACGATCACCCAATGCTTGTTAAAACGCTTCCATTAGGGTAATTAAAATGTAAATACTCATTTACGCTCCGTTTTTGTATTGTGATATATATGCTGGTTTAATGTTGGCCAACCAATGTTAACATTGAACCACTAGATAGAGAGACGGTGATGTGTATAACTAGTATAGATCTCTCCTTTCGGGTCGTTTTAACCACATTATTAGAGATTAACCAAGTTGACGATTCATGTATTATGAATCACACCAAAAGTACAAAGAGCTTTGGATATTTTGGTCCAATCCGCATTGAATATGCAATCGTATTTTCATTAAACTCCTGACAAACTTCATTTGATTTATTATTACACAACGATTGCTGAGGCTTCTCAGACCAAAACTTTCATTGGCTAACACTATTTTTTTCTCCCTCTCCCCTCAAAGAACGTGTGGTTTCTGTTTTAGAAGAGTGGGTTTGTTGATGTCTCTACCCCCCTTCCCCCTCCTGACAACATAAGCAAACCGACTCTCTGGATGTATTCGCCGTGTGAGGTGTCATTGTCGGCCCCGACACTGACATAGTCATTTTGGCCAATCACCCAACACAGCTGTCACTGCCAAGATGTCTGTGTGGGCCAGTGTTGGTTCGGTGCCGTCCCAGGGTGTCGGACGCTGGCCCAACGTGGATCTGAAATCTGTCCAATTTATTTTGGTGAGCAGATGTGTAGTTGCTAGGTCGTGACACGGAGGTTATCCATCGCGGGCACAGTGTTGGCCCAGCGGCGGAGTCGCTGGGCCAACACTGTGCCTGTGACGGATGAGGGGGGGGGGGGGGGTCTAGAGGGGAGAGTCCCAGACAGGAAGGGGAAAGTGGGGCAAAATGGGGCGTTGGGATCGCTGTGCGGCGAGAGCGCGGACCACGTGTATACATCCTGCGCTCATGGTCTGGCGGGGCATTGTTTAACCACCCTGAGATCATTAATCATTTCTTAACAATAGACATTGATAGATACAGTTGCCTACTAGTCGGCGCTGGTGGACAGAGGGTCTTGCCGTATGCAGATGAGATGATCTGTACACCTCCTCACGGAGCTGGCCAACAGACCTTTTGCATCCCGTTCCAACTTGAATTGTTATTCACACGATGTCTTCAATCGCTGCCGCGTTTTAAGACTTCATGTGAATAACAATTGCTCATATATTTTACAAAATTTGAGTTCGATTGGTGTAATTGTTTTATGGATATGCTGCATATAGTATTACTATTTGTGGAAAGTAAACAGCATCTCTGCGTATCAGAGACAGAGAATTAACCTTATTTCGCTGGAGGTCTTCTAATTATAACCATAGTTTTCACCTTTTCTCTAAATATTGCACGTACACAGACGGCGGGGCTCGAGCGCGACGCCTTTTAATCTGTGGCCATGAGACGTACTGCTGTCTCACCTCGGGTTTGTATCTAAAAGGGGTCACATTAATAATTAACGGGAGCTGTGCGCCGTGTTTTACACTCAGAAGGTGAGTGAGCAAAAGGGGGGAGGGCGTGTTCTCTGGCAGCAAAAACAGCCAGCCATGCCGCTCACCAACCATCAACGGCATTGTTTTGCTGGCCGGGAATAGCACTACACAGTCCCGTAACAAAAGATGTCTTGGATAAAACGCAAACGGATTACTAATACTCAACGGGTAAGGAGATCGCTTTCTCACTTTCTCATTGTCACAGGGCCAAGCTGGGATTGCATCACGTAATGTTTTTATGGGAGTGTGTCATTGTTTTTGTTTAGTTGCGTTGACGTTACGTAATATAATACTTGGCTTTTTTTCTACTAAATTAGACAAAGTAAGCCAGCAAACACGATGCTGGTGTAATACAACCCTTGAAGCGCTAAATTAATAAATAATTAAAATTTTCTCCCACTTGATGTTGTCTCGGTACCGCGAACCATAACTTCAAGTGGGTGAAAAATACTAATATCTGGTTAATTTCAGACGAAAAATTTGCAAATATTGATCTTTGATCACATATTTCGTACCCATAAAAACAGTGATTTGATTAGCGAACAAAACAAATTTAAAACGATTAAGCGGTCTAAGGGTTAAACCAACCTGATCCTGATGTTTGTTGTTAGGATAATTTCGTTCTCGGTTGTGTGTGTGATTTTTAATTTGTTAAGTTTATACTTTAATCGACAATAAACCTCTTATTATTACCATTATGAAGTAGGGTTTTCTTTGCATTTCCAATTTTCGTCCACCTTGAGATGCGTATTGGTGAAGAAATCCAACAGCTCGTTATAAACGTAAATATTGGTAACATTTCCAAATATAATATCGTCTCCTTGCACATAAAAGGGTGTATCTGCCACTTTACAAAGTGGCAGATGCACCCTTTCATATCAAAGGGGAGGAATATATTAAACCTTTCAAATCTGAATTTACCTTTGTCATCTTCATCGACTACAAGTCGCGAATTGCTGTCGCAATTCTCGACTTGTAGTGGATGAAGATCATTTGATATGGTTTAAAATTTGAAATAATTGCCATGTATTGGTAAACCCGTTTCATTGAAATTTTCGTTCTTAAACCCTTGGTTGTTGAAAAATTAGGTCTATTTTTATGGCTTTAAAATGATGCTTTAATGCGTTGTGAGGACTTAAAGGGTTGAATGAAAGTTCAGAATAATTGTACTTCACATAAACTTTTTTCTACATGGGACATACAGGCTTATATGATTTAAACAACAATATGATATTGAAAACAATTGTATTTTATTCAATGCAGTACTTGACATTGAATAAATCGTAACTTTTTCAATGTGCGGCGCCGATTTTTAAGGTCAGAATCCGACGTGAAATATCGATCCCCGCAGTGAAGGGGTTACAATATCTACAAGGGTCGTAGATGGTCGTAGATCATTAACATAGGTATTCAAGCGAATCAACTAATATCACTGAGTTATATGATTTCTTTAATTCTTTGTCAAGAACGCATCGATATCTATGTTTATCATAATTATCCATCATGCACATCAGGCTTCAGTGCTATCTATTTCGGGTTGAAAAGGGTCAAATACAGATTGCAAATTGTTATCAAATAGTGAGAGGCCTGGGGGGATGACTAATCATTAAAGTAAGACTATACCATTGACAACAAAGCCATTCTCACCAAACACACGTTCACCCAATGTTTGTTTAATGATGGCCCAGCGTCGCAAACGTTGGTCCAACATTAATCAAACATTAGTTCAACGTTTCGTGTTCTTTGATTGAGGATGCGAAAAGCTATAATGTCTAAAGTATAGGAGCATTGGACGATATCACCATTGGTCTTGCTTAAGCTAAATGTCGTATCATGCGATCGTATGAATGCTATATACTACCCTTCTTCTTCAATGTGAATATATCTAGTTGTAAGCAGTATGGACACAGCTGGCAGCCGTACATCATAGAAAAAACTGACAGTGTAATGTTAAAGATTTTGTGGGAACGTCTCTGATCGAAACATAGCATGCATGTAGCAAGGCTTTCAGAATCCAGCGTCTGCCATCAAATAGAGGCATTGCACTTATATTGGTTGGATGCTGGTCCACCGCCTGCGACACTCTCCCAACCTTAAAACAACATTGATTCAATGTTTGCTGGAGTATTACATGTCACTGGGCCTGCCTCAGGAGGTTCCTCTGGTTTAGCCCAGGTAGTATATTGATAAAAGTGTCTTGCTTCCTAAATTATTTCATTCTGTTGGTTCACTACGGATTACGATATTGCCACAATGTGCAAAAAGCAAAGTATAACAATATTCACTCACTCACTCACTCACTCACTCACTCACTCACTCACTCACTCACTCACTCACTCACTCACTCACTCACTCACTCACTCACTCACTCACTCACTCACTCACGCACTCACTCACTCACTCACTCACTCACTCACTCACTCACTCACTCACTCACTCACTCACTCACTCACTCACTCACTCACGCACTCACTCACTCACTCACTCACTCACTCACTCACTCACTCACTCACTCACTCACTCACTCACTCACTCACTCACTCACTCACTCACTCACTCAGATAAAATACAGTCATATCAGCACTTGTTTCAACTACATATTTATATGACGGGGTGAGTTGTTGGCAAGTAATATTTATGACATTTCTGCCAAGTGGGTATTGTCTTTTTGGGAAAAATAAACAACACTTCTGATAATAAATATGATGGAGTTATTAATAACAAGGAAAATTCCCGAAAGTTAGCTCTAATCCGTAGTCACCATTTCTGTTCAGTGCAAGTTACCAATTTACATAATAAGTTCCGAGATACTGAAATATCACACGGCGGAGTAACATCTCACATGTTATACTTATTCACTGATTGATATCGTCTAGTCATTACCATTTTTACTGTGACTTTCTCACTCTCCTTGTATGGTACTATATACATAGAATGTAAGCCCACACCATTTATGATTGATTGCGTGCACGGTCACTGAACATTTGACACATGAGGTAACAATGCATATGATAGTAATATACTGAAACTAAATGCCAGGCGTTCACACAATGCTGGCCTAACGTCGCAGATGTCAGTTAAGCATTGAGACAATGCCACATGGTGTTCCTGGGTGTTGTTATACGTGATTTTATGGCCCAAAGTGGTGTTGCTCTTACACCTTGTAAATAGGCTACCATTAGAGAGTATACTCTGCGCTTGTACTCATGGCAGAAATGAGGACCCATTTTGTGAACAAAACAGTCTCTTGCTGGTGATCATAAAGATCATAAAACAACAGGTTGCCTTGAATTAACCATTGTTGTCACTGTATATGTATATGCAAACTATGTAAAGAAACAACGAGGGCATGTATGCGCGGTGCGGCGAGGCGACCTACGCCCTTTAATTGGAGGCACACAGGATGATCGACAATCACTCGCTGCCGATTTGTTCAAGTAGGTGTCATCGACGGTAACGCCACTCCAAATACACACATCTTGTTACGACCGCGATCGGCTGTAAGTTTTGGATATATTAGCCAGTCTCCCGTCAAAATATTGCTTTATTTGAGCTTCAAATGACGAATATATTCCTGTTCACCGCCCAAATAGAGTTATTTAATTAACCATGTTAACTGAGTCTCCACCATGAACTATTTTTTTATCAATTTCACTGGCATTTTATCTGGTTTGGAACTTATGTAAAGACATAGCAGCACAAGGGTTAGAGTTGAAGTGGGTCCCAGCAGACACAAGACGTTGAATCAACGTTGGTTTAATGCTGGTCCACCGTCTACGACGTCGGACCAACGTTAAACCAACATTGATTCAACGTCTTGTGTCTGCTGGTGTGTTACTTGAGCCTGACTGTGGGCGTTAGGGATAACTCATTGCGGCTGGTATTGTACAATACGCGGTATTGTCAATGTGTGGTGTATGCGAACATAATGCCAGGCATTTGGAAGTGTCGTTTTAGGATATAACAACAACACGGCCACCCACCTACAGAATGAATATTTTGTTCATGTTTTATCTGGATCTATTTGAGTGACAAGGAGATACGTATGTTACTATGTGTTTGTATGTATTCGGTGAATTTGTCTAATAATTCATACAGTCATACTATTTAAATCAGGTTTTATAAATTCTATTGCCGAAACATGTTTTGTTTTGTACTTGCTCCTTTCGCACACAATTCATCAGTACTCTTACATCACTTGGTACATATGTAGTTGAAGCCTTAATTAATAAAAAGACGTCGAGGGCACAATAATTAAATTTAGACACCATTGGTCAAATACTGTACCAATCAACAAAAAACCTATCGTTTGCTTCACATCGTGAAGATTAACAACATAAGACACTACAAAGCTTCTCATTTGCATATTGTTCTTAACTTACACTGAAGACCGAAATGTTCACTATTTCAAGCGAATACAAATAATTCTCGTTGATTCAATCTAATTTTTACTCTCAAGAAACGCTTTTCGATGCACGGATAAAAAGTATATGAAGAATTTTAGTGGTCAGTAGCGCTCAAAGGGTTGAATTCTCTTGCCTTTAGGATAGGCGCGAAAAATAAACAAATAAATCTGTTGGTCTATTTTATAAACTGCCTGACGAGGCTCTAATCTTGTTTGAGGTTGACAAATTGACCGGTTTGCAAATGACCAGTGACAGAATGTGTGTACGTACATACTGAGCAGTAATAGTACATTGCCTGTGTTCTGTATTATATCCTCTGCTACCCGTGTACTGCTAAATTGTTTGTTTCGATGTTTCATGCATTTAAAGCTGAAATTGCTAACACAGTTTGCGGCTTCAAATGGCAAAATTTATTCATGTGAATATACATATCGCAGTTATTTGATGATCTTCCCATCTATCACTAAAACTTATTAATTTCTCTGCTTCTATCTGGTTTGAAACACGGACGAATGGCAATGTAAGTCTGGTTTGAAACCTGCTTATACATGTATGTATATGGGCACTTTCACATAATAGGTTGCATACAGGAATAATACAGTTGTTTCTTCAAGAGATCACCATCGTGATTATCAAGATGTCACACAAATTGTTTTCTAATGTGACACATTACTGCCCATCTACAGACCAAATTTCATGAGTCTAGATAAAAAATTGACAAAATTATTGAATAATCACTGTCAAATTTGCCACAGTTATGCTGTCTCAAATGAAATTTCAGGAATTTGCAGCCAACATAACTATAACAAGATCTAGTATATGGACGTGTTTCACACTTGAAAAATAAACTACTGTTGCTCATCAACTAAACAATCTAAACCTTTTCTAAATAGCTGGTCTGTGCGCGAAACCATGCAGGATTGTATCAAAGCACACCATTTCCGTTAAACAAATTTTGAGTTTGTCCTCTCCAGGACAAAGGAGGTTGCCAGCTAAGAATAATAAAGTTATTTCACTTTTCTGTTAATGTAGTTGTAATATAGCTTATCAGTAAGCAATATCAACTCAATTATTCAATCGGCAAAGCATAGTTCCCATGCTATATACATTAAAAATCTTAATAACTAATTTTCCGTTAAAATATGTCCTCTCCAGGACATTCAAGTCCGTAAGTACTGAGGTATGTTATAGTTTTATTTTTGTTGTTACTTTAATTAACCCGGTGTGAATGGACCACAAAGGGTCAATCTGTAACATTTGGAGGTCGACAATTTCTAATAAATATAGAAATGTTAAAAACGCAAATGTCCTCTCCAGGACACAACTTTAACACAGGGTTACCAACAAAATCAAACAACCTGAATATACACTTATTTGAAGTAGCAATACTCACTTAGTCAACACAACTGGCTAGGACTAATAAATCTATTTTTTAGTAATTTTGTATCCACCATTATACTGGTCATAGGATCCACCTCAAAATCTATACAATATTGGTTGTAACATGTGATTCCATTCTCGGGATACATCCAAGTTTTGTATACAATCTCATTATAGAACCATGTTTATACCCAGATAATAAACAGAACAAATTTAAAAGACACACTGATAATGTGCCTCCTTTTTATAAAATTCCTGAATGTCCTGGAGAGGACATAATTTTAACATTGAATGTATGTCGCTTGTGTTGAATACGATTTATGTATTTTATGTCACAAAATTGGCTCATTACACACTGTCTACAGCCTTGGTCTGGTCTAGAACTGACTGAGTCAGTGAGCACCCTGGCATGCTGAGCACCATGCTGGTCTCCTGCAGGCTCAAGAGGTTTTGGAGAGGACTCTCGCAGTTTGGGGGGGTGGGGGGTGGAAAAAGAATGAGGATAGTGAAATGTGTGCACTTTTTGAGGGGGGGTAACCGTGGATAGACGGAAAATTTGAATGATGTTGTTAAAATGCTGGTCCAGTGACTAAAGCTGTGGAGCAACAAGAAAACAACATTGGCTTAGTATGCTGTACATATGTCGCACTGTGAACAAAAGACGTTGTGCAAATGTTGGCTAGCGCTCCGCGTCTAAGACTGTCATGCTTCGCTGAGTAAACAGGAGTGGGGTCCGCCTCAATATAAATATCATGTTTCAGTGAAGCAAAATGACCCATCTGCTCTAAGGCAACATTATTTGAGGGGTGGTTCAGGGTAGTGTGACACCTGTCTGCTTCTGTGTATGGCAATATTGAGAATTAGTATATAGCATTGCTTTGATCAATTGATCGCCAACATGGCTTTAGAAGCAAACAACGTTCTAAATTGGGCAATCAGGAAACTTTATATCAGCACTAGAGATACTGGTTCTACATAACCTTTTATACATTAATCAATTTAAATATTATACCTTGTAATTGTTTGAATTTATATCATTAACAAAATGCCCTGTAATTTCACTTAGGTAACAGTAACCACGGTAACAAGGTTTGTTTGTTAAAAAAGTAAGTTAACCCTTTAAGCCCTCACGATGCATTAAAGCATCATTTTACACCATTGAAACATACTTGTTTTTTCACAGCTAACGGTTTGAGAAGGCAAATTTTGCTGAAATTGCTCAACGAATACATAGTAATCATCTTCATCTTCATCCACTACAAGTCGAGAATTGCGACAGCAATTCGCGGCTTGTGGTGGATGAAGATGACAATGGTAAATTCAGGCTTGAAAGTGTTAACTAAGTAACAAGAGCACACTCGACAATAGCCCGCCGCCATTACATTGTATTGAACTGAAGTTAATGCGCCCACAAGGTCAAAATGCAAAAAATCGCAATAAATCGACAATTTTGATTTTTTTTCTCAGCCATTACTGAACTTGTCCGAGAACTGCTCATTAGTAACATGCATAACAAATTTGGGAAGGACACATGCAATTTTTTTTCAAGTTATCGCGCCCATGCATGTTAACGCCGCCGCCGCTGAACTTCAATTGCAATAGCCCACCTTTTTTAATTAAAATGCGGGCTAAAAAGCTGTGATTTCTCAAATTAGCAGCCAAAAGGATTAAAGTTTGTTTTTATTGATCCATTTCAATATCTATGTTGTGGTGGAAAAATTGTCCTAAGCTTGACCCATATTTTATGTTTAATGGTGGTTTAAAAAAAAGAGATCAAACACAATTTGATGAAGCCCTTGATCCTCTTTACTTGCTAGATCTATGGCTTACTGTGCGGTGCTGTAGGTGCTTTCACAACTCCATTGAGTATACACTTGTATGTAAAGCACAAAGTGAATTGACAACCTGACTATATGGGGCTCTGAGAAGAGTAAATAGGTGTGTTTAGTCATAAGCAATATAAGCTGACTAGCATACATTGCGATGACATATGTTATGTCATAAGCAATGAGCTCATCATCAGAGGGTTTAATTTGTTTTGAAATTATTGTGTATGTACAGCGATTTGCAACCAAGTTCAATTTTGTACGCGTTTTTCCTGTCATTAAAGAAGAAATATTTTGGTTATCAATTTCAAGTCTGATTATCAATTGGCCAAAATTGTGTACATAGCTTTTCGCTACGCAATACTTAAGAAATTGAACACTGCATCATTCATTGCTTAGTATGGGCGGCAGCACAACGGACATGGGTGACTGGTTTAGGATGACGGTTCAATAATGATGCTGTGGTCCAGCCGCTCAAAGGCAAACAAAATATATCTCAAAGTGGTCAGTCCTTGCCTCTGGCGGCTTATAGCTTCAAGACTGATCTCAAGGTTGATCAGGTCCCTAGATCCTTGTCATGTCACCCTGATGGACCTCTGATCCTGATCATTTGTTCACTATTAAATCTCAACCTACTATGTTATGGATTCTTAAATTGTTTTAGTGCTGTCTACTGAACATTATTATTTAACAATTAGATAATGTAAACGCAGGTACAGGATGACTAGTATAGGTACAGTACTATATGTAACTTGAAGACTGTATCATATGATTGTTATATTATCACTAAGCCATTGCTAATGCTTGACATCACTGATAATAGAAATAAAATTTTATGCGCACCAGTGGTTTCTATAATTATATTGACTTAACATTAGCATTACTGTAAATTTTAATGATCTCAGAACAGTAATGTGCAGCACTTGTTGAGCTCGGATGATACTACATGTATTTCTCAATTAAAATAGCTAATGAAAGAAGAATTAACCAATTAGAATTGGAATTTAGGCTTTTTAAATCAACTGTTAAATATTGTCCTCTCCAGGACATTTAGAGAAACAGAACAAACTCGTGAAATATACAGCATAATTTTTGGAGTGAAATCTACCCTTCACAACCCTTAAACTGAAAGGGGTGTACAGCGCATTTCAACAAATGGGACATATAAATGAACATTTATTATTGGCATTGACTGCCCAATTTCTATCTTCAAAGAATCAGGTTGTTGTTTAACGCGATTGAATCTAAATTTTACATGGCCCTCAACTACATCATATACCCGTATGTATGTGTGTGATCAACAGCACTTTTCTTTACAAATAAACTTTCTAATGTACATAGGGTTTAATTTATTGATTTATCAGCACAATTTAAGTTTCTATATTCAAATGTTAAAAAAATGTCCTCTCCAGGACATTTTAACAACAGAAAATTCTTAAAATAGAACGCCTGATAATTTTGTCAATTTTGTGAATATTGCCCTGAAATTTCAAACATGTCTGCTCCTACCCTTCTACTAGTTGCTCTCTTCATCCTGATCAGCAAGTAGTGTGTTATTTTATTTAATAGTAATTGAAAGGATGGCAGGTGTGTGATTTCTCGAAGTTTTTTTGGAAAATGTATGACATTTTTTCGTTTATGACTATAATAGCACTTTTTGTCTAACAATTAAAATAAATATGAACCAGTCAAACAGTATATGGACAAAAAGAGTCAATTTGAGCTCTTAATGCCTCTCCTGCAGCCACTGAGAAAATTATTGTAATTATTTTCCTATATGGTTATCTGACATTTAAAATTTGCCTGAAATTTTATTTAGTCAAGTTGCTGCTCTGAAAACTTGCAAGAAGATTCACAACATATATCTGCATCATATAAAGTTGGAATAATACAGCATCAAACACCTTCAAAAAAAAACATTTTGAGACAAATTATGCAACCTATACCATGAAAGTGCCCATATATACATGTATATATAGATGGACCCGGCAGCACAAGGGTTAATGGACGGCTGATTTAGAAAATCAAAGATCACAAGTAGTTTACGTTTACGTGTTTTAGGCATATTCTCACAAATTTGTCTCCCAAACGACCAAAAGTGTTAAAACTTAATGTCCATTAGGTCGATAATTGTAATTGAAATAATTTGATTAGAGTGGAGTATCCTTGCTCAATGTTAGTTGAGTGCATTCTTGGGATTTTGTATCTTTGAGCACTTGACACTTTGACGTAGTAATGGTGACATTTCCCGATGAATTAATTCTACTGAATGTATGTTAGATAACGCCTAAATGCCTCAGTAGCAGGTACAGACTAATTACAGCCATTTGAAGCTGGCATTGTTGGCGGAATGGTCACCTTCAAATGGCAGATATTTTTCTCAAAACCTGATCAACTGGCCTTGTTAACCATTACGCGTCTACGAGTTTTTTTATCGATTCTACTTGAGAAAATAGGTTTACCACCTTCATATAGTTCAGAACTCGGGATACACGACTAAGACCGTAAGACGCACTGCATGAAGGGTTACATTTGGAAGGGAGAGAGTTTTGTGTATGAGAGGTTGTTTATTTACATTTCGTTGACAGTCAGAATCACCGCTCGCTGCCGTCCTTCTGTAAAGTGCTCAAAACATTCTGATGAAAACTGCTTGTAATATCCTTTAGGGCCGTACTGATAAGGTGATGAGAAGATGGGAGGCGATGGTGTTAGAAAACACACGACATTGAATGAATACTGGTTTAATGTCGTCCAGCGTCGTAGACGGTGTGCCAACAATAATCCAACATAACATCAACATCGTGTTTATTAAAATACCACTCCCAACATGTGAGCGTACGCTAGTTTTAGATAAGAAATAATTATATATACACTGCTGTGAGAGTTCTGTGCATTTAAAACTATATTTGTGGGTTCATTAAAAAAATGAAATTACTTCTATTTAAATAACATTCCGTTTTATCTATAGAAAAATACTACGTTGGCATATATGCCAACGTATTATTTTTGATAAATAAATCAAATATATTTGAAATATTGGTTATTTTAATTGTATTTATTTTAAACATCGCATTAAAGCCTTTTTCAAAAGTACACTTTGTCATATATTTATGGACAATGGAACCCCAAGTGCTGGGCACATCTATGGCCATTTTCAGCCTAGTAGGGGTAGCGAGACAGAACTTTAAAATCAGTAGACGTCGGTGAAAATTTAAATATCTAACCTAACTCTTTGTGAGGCTTAATAACTATTCTAGAGTATATTACATCGCAATGAATAATTTCTGAGCTGTCATTTGATATTTTACTATACTAGATAACCTGTCGCTCACAATATATTGGCTCCTCCAGAGGCGTGTGGCCTACGTGACTGTCATCACGTCCCCGAGTACTGTGTTTGCTGGGCCCGTTGAGTTGTGACGCTGGGCCAGAATTACTGGGAAGCTCTTCCACTAGTTTAATTAAAATTAAAATGCCCATTGGCCGCCCTCTGGATCAAGGCATATCGTAATATACATTTATATAATATACATACATAATGCATTACGTACGTTTTTTTTGTTTGTGCAAAATGTTAACCTTTAGAACACTGATGTCGACTACAGTAGACATTCTGCTTTTTTATCGGCACCTGTACAGCCAGTTCCTAAAAGTAAAATGTGCTTTCAATTTTGAAACACTGATATATGTTGAGACTTAAATTCCACAAAAAAACACAAATGTTCAGTCACTTGAAGTTGTGGATCGCGGTAGCGAGACACAACTTTAAGTGACCGAAAATTTAAATTGAATAAGTCAGTGTTCTAAGGGTTAATCTGAATGGATTAACTGAATGGGTTGATCCATGAATGGCAATGTGATCTGCATAACCTGCGACGCTGGGCCAGCTTTAAACCAACTTTGGTTCAACTTCATTTGTTTACCCGAAACGATTCCAGTAGGTTAATTAGAACTTGAATGCCCATTCACTTCATGACCAAGGCATATGCTTGGACAAAATAATAAATGTATCCATTAATGTAATCATGACACACAAACATACACACATAATTAGATACATGTTCCGTTCTTGTAGTATTATAGATGATAGATTTAACACTTTATCAAACATTTCATCACCAAAAGCATATGTTTACCTTGGGATGGGAATTGTGGGAGTAATTCCCACACCCCAAGATAAATATCACTGTGTTCAGAGGGATGCTTACTTAATATTATTGAAATTTATACGATCATAACAGCTGGTTACTTTAAGGACACAGCGGGTAAACAACGATGGCATCAGAGGGCCTCGAGCCCGGATCCCAGGGGTTTAGAGGCAGCCAACCTACTGAGTGCCGCTTGGCATTCTTATCTAGATATATCAATTTTTCTTAAAACGTGAATACATCCATTTATAGATTTCTAGCCAGGAATACGAGCGTAGTACAATGTAGTGATCCACTTTTCTGGATACACAGGGCGTCTCCTGGCGCTGTATCGATCCAGCGATGGCAGAATGGCGGGCCGACGTCGCAGACGCTGGCCCGCCATTCTGCCAACGCCCCCGATGTTTGTGAGCTTTGAGACACCCACGGGAAACTTGTTTGCCGACAGGCCTGTTGATTGGATTCCTAGCTCTCAGCTCGGCAAGCCGAATTTACCGAGTTGTCACCCCGACTTTACCATAACACGCATAACGCGAGCTGAACCTACATCGTTAAAATCATACACAGAGTGATTCTGCGTAGCATTCAGTCAGTACTGTATTACAGTAATATTACTGCTGCAGGTAATTTATCCCAAGGACTACTTATACATTACGGAATACTGTGTGGACTATATAATGTTTCTTTAATACCAGACAGTGCTGCATATGCACCCGCATGCTTTTCGGTTTTGAAAACAGTGAGCCAGCTCACTGCCGGAATATTTGCGACACGACACGATGGTATTTTTAATGTGCTAAATAATAAAAACACTGAGTTGGAGACTAGTCAAGCATAGGATATATTTTAGCGTTGTGATGGTTTGTAAATTGGCAGTTGTTACTACGTTTCTCGCAACGAAGTATTTGAAATATGTACTGAGTACAAAATCAATGGACTCTATATTTTATTGAATATTTTACATATATTTAGTTGTTAGCGATGAAAGCATAAGGCGGGAGTCAGCTAAGGCTATATATTTCAATGCCCTGCTGTTGTTTTACCTGGGCATATTCTTTACGTACGCGAATACCATTGCTTTCTGAGAGCAAGATAGATGTATATTGAATTTCAAGCTATAACTGATTGCGTTCTGAGAGCTGTATAGATGTATATTGAATTTTAAGTTATAACTGATAAAAGTACTATAACTGAAACTTATTTTAGGGGTAATATTTCATGTGAATGTCTGATTCAATATTATCCACCAATTTCGCAGTTATACGATGAAACGAACTTACGCGGTGAAGACGATGCATTGCTGAGAACTGCACATTTTTCGCTGGGATGCATACATGTATGTATGTAGTAGCTGGTATATATCAGTTATTTAATATAATTTGATGGCTATGTGATAATGCATCCGTGCTTGCAATTGCTTGAATTTTCCAATCACATATTTTTCCACACTCTGCTATCAGAGCACTGAGATGTAAAACTATTTATAATGGTTGCATACCTATAAAATAGGTACTCAAGTGAAACAGCTAACTACCCGTAGTAAGCCATTTTTGACGTTTTTGAAGTGAATTGCTATATAGTTTTCATCCCAAATCTCAACTATTAGAATAGGATGGTCAGTCGAACATAATTATGAAACGCCAATTCATAACAATTTTTTAAACAGGAACACAAATAATTATATCGATTGGAAAAAAGCCTCTCACCATTGCTTGGAACATGTGGAATGAAAAGATATTGAGGTACTGGGATGTTTTGTTAGTAGACCTAGTAGTAGTTTTTGTCTCCACCGAGCAGCTCACTGGTGACCTCTGCAGCATGAAACGGAATCACTCGTCTACCACAGCCACCCAAGAGAACCTACAGCCTCCTCTAGTCTGAATAATCTTCATGGGTGGATTGCCAGCGCCTGAGCGGTGTACCTCTGTTTCTCCGTTCAACAGCGGAGCTTATGCATCTCTCGCATTAGAAATCATTTTTTAGCCGCGTTACTAGCCAGGGCCTTTGGCAATAGAGTTTTTGACATTAGGGCAAAGATAAAACACTTATATTAGGATGAACGGAGTTACCCTTCAATTATTATTACTCTGGGGACTATCCCACACGGATAAAGGATTTGAGCCTGTATGCGATTGCCCTGCGAAACCCTAGTCTCTGGCCCCCATCTGCATCCGCCATGTCTGTGGGTAAATTTCATATACTAGGCATGCCCAGAACCCCTTATTAGGTGAGTGAAATAACCCACTCCACCCTCATATCATCATTATATGTATGTACATCGTTCCTTTTTATCTAAATATTGCACTGTTTTTAATGTATTAAAAAATCACTTAAGTGACTGTCCCAGTCGAAAAATGACGCTCAGCAAAAAGGTACTGTGCCCACAGTGGGTATATTGTTTGTGGATGCTAAGTTGCCAGAGATATTTGGACTGTGGACTCACCTCATCAACTGAACATCATGTTAATATTTCCACTTGAATGAAATGAAATTGCACCATAAAGTGGCTATTTACGACTCAATTATATCATCGTGTGCGAAACTACCAGTCTCCACCAATGCGAGAATCCTACATTGACTTAACTTGTCCTGTATACAAATGGTTGTTTGTTGTTTACAGAACACGGTGACAAATGCTGACAAGCTGCTGGCGGCGGCGGAGGAGCTGGCCCAGACAGGAGAGTGTGACCCAGAGGAGATTTATAGTGAGGCACGCCGACTGGAAGAATGTATGCACGCCTTCCTGGCCCGTGTGCAGCACAGGCGCACGCTCCTAGATATGGCCGTGGCCTTCTACACCCATGTCAAAGAGGTAAGCTCGTTTCCCGGGACACATAATACTGTCACCTGATACTGGCTCAATGTTGGGCCAGCGTCGTAGACAGTGGACTAAAATGGTTTATTCTCTTGGTGTTTGTTCGTCTGTCTTCTAATTTCCTTGTTCCCGCCACTTTTGGCTCAGTGCTGGGTCAGCGTCGTAGACATTTAACTGACATCGATCCAACAATGGTTTTTTTTCTCGTGTTTTCTTAATAAATTTCTTGTTCTTTGTTTCTGTCGTCTCGTGTAAGTCGTGTTGGTTAAAGGGCCATAGCTGTTACGTGCTCGACAGACCCCTTTATTATTAGTTGTTCGATGCAAGCTAGTTCAGTATCACTGCTACTAAAAAATATCTTCCCTAAGTAAACCTACGGAGATCTTGAAATACAAATAAATATACCAATCAATTGTATAGGTTAATTTAAGTTTTCCAATCGTTATAATTCCCTGTTATGATCCCCTTTACATGCAAGCACAAACTTGGAATTAAAATGCAATTATAACAGTTTCGCTTTCACATTCTGGTCAGTTTATTATAGCAACCAATTAGATGTAATGTATGGAAGAGCAATCAAGTGATATATTGAAGGATCCGAGCCTGGAAGCGATCAGTATTCATTAAAAATTAGTTTTCATTCAATTGTTTTTTGTCGGTGGTATATCGCACAAATAAACATGTCAACATCTGGTTCTATGTGCTTGGAGTAGATGGATGCTAAGCACCCAGCAAACACGGGGCATTCACCCAATGCTGTTTCAATGTTAGGCCAGCGTCGAAGATGGTGTGCAAACATTGAAACAGCTTTGGGTGGAGGCCCCGTCTTTGCTGGGTTATAGCTATATTTATGTTGTATACATGTAAATATAGATATATTTGTACTGTACTAGATGCTAATGGCGAATTACACGCGACTCAACATTAATAATTTATGACGGTTCCAAAGACTAGGTACATTATGATCAGTAAGTTTTTTCAAGGGCGGCCTAAATACGTTTTGTATTTGTTGGCACCCAGTACTGAATTGTGCAGCCTGTGTAGGAGTGTCTTCTGAATCTGGCATTTGTAACACGTGTTGAAACAAAGATCCATTGCTCTGTCGGGCGAACTCTTGATAAGGAGCGCGCAGCGCGTGGGCTTGCGCGAAATTAACGGCCATACACAATAATATTGTTGTGCAAAACCCACGCAGGATCAGTGGGGGTACGAACCCGGGACGCATGCATGACGGGCGTGGCAGTCAGGCGCTTTACCAAAGCGCCACGTCCCTTGCAGACAATGCACTGTTTTTATAAAAAAAATGACAAGGCTCGTTGAAGATAATATTGTTTGCAAGGAGTGTCACGCAACGCCGGGGGAGCGTCACACAACACGTGGGGTGAAAATTACACTTCTCAAATTGATCACTTTGAATGCGCCCACCTGTATACACATTTACACACTTACGTATGCTGCTTAAATACAAGGACAGATCTGGACCGCTTTTACAACGTAACATGTGCTGACACGGTAGTTAGGCAGCCCGTAATTTACTGCTGTGGCTGGGCACTCGACGATTTGGATCTGCTAAGTCCACTGTCCCCATGGCCGTGAAGCGGTCACAGCAAATACGAGAGGTTGGTACAAAGTGGGTCTATGTTTAACCTTTACAGAGGTGAAATATTTTTGTATAAACCATGGAGACCAAACTGTTTTTTGAAATCATAAGTGTCTTAATTAGCTCTTTGCACTTCATTTGAATACCTATGTTCAGTAATTTTTTTATTCTTTCAGTGCGGGAAATCGACTTTAGACGTCAGATTCTGACGTCTATCTACGTCAGATTCTGATGTCTAAAGTAGGTCCCCGCACTGAAAGGGTTATGGCGATGTAGCAACCTTGATCCAACCTCTCATTTTTTCAATAAATCCCGGGAGAGCGTGTAACCTAACTTGACACTGGTGTAGGTATGCTGTAATGATGTGTCGCTAATGTTTAAAAATTGAGGACAAGAAAATAAATTCCGATCCACATATTTATTAGAACAATAGTAGATTAGATAGGTAGAGATCAAAGACGTGTATTATCGTGTATGATCCTATTACAGATGGATATTTAACCCTCTGAGGGCTAACCACGTATAAAATCGCTTAAAATCATTTCTATTAGGATGTGGAATGACTTTTCTTGTGTCTGAAATTTAAAGCAGTAAGAATAAACGTGTCGTCGCAAATGTAACAGATGTGATTCTCACACACTTGGATGTAGTGTGTCACGATATCAAGCCACTTCTTTCAAGTCTGTGACAATTATTAAAGTTAGGCTTCCGATGGTTAATCTAACGTTTACCCTTAAAGCGCCAAGTTAAATAATTCAAATTTTCACCCACTTGAAGTTGTGTCTCGCTACCGCGACCCACAACTTCAAGTGGGTGAAAATTAGTTGTATTTGTTTAATTTGAAACCAAAAATTTGCAAATCTTGATGTTTAAGCACTCACTTCATCCCAATAACAGTGGTTTAACCTTCTAATAACACAAAAACGAATATACCCAGCAAACACAGGGCATTCAACCAATGCTGTTTCATTGTTGGCCCACCGTCTTCGACGCTGGCCCAACATTGGAACAGCACTGGTTGGATGCCCCGTAGAGCTTAGTGCTTTAAGGGTTCTCCTTATCTAACGTGTCAATAATGGACATGTGTACCTCTCAATATGATACACAATGACATTATGCCTGGGGCACCGTAATCACCATTATATGTGCTGACCATCGAGTGAAGGTAAGCGTTCCTTGTATTTCCTTGGTCATTGTCCGAGTCTGTAAATATTAGTTATTTATCTATATTCCTCAGACCTCACATTCCTAGTTCTTGCTAAGTAATATTTATTTATTATATTGTGGCATACATAGGTAATTTTGGTGCAAATGGTTTCAGGGTATAGTTGTACAGTAAATACTGAAAAAACTTATTTTAACCCCCGGTGCGCAATTTTAGACCCATTTTCCAGAGTGACTATCTTGTATAATTGAGACAGTCTTGCCCAATTCCCTTTATTTGCTGACAATAATGTCAGCAAAAATTAATGTTTTTTTAGAATGAGGACTCTTTGAAGTTGTTCAGTACTCTCTCATGCATACAAGTCGATTTTAATTTCTATGGTCTGTAATGGAAATTAAACCTATTTTCCATCAGAAAACCAGCGTGCCTGCAGCACCCACAACAGATATTATTCAGCGTGTCCTGCACGTTTCAATCACCGTAAGACCACGCGGACTCCTCTCAAAAGTGTGCACTGACCCTTTACCTACCCACTTTGTATGCTTTGTATGCCCAATAGTTCTTTTGTCACAGCTCTGGCTATGACGTAGCCAAGAACGGATATCAGTTTGATTTCCGTTCTGATGATATCGCAAGAACTGTCGATGGTACGGATGCCATTTTGGATTCGCTAGGCTTCTAGATAAATTTACTCTAGTGTAAGATTTTCACAATTTTAAAAATATTGCTGATCAAACACATTTTTTCTCCAAAAAAGAACCATTATTTGACATGCGCATAAAAAGATTGCAAACAGAAATAATCGCGCTTGGTCTATGCAAACACAACAAGTTGACCACATTAAAGAAACGTTGGTTGAACGTGTCGTTGTTTCTAGCGATGTTGTCCATGTGTATTTAGCTGCCTTGTGATTGTAGTATTATATCTGTTGATTGTGTCTGGCTCCGTAATGTAGTCCTCAAGACTGCTGATTTATAGAAGGCTACGTGGTTCAAGGCCGGTTATCAAACCCCGACACTGATACACGCTGTTATCTCACAAACTCAGTACTTCACAAAGACGGAATCATTCATGTGTTTAAATCCAATTCAAAGCAACTCAACCTTGTAGGCTTAAGCAATATATCTCGGGTTGATTTAAGTCATTGGGAAACAATGCGCATATATATATATGCTAAATAAGTCAATAAGCGAGACACTGATAAGAGCTTAACCATTTGACCGATCACCTATTTCCCAGCAAATACGAAACGTTGACCCAATGCTCGTTTAATGTTGGTTCAGCGTCGTAGACGGTTGGCCAACATCAAGCCAGCATTGGGTCAATGTCTCGTGTTAGCTGGGTTATGCATGACATTCTTAATTCAGATTCATTGATTAATAAATGGTCGTACCCAACACAATCAGAACGTTTCTTAGCTATCATTTGATTTAAGTTATACGTGTGTAGGCTACTAGTATTATACATAAATCGGGTCATTTTTCTTTCAACTCAATAAGGAAATTGCGAGAATAATTCTCAGAGGTATTGTAAATTATACGGATTTCAATTTTTTTTAATTGTTAATTAACGTGATACGGTGTCACTGACACCTGTTGACTAAACTATCTGATTATGACAATGTATAGCCTGACCATGAAAATGTTTATTAACCCTTGTGATGCTGAATTCGTTGTTTCTATTTTTCGTTCTTTTACACCTGCAGTTCAAGCTTGAATGGTGAAATTTTTTTAATTTATGGAAAAATAGACATCCCCAAAATACAATTCTTTGATTAACTTAACATCTACATAGCTCTTTTTTTACAGTACATTTTTTTTCTTTGAAACATGCTTGGAACCGTATATTCACGGGTCGAACAGTACAAGCAATAAGAGGCCGGTCAAATCAATGTTATTGGGAACGAAATAAGTGTTCAAAAAACATGTGTAATTTTATTATTATTTTTTATAATGGCCGTAAGCCAATAACATAGGTATTTAAATAAAGCGGAAAGAATTTATGATGATTTTAATTTAAAAAATCTCTATGGTTTGTACAAAAATATTTCAGCGCTTTAACCCTTTAAGCTCTCAAGATGCATTAAAGCATCATTTTACATCCCTGAAAACACACTGGATTTTACTACAACCAAGGCTTTTAGAACGGAAATTTCCATGAAACTGGTTTACAAATACATGGCAATTTTCTTGACTTTTTCACCAACATCAAATCATCTTCATCCACTACAAGTCGAGAATTGCGACAGCAATTCGCGGCTTGTAGTGGATGAAAATGACAATGTAAAGTCAGGTCTGAAAGGGTCAAGGGTTTGGAACATGACAATGATAATATGGGGTGTAATAACATGGCGTGTGTTGTTGTTGACAGTTGACGAGCTGGTTCTCTGAGCTGAGGACGGAGTTACAGAGCTCAGAGGTGGCGGACTCCGTGGAGACGGCAGAGGAACTCATCAATCAATTTGGTCAGCAGAAACAAGCCACCGTAGACGCCTGTATCAATACTGTGAGCGAGGGACAGAATCTCATTGACCAACTCACGTAAGTTGACCCAAAAACGCTGTAATCAAATCTTGGTTTATATAATGAATTCACCGTTTTACACACGATGAGGTATCAATAAAGGGGTGATAAAGGACTGAAAATTGTCCCATTGATTGTCCGTTCAAATCTAAATCACTGTGCGTGAACTAGGGATTTGTGAATATATTTTTTTCTACTGATAATTTTTATTCCACGTGAGAAGTGCGTTAGAATATAAACTTCTTGTTTTGATAAATCGCAGTCCATTTGTCTACTAGAAGGTCGAGCGACGTTTTAAGGATTCCAATTGCTCTTCGATACCCAAATATTGCGCACTTGGCGTATGTCAGGCTGTTTGTTTTGTCTATTCACATAGCGGCAGATGCTATGTCATCAAGGTACCAGATACGCTAGCGCCCTCTGGTCACCCTGCAGGTACACGTCTCAAGCAATAAAAAATATTGTTATTTTAATCTGGAAAATGTGTTAAATCTCAGCTTAAAATAAATGAAATCCTAACCGCAAGTACAGCAAGACAAGGTTCACATCGAAAAAGAAATTGTGCGAACAAGAAACGACAGGTTCTGTACTCTACTTCAAACCGTGTGACCAATTGACACCATGTGATTGGTTAGAGAAGAGTGTACAACTACAATACTTTATCCAGTAAAACTGTAATATTCTATTCTATGGTATCCATGTTATTTCCGTTGTGAAAATATTTTTGATGGCTGTGGTCCACTGTTTGGACGCTGACAGTTGACGTCATATAGGCTACACACGGCACGATACAGTCGTACGTACGAGGCGGCGGCGGCGGCGGCGGCGTTTTAGGACAAGATCAGATAATGCCGGCCTGCGTTGTTTAGACTCGTCAATATTCTTGGTAGTTCCGCCCGGGCGTGCTGACTGATGATTGTGGTGTTATCCCTTACATAGAAGCAGCCTCCCCGGCAAACACCACATCTTCAACCAATGCTGGCTCGATGTTGGCCCATCGTCTGCGACGCTGGGCGAACATCAAGCCAGCATTGGATGATCGTCTCCAGTTGGCTGGGTCCCACCGGCGGCAATTGTTGCCCGCCGCCGCTTCCAATCGCGCGGCTCTGCAGAGAGTTTACTCTGTAGATATGTACATTTTCTATTTGTTACTTGCAGAAGCGGCATGGATACCACTGAGAAACCAGCGGCGCCCACTGATTACGCTCATGTCGAAGGTAAATATACAGCACGTGCAGGAAGAAGACTTGGAAGGGTACATTTGACAAAATCATTTGTGTATTCAGTATATACAATGAATTCTGATCTAATCAGACTGTTAGATGGACATCTACGATCTTCACACTCTCTTTTATAAGAGCAGGCCGTGGCTGTTTTAACTGAGTGTGAGGATCCTTTTGGGCAACTAATTTGATCTGATGAGCATATAGTGCAGCCAAAGTGACCGTAGTTTGAATGTGATGATTCGTAGCTCAACTATTAATTACTATTCGTAATATAAGGTTTGTAATGTTGTATCTGACACCAAGAATATATATTTTTGCTGACACTCAATACAAAGTGACAGATACATGACATGTAGGAACTTTTATTCTACAAGTACCCTATTCACATGTAGCTTTGACATGTCTTCCATCTGAAATTCTTTATATTTCCAAATTCCACCCAATTTGATGAGAAATGATATAGGCTACATGTACTTGATTGCTCCGTTTTAAATTTCCTCTCATATCAATCTATAAACCATGCGCACAATGCATTTTTGGATGCGACTGAAGTCTGAAGAACTAATTAACTGTAATTAATCAAGCTCATGTCATTACAAAATATAAATGATTAATTATGTCAGCAATTCTTTCAACAAAAATGAACTTTTTTGATGTGCAGTTTTATTGAAATCAAAGAGCCGTTCAATTCGTCCTGTCCTTCTATTAAATGTAGGCGATTCATTGTCATCACTGCACATGCTTTGTATGGCCCCAAAATATTTCGCATCAACAAATTACAATCCAACGAATACAATACTGCATCAGTATTTCCTTTAATATCTTCCCAGTTCAGCACTGCCTACGACTGGCTGAGCTTTGCAGATTTTATAAGAACTATTGTTCAATGTGCAATATTAACCTTTCAACTGCCAAATTTTTAAACCTGAATTTTCACTCACTTGAAGTTTTCATTCACTCAACTTCAAGTGAGTGAAAAAAATATTCAGATTTGATAAAATGGAGGTCAACTATTTTCAAATCTTGTTGATTGATGTCACGTTTTATTTTCAACTTGTTTCAAAACTGACAGGCATTGTGCTAATAAAAAAATGTAAAGAAAATAATATAATCGGTACCTGTGATTTAAGGGTTAGACATAACGACGTATGGGTAGATTCTATAAGACTGATTGTCACGTGACAGGCATTTTGCCATTTTGGATTAGGGTAAAAGAAGCAAATAAACGACATATTTCAGCATAATTCAGGATGAAACGGAATATTTGTGTTTTTAATACTGTCCAATATTATTTTAGTCTGCCGCAGGCTGATTGGTTGTTGTGATGTTTGTGTGTAACATGCCCGTGGTATCCTCTATTCTCGCCCATCTGGGATGTCGGGGTATAAGTGGATAGATTTGTCACGGTCTGAACAGATTTCAAATGAACTAGTGTGTAATATTAAACAGCGACTGTCCAATATACACGATACATTAGCCCAATGCTGTTTCAACGTTGGTCCACGTCTGGGACGCTGGTCCAACGTTGAAACAACATTGTGTCAACGTCTCGCTCTTGCTGGGTGTACATGGTGTATGGGTAGTTAAATGATCAAAGGGGATAGATTTGTCACAGTCTGTTATATTTTGTGTATAATATTCCGTGCCCTATAGTGTGTGCATCACGCGGTATAATTACGTTTAGCGCACATGTGGAGCTATGATTCACTCACGTAAATCTGTAAACAGCGGTCCTGATAATCAAAAGATGGTATCACTATCTAATGCTTTACAAAGTGACAGATACGGCCGATTCACACTCCAGGTGACGGGAAATGACAAGAAATGTTTCTGTGTTCATGTGAGCCTGCACTAGCGCCGCTCAGTTTACAATACTAGACTTAACAACCACTGCACATAATGCATTTTGCAATGGGAAATAATGTTACTACTGACCCTGGTGATATCACGTGGTTTTTCTTTTCATGAATGAATGTATTGATTTGTAAGTAGTTGTTTTCTCTGAATCTCTGGATTAATAACAAGACATTTTGCGCTACCAGACACCCGCGAGCACATTGATGATTATGAAACATTGAACGCAGAAGAGGGTATGGGAAATATATCGTCACCTTGGATATGAAAGGGTGTACCCGCCACTTTACAAAGTGGCGGGTACACCCTTTCATATCCAATGGGGCGATATGTGCACTGTCTGATCCTTCTCCGACTGAAAACACACCGCAATCGGATGCCAGTGTTGGCCAACGTTGTAAACATTACTGTGAACATCTGCAAAAACTGGACCTATTACGTATCGCCGGTTGGTGCTGCGGGCCTGACGTTTTTTGCGACCAAAAACTGCGAAGCAGACAGCGTGTAGCGTACGTTACTTGGCCTCTTAATTTACCACCCCATGAGTCAGACATAGTGTATGGTGCCGATAGTCCGTAATTAGCTACTGCCACATAACATACATCATCTCTTTGGTGTTGAGGGGCACGCATCCGAAGTATATGTGTACTTACATGTAGATCCATTGAAGGCAAATATAAATACATATGTTTTTACCCCTTACGTTTTGTGTCTCTCATATCTTGAAGTAATTAAAAATATAAATGGTTGTTTAACTTGATACCCCAATGGATAATACCTAATAGCACATTGAATGTTGAATGGCGATACGTGATAGCACCTTGCAATGTTTAATTTGATAATGCTGATGAACCCTTGGAGCTTTGATCTATTGATCTAAATTTTCAGTCAATTGAAGCTGTGTCTCACTGCCGTTATTAACAACTTCAAGTGACTGAAAATAACATGGATATGTTGCTTTAGTCGACCTCAGCTGTCTAGGAGTTGAACACCAATTCACCCTCAAGAACCGTTATTTGATAGACTGATAAAAAGGACTAGATTGTAGTCATTATTTGCGCTCAAGGGGTTACACAATCAAACGCGGATACCAGTAACACTTCAAACAAGAGAAAACAGCTATTAATAAAATAGTAGTTGTAGTAACAATATGATGTCTTCAACTCTTGCTAGACACTTAAAAATCGCCAAGATCTTCTTTGTTTAAATAGTAAAGTGGACTCCCTTGCTTTGACACTGATATCAATAGCTAAGCGGCGCCAGCAGATATGCCTGCCTTTGCACAAGCATGCTACACCTGTGTATAACTATAGCTGTGGACCCATCTAACACCAGACATTGAGCCAGTGTTGGTTTAATGCTGGACCACTGTCTACGATGTTTGCCCAACATTAAGCCAACACTGACTCAATGTCTGGTGTTAGATGGGAGTACATACAGCATGAAATCACATTACCAGGCAACAATTGTGCTAGAGCTGGTTGTCGAGCTAACTATATCTTTACTGATATTTCAATGACATTTAGTCACAGTCAGGGTCACCTGGCGCCTGGTCATCACCTACTGGCCATGGGTAGCTAAGCATTTCCAAGGGGTCATAGCTTCGAGACGCCGCCCCCCCCCCTACAAAACAAAGTCGCACCCTGGCTTGGTATACAGTATTTACATGAAAACCCACTATCTTCATGAGCAGATGGTTTTTGATAACTGCATGACAAAAAATGTCACATATAACCTCAAATATTTTAATATTCATAATAAAGTTTAACAGCATAGATAGACATACTGTTCTTTGTATAGCGCAGTGTATCCATGAAAGTGCCAACCTATCAGCTGCTTAATTTTCACATGTGTCTGCTTCTACATATTTTTCAATGTAGTCAAATTGTCATTTCCTTTTCAGGTGTGTTAAAACAACTTCAAGATGGCCGTGAGCAGCTGGAAGATCTGTGGTCCACCAGAAAACTCAAACTTGACCTTTGTCTGCAGCTGAGGCTGTTTGAGAGAGATGCCTTAGAGGTAGCGTGAATTCTTTTATTGACATTTCAGTTTAACCCCTGAATTCCTTAATTAAAACGTCAGTAATTGACATTTCAGTTGAACCCCTGGCAGGGAGAGAACTTTCCACTGGTCCGCTAGTCAGATCACCAGTAAAGATAGCCACATACCAGTAAACATTCATGGCTGTTGGTCCGTTGATGTTTGCATTATCTTGAAATGAATATTATACAGGACCAGTAAAACTCTTCGCGGACAAGTGTCTTTACTAGTCCTGTGGTGTAGTTAAAAAAATCACGAAGTTCTCTCCCTGCCTGGATTCCTTAGTTGAAACGTTTTGATTAATGCTTATTTGAAGTCTGATCTGTGCGACCATCACTTCCAAAAAGGCATGATATCCTGTTATGAGTTTAATATTAATAATGAGAAAAGATTTGCCATGTCACCTACACACATATTAAGATACTTTTTTTCAACAATTAAAAAAATAATTTAGTTGTGTACATCGTAATGATGGTAAAAAAAATTGTTCTTCATATGAGTGTAGACAAGTAAATGATTGATTGTGCTCAGGTATCATCTCAATTGGAGCTTTGGGCAGAGGAGCTTCAACATCTTGAGCTGAGCACAGATATATCTAAAGCAGAACAACACCTTCAACTACACAACGAGAGCTTTGTACACATGCAGAACTGTGTGTTTGAAGTTCTACAGCGAGGACAAGATCTTTGTCAGGTAATTATTTATTATCTATTCATTGTCCACAAACAGTGCATTCATGTCTGCTTTATTTGGACGTATTCTTGATTTGCTTGCTTTTTATGGAGGTACATTACATTTCGATACAATTTTAGTCAACTAATTACTGTTTATACACATTAGATGTATTATTTATTATCATTACAGTGTATTATATATTGTATAAACTAGCTATTTAAACTATGAAAACTGCTTGCAGCTGATAATGATATGGCATGTATATTTAATGCTCCCCCTACCAGGGGGAGGCTTTTAGGTTTTGTACGGTTTCGTCCGCCGGCGCGTGCGGCGGCCGCCGCGCATGGTCACCGCCTCTCATCCATGTCACCCTGATATCTACAAAACCGCTTTTTCGATTTATTTGGTGTTCAACATACTGGATACAAGTATTAATACCGAGGCTGCATCAATTTTTCAGAATGTTCGGGAAATTATTCAGGTCATTGCGGCCATCTTTAACCTTTTTTCGTCAAATTAGGACCTTGTCACCCTGATATCTACCAAACTGCTTTTTCGATTCTTTTTGTGTTCAACATACTGGATGCAAATATTAATTCCCAGGCTGCATTAATTTTTCAGAAAGTTTGTGAAAATATTCGGGTCACGGCATCCATCTTTAATTTTTTTTTTGTCAAATTTGGACCTTGTCACCCCGATAACTTCAAAGCCACTTATCCAATATACTCAAAATTCAACATACTGCAAAGTAGTATTAATTTCTAGCCTGCATCAATTTTTCAGGAAGTTCCGAAGAATATCCGGGTCATGACGGCCATCTTTAATTTTGTTTCGTCAAATTAGAACCTTGTCACCCTGATAACTTCAAAGCTGCTTATCTGATATACTCAATATTTGAAATACTGCATAGTAGTAATAATTCCTAGCCTGCATGAATTTTTCAGAAACTTTGGAAGAATATCCGGGTCATAGCGGCCATCTTTAATCTTTTTTCATCAAATTAGGACCTTGTCACCCTGATATCTCCAAAACCTCTTTTTCGATTCACTTTGTGTTCAACTTACTGGATGCAAGTATTATTCCTAGGCTGCATCAATTTTTAAGAAAGTTCGGGGAAATATTCTGGTCATGGCGGTAATCTTTAATCTTTTTTCGTCAAATTAGGACCTTGTCACCCTGATAACTTCAAAGCTGCGTATCCGATATACTCAATATTTAAAATACTGCATAGTAGTGATAATTCCTAGCCTGCATCAATTTTTCAGAAAACTCGGGAAAATATTTGGGTCGTGGCGGCCATCTTTAATCTTTTTTCTTCAAATATTCTGGTCATGGCGGTCATCTTTAATCTTTTTTCGTCAAATTAGGACCTTGTCACCCCGATAACTTCAACACCACTCATCCGATATACTCAATATTTAACATAGTGCATAGTAGTAGACTGCATACATTTTTCAAATAGTTTGGGAAAATATCCGGGTCATGGCGGCCATCTTTAGTCTTTTTTTTGTCAAATTAGAACCTTATCACCCTAGCCTAAAGCTGCTAGCCTCTGCCTCATAATATTACTTGATAATTACATGTACAAATTGATTATCTGCAAAAATTAGAATTAATGTACAACTTTTATTTGAAAAGTAGGAGGGGGAACCTTCTTGGGTGTTTACATGGTAAACACTTACATCTAGTTCAATTTAATTCAGAGAAATTTTGGTTTGTAGGTTTTTGAGAAGTCAGAAGTGACAATGGCAGCTGATAGTCAATATGATGCGCCGACAAGAATACAGGTTTTACTGGAGTTTTTACACGAACGAGAGATGGATCTAGAAGACCTGGCAGAACAGAAGCGTATTAAATTAGAACAGTGTGTCTCCCTTCGTCAGTTTGAGATTGAAGCCAGACAGGTACTGTACAATATTAGGGAAAAACTTCACAACATGGGTTGTCGAACCAAATCGTAATGGTTGTCCTACAAAATTCCATGTTTTCTGGATGACAAAGAGTATTTCAATCATGAAATCCAGGAAGTCAAATGACCGAACACCTACTTTAGCCAAACATTTTTACATTGATAATAATATTAAAAGTTAAGAATGCTTGTATGTAATATAGTGGCTATCCACTGATATGTGCATTTTCGGCTGTCTACTTTTTGATGTGGCTATGTTGTACAAACAAATCAGCTCTTTTTTTAACCCTTAAGAGTTGCTGAATATTACAGATTAAGTAAACCTTTCAAATAATGATTAGGAGTGCTACAAAAGGGTGTATGAATAACTGGTAACAAATGAAAATTGTGATGGTTTCATTTTTTCTGCTATGTTTTTTATTACTATCCATTGATTTAATGCTATCCAAGTTGAAGAATATCAAATCAGCACCTTGTGATCTTTTGTATTTGTGTTTAAATCCTTGTCCTGATGAGTGTCAATTAATATTTTCCATATAACCACCTAGCAGGACAATGAAACTCTTTAGTAAACGCTTAGCTTGCACATCAGGTACCGGTATTGAATATATTTAGCCAATTGCACTATCACTGACATGTACTTTGACATACTGTACTTGTATGCACTTGTTTGACTTTGTACCAGGTGATTGCATGGATCAGGAATGGTGAATCCATGTTAACAGTTGGATTAGTTTGTCCTAACACTCTACAAGATGCTGAATCACTCAACAGAGAGCACGAACAATTCCAGATAGCCATTGAGGTATGAGAATAAGCAATTCACAGATAATGAAATCCAATTTCTGTACATTTTATGTTCTCATTTATTGTATAATTGCATTTCACCAAATTCTACAGTTCTAAGGCATTGACCATGTTTTTCTCAATTTTTCCTCCTGAGCATCAAGGGCGGTGGCTCTAGGGTAGTGGTTAGCACCGCTGCCTTTCACACCAGAGTTAGGGGTTCGGTTCCCGGTCTCGGCGGTTTGAAAGAAACAAAAAATGTTTCTTCCCCATCCACGTGTGAAAGTCAGTATTGCGGAGAGCCTCCCTGACCGAGAGGTAGCGTGCTCGGCCTCAGACCGCCAGGGCTCGAATTTCGAATCCTGTGTCTGGAGGACAGTGTCAGCTCAATCATCTCACCATTCTCAGAAGGTTCTCCTGGCCCAGTTTAGCCTATATGTGCACAAAGGTGGCCTAAAGCCCGATTAATTTCATTTTATTTTCCTGAGCAATGTTTTGCACAAGTCATGATAAAGATTGACTGACATTTCTTCTCAGCTAAGCTTTGGCACTAATTCCCATACACTCACCAGGTGGGGTAGATTACAGATGAATTGAAGAATCACAAACAAGTTAATATCTGTCATCCTTTGCAGATATGTTCAGAAGCTTCTAAGCCTTTTTGTCCTTATTTATTTGTATTAACACACAATGGCAATTTTTGTTAAAATAATATTTTCACAAGCTTTTGAAATCAGCGAAAAGAAATCTACCAGTATATCTGTGCTCTCCACAAATGTATTATCAGTTTTACCAGATCACTACTGAGGTCCACAGTTAATCAACACATTTAAACCAATATACATTATTATTTGTAATTCACTATCAATATACTATTTAAATAGGACGTTTTATTGTAATCTACAGAAAACTCGTCAGATGGCAGTACAGGTGACTCAGAGAGCGGAGAAGATGCTGCACAATAACCATTATAACAGTGAACTAGTCAGAAGTATAGCTGAAAATGTGACCACCAGGTGGCAACAACTAATGTTTCATGCAGAGGAAAGAATGAAACTTATCTTGTCTTCCAGAAATTGGTTTAAAACTGCAGAGCAGGTAGGTCGATGTTTAACTTTGTTTATGATTTTATTTTTTGCTCAGGTAACCCTTTAAACCCTCACGATGCATCAAAGCATCATTTTACATCATTGAAAACATACTTGATTTTTCACAGCTAAGGGTTTTAGAAAGCAAATTTCGTTAAAATTCTTCTACGAATACAGAGTAATTTTCTTCAATTTTAAACCGCATCAAATCATTTTCATCCACTACAAGTCAAGAATTGCGACAGCAATTAGCGGCTTGTAGTGGATGAAGATGACAATGGTACATTCCGGCCTGAAAGGGTTAAGCCTTTACCCACTAGAATTCTCATCATTTATTCATTCACTTTGACCTGTGAATTGATATTGTAATTGATCATTGTATTTTCTTTGTTATTCTAGGTATGTAATGTACTGGACAGTTTAGAGAGAGAGTACAGGAGAGATGAGGACTGGTGCCAAACAGAAAAAGCCAACTCGTCTAATAAGGTGGACTACATGCAGAATATGATTGTCAAACACCACGAACAGAAAGAAGCGTTTCTTAAGGTACAGCTAGTAACTAATGCACTTGGATTTATTTGAGAAATCGATAACAATTAACATGTGAATCAAATTCAATTGTTTTATTTTTTTATAGGCATGCACGTTAGCCCGCAGAACAGCAGAGACGTTTCTGAAATATGTGCACAGAAATGTCCATACATTGGGAATGCAATTCACAATTAATCCAGAGCTGTCTGTGAAAGGTAAACTGCTTCGTTAATTCTGGTGCTGCTTATTATTTGATTAACTCGGAATCTATCACAAACTATTTTTATCAGTTTCAGTGCCGTTTAACCCTTATTCAGCTAAGTTAATCTATTCAAATTTTCACCCACTTGAAGTTGTGGCTCGCTTCCGCGATACACAACATCAAGTGGCTGAAAAATACTGATATTTGTTTAATTCAAGCACAAATATTTGCAGATATTGATGTTTAAACACCCATTCAATTCCCAATATCAGTGATTACATCGATAGGGGTTAATTTGGTTTTAGAATTGCTTGAACCCTGTATATAATACGCCGTCCCAACATTACAAGGGTTAATGTGGTATTTTGCTATCTTTATGAGCCTGTTTTTCTAACAAAGGTTGCCTTCTTTTTAGTTCTGGTTAATATCCTGTGGATTTGTTTGTATGATAGAAATACTAAATATGTATATGGGGAATTAACTTTCCTAATATTATTAAGTACTTGTAGTAATTTATATTTAGAAGTTAACTATTGTATGCTTATACATTGTCAACAGCAACTCTGGATCATCTTCTAAAACAAGAAAATATGGTGTTAGAGTTTTGGACCATGAGGAAGAAGAATCTGGATATGTGCCAACAATTTGTACTCTTTGAAACTAGTGCCAAACAGGTATGACTTACTGTTTGTGGTAAAATATTAAACAGTTGGGAAAATATGATATATATTGTAAATATTTATTTTACACAAATGTGTAAGTACATTTTACGTTTGCATATTTAAGAAAACAATTATATTTACTTAGATTTACACATATTATACACAAAACGTGTAGATAAATAGGAAAGATACACAGCTTTTAGGAGCTTTTTCAGAATAGTTAGAAGGTTTCAGAATAAATATACCAATAGTGAATAGTTTCGTTTTTTTGAATAGATGAAGCTTCCAATAAACACAACTCCCCTGATTTGAAAATGAAATATACGATTATGGTACATCATATAGACATTTAAAAAGCACTCTAATAACCTCCCTACCCCTTTTGTAACCTCAGGGGGTATTCTATTTTATGCCCAGGGCGTTTATTAGAATAAATACGGTGCACTTATCTAAAACCTTATCCAAAAACAATGAATCCTGAATATGTTATATAAATATAACTGAAACTTCAAAAGCTATATCCACATTTGTGTTAATTAAACATTTATACTATATGACATATTTCCCCAACTGATTTAAAACTGCATGTCGTCTTTTTGTGTTTCATGACAAAAATGTAGAACTTGTAAAGCTAAGCAGTTGTCATTTCAAACACATAAAAATGTGTTGTTAATACCATTTACATTAAGAAAAAGGATTCGATCATTACTTATTAACACTTTAACTACAAGATTAGTCATCTGAAAGCTCACTCACTTGAAGTTGCGTCTTAATACGGCTGCCTGTGACTTCAAGTTCGTACAATTACTTGTCTTTGGTAAACGAGTGAATTTTCCTGAATCTTGCTGAATAAAGACTTCAATCACCTTTAAAAGTCTGTGATTTTAACGGACAGTAACTTTTTAAATGTCAATAGTTGAGACAAGCGCTACTATTATTAACAATTTTTTGTTTGCCAGGCGTTGGAATGGATTCATGACACAGGTGAATTCTATCTTTCCACTCACACTGATGTTGGCGAAAATCTGGAAGAGACAGAAGCACTTCTGAAAGAACATAATGAATTCAAAGTGACAGCCAAGGTAGGGTTGTGTATGATTATGCTCATATATATATATATACAGTGCATGTCTTTCAACTTCGGTATATGAAATACAGAATACATATCACAAATACGGGATATCACTAAGCCCTTAAAGCTACATAATGTAATTTGTTAAGCACTACCAAGACCCACAACTTGAGGTGCATAAAAAATACTCACATATACATGTATGGTATGTACCATTTGAATCAAAACATATTCAAATCTGGAAAATTGATCGCCCATTTCTCCTCAAACTTTTCTTGTTTTAAAGAGAAATAAAAAAAACAGAAATTAAAAATGGCTATAAATGTCCTAAGCTTTTTAAGGATTCAGAGTATTAATAACGAGAGATTATGCAAATATCTAATTCAATTTTATGAGTTCAGATATCATTACCCTTTTAGTGACAATTTTAACCCTTATCCTGCTGAGTAAATTCAATTAAATTTTCACCCACTTGAAGTTGTTTCTCGCTACCGCAACCCACAACTTCAAGTGGGTGATAATTATGCATATTTGTTTAATTTGAGATCAAACATTTGCAAATCTTGATATTTAAACACATATTTTGTTTCGATTAAGAGTGATTTGATCGACTATATAATAGGGTAAAAACTACAAAAGTCATGATCAGCAGGATAAGGGTTAATATTTCACATATTTAACCTCTAGAAATTGTGGGTCATGAGTGGAAATTGCAAGTATTTGTTTAATTGGACACAAAACATTAACACATATAATTGCATTTGAGGCTAATGGTTTCTGGTTCTGGAACCTATGTGTCTAGTTAAGTTTGTCTAGTCATACCGCAGTAGACGCAAGATGTTGAATCAATGTTGGTTCAACGTTGGTCCAGCGTCATAGACGGTGTACCAATGTTAAACCAGCGTTGATTCAACGTATTGTATCTACTGGGACATGTCTAGTCCAAGCTTTATTGAGAGCTTATTCAATCATGAGAACGTGCAGACATACCATGTTCCTTGGATAACAATGGTGATGTCAGCCAGCAAAGGGATTTAAATTTTTCATCAGACAATGGTATTTTTTTGGTGCATGCACATAATAACAATAAATGGAGCTAATAAGCAATTATACATGCCACTTGTGATACCTTATTTTCACATATAAACATATTTATATTTATTACACAAGTTGTTTTGCCCAGGTAGCAGGAAGGGTTGGTTTGTATATATATAATGACAATATCGTCGCCACGGAGCTAAAGGATCCTATCTGCCACTCTGACGAGTGTCAGATGGGATCCTTTAGCTCCGAGGCGACGATATATACATGACACAACGGACGTCGCAACGGACTGTAGCAGGTTTTTTTTCAAATAAATGAACTAATATAAGAAATAATCCTCCACTATTCTTCCTCAGATTGAATGCAAACCCCAGCAAACAAGACGTTGCCAAAATGCTCGTCTAATGTTATACTTTATACATTAATGGGTTCGATGTGTCATGCGTGCTGGGAATATTTTTTTTGTTAACCAGCTTATTTGCCAAACGTGTGTCTCTATTTCTCATCCAGATGATGGTGAACATCTCATTATTTATAGCCCAGCTATTCACCATAGACCGTTTACGTAATTTCACTTGTCAATGTTACATTTACACGACTGCAAAAAGCTTGCTTAACAAGTCTGACTGTAGCTATCATAAGGGGTTGAACAAAGTCATGCCAATCGTGGGCGAATGTTGGAGCCGTTGGTCCAGCATTTAATCAATGTTACCATTGAGAATATGTAATCTATACTGTGGACACTTTTCACAGTCGTTTGTGTTAAAACCCAATAGTGTCTGGATTTTTAGAAATCGTCTGAAATGTTGTTTGAACGTTGAGCGAACGTTGGTTGCATTCTGTCTGTTGGACGGAACCACAGACAGACTCCCAGATCCAGGCTATCCAAACAAACAAACAAGAGGCGTTGTGCCAATGCTGGTTTTAATACTGGTCCACCGTCTACGACTGTGGCCTGTCATTAAAACAACATTGTCCTTGTCTCTGTTGCTTGCTGTGGTACTGGTGGGTCCCCCTGGTACTTGAATTCCACAGTTGAGGTCACTGGGGTGTAATGAGCCTTCGTGAATCAGGCTGTTGTGTAATACGGGGGCCACGCAACAAGCACGAGAGATTGACCCAATTTTGGTTTGATGTTGGGCCAACGTCGTAGACGGTGGGCCAACACCGATCCAACATTGGCTCAATGTCTGGTGTTTGCTAGGACGTCACAGTGACAGCTGGGATGAGACCAATAGCATACACACAAGAGTTTTTTTGTTTTCTCTAAATGGTTAAATGTTATGTGGAATACCACACAGGAAAATGATGTATGTTTAGGCTACAGGACCATCACGTTGATAATACAGGGTTAAAAAGTACGTCAAGACAAATAACATTCGTTATCCCTCAATATTCATGCAGTTTACATTGATATTTCTGGTATTACTTTATAGCAGAATAGCGTTTGGCTTGAGGATTTTGTGGTTATTTTAAGATCAGATTTTTGAGATTTGAAGACGGATCAAAGAACCACTTTCAAAATGCAAAATACCAATTTTGGTGAATGTTAGATAACTGTACATATGTCATGACGAAATGTATTGAGCGCCATTGATCACTAAGTTTTCACCCACTTCAAGTGATTGAACATTCTTCAGGTTTGTCTTGAGGCCATGTATTTTTAGATTTTACAGTTGTGAGACTTATTTCACATTAAAAAGATGTTTTTTCAAGTGATAATAAAAATGTTGAAAACGATTTTAGTCGTGCTTAACGCTCAAATGGATGATATCAGAATTACAAAATACTCTGTTATTATACATACATGTATTATAGCAAATATTGAAGCTGTCAATTGCGTCAGCAATCGGTATAAATAATGGAAAATAATAAAACAACACATATTAGCATTAGCCGGCGTTCTCGTAGCATGTCGTGCATTGCTGGCCATTCGGTCATTACACCTTGTACCGCTATGTGTCGCTAAGGCGGCACTCATGCTTATCGGAGTATCCGACATGTAAATAATTGAAACATTGAGTAAAAATGGAACGCTTGAAAAGCAAAACCTGCGGCTGCTTCCGTCATTTACATACATGTATATTAATTTATACTGTGACGGCACTCACCCCTCGCAACTCTCTATCTATCGGGTGCCGATTAACCCGTTCGCACACTGCCCGAGCGGTCAAAAGGATGGGTGCGCGAACGGTCACATAATTAAACTTAAATGACCCTCGGTCAACTACTCTTCTCTATACTCTCATCCAAATAAAATAAGTAGAAATCACTCTCAGATAAACAATGAAAAGTTTACTGAGAGTGAAAATCAGGTTCTGACATCAGATGTCATAAGACATCAATTAAAAACACGCAACCTAAAATATGTCCAAAATACGCCAAATAATTAAAGAGAAAACGCTTCAAGACGGTTCAGAAAACGCATTACAATTAAATCAGCGAAAATGATCCAAATATATTAAAAGTGCGTATACAAGAATAAAAACTACTTTTCAGTTAATACTTTATTATATACACAAAAAGAACATGCTACAACTATAATCTCAGAATTCTCCCACAGGAGAAATACACTCTCATTATTTACATATCATACATTATGTGTACAATATCACAACTGAAGTGGCTTCATATAAAACTACACAATATAGCACACTGCCAGTGATCAAATACTCTCAACTTTAAAACAGAGCAACTTTGTAAACTAGATTACCACTTTAACTATTGTCCACCAAATATAAATGTTATGGTAAATATCAACTAAAGGTACGGGTCTGTAAACTATGACTTCAACCGATCTAGGAAATAACCCGATCTAGCCTGGAGGAAGCTCTATCCCTGATCCTCCCAACCCACTCGCAACCTGGCGAATCCTGCTGTCAAACAAAATAAAATTTGCTTAGCAAAGGGCTAGATTCCATTTAATGGCTATTCCTAAAGCAGAGAGACTTTACTGACTAATACACGGCTGACAACCACGCCCAGTCCCACTGAACTACTTATATAAAACTAATGTGAAACGCGATATTAAATATGCCTAATATTTAATACCACCTCACGTAAAGCTGCTAATTTGATTTACTCTATCAATTTAGTAGTGAAGACCTCAAAAGAACAGAAAATACAAATAAAAACATCGCTGGCATCACAGGAATGGCATCACACACTGCAGGGAATAGCATCACATACCAAACTTAAAAGTACTACAGGGTAAAATTAATCTGTCTGTCCCAGGGTTTCAATAACCTGTACCCTAACTTCACAACCCACCACAGTTTGTTGACCTAAATTCGTGAGTTATACTCAGTCCAACCAAGGGTTAAACCATAGGTATTTCTACACCCTCTTAATTAGTTCAATGTTTAGAGTGTACTAGTTCGGGTCCACTTAATTACTTGCATAGTAAATAGCCATGGCCCAACAAATTTCCCAAGGTCAACAAAGGGGACAGTAAAAGCTCACAACTGGCCACTGACTAGGAAATAAAAGGTAGGTAACATCATAGACAAGCAGTACACTTGTATCTTCGACTTCATAAACAAGCAGTACACTTGTATCTTCGACTTCATAAACAAGCAGCTAGTGCACTTGTATCTTCGACTTCATAGGGGAATATAGTATTGAACATCACTTTGGAACATCACAACTTCATGCTATCACTTCATGCTCCCTAATTCCTCACTTCTCTTATTTCATCATTGCCAACACTAGCTGGCGTCTTCACTTGGGGATAGGTCATCATTGTCCAACCTAATAGCTGGCGTCTTTATATTGAGAGAGGTCATCATTGTCCAGCCTAACAGCTGGCGTCTTCATATTGAGAGAGGTAGAGAGATCTTCAATGGCAGAGCTGTGGGAGCTAACTGCCCAGAACAAGCCTGGCTCGCTCATATTTATACACAGGGTCACGGGACGTGACGTCATCACCAAAATATTCACCTTAACTTGCTCAATACTGAGAACTAATAATATCCACTAATCTAGTATCGTTTGATATCATATAAAACACCCAAAAACGTATTCACAACCGATAAATAACACTTCGTTATCAAAATAACTCCACATTCTACAATGCCTAGATCTAGCAAAATGGACATTTCTGACCCGACCTACCCACTTATCACATCAAAATATGAAACAATCTCAAACAGTTAAATTACATCACTTATATCATAAAACGGCAAAATAAACATAGATAATCCTACCACAAAGCTTATCCGAATATCTCAACTAAAACTAAAGATACAGCGCTCGGAAATAATGTAAACAATGTCAAAACTCCGGAAAATCGTGACCTGCCCGGGCCAACAATGGCCAAGTCTCACATTTCACAAAAAGATGTCCAATTATTCTCAAATCTACCGTCGCTGTATAAATCACTAAAACATGCTAAAATATATACCCAAAATAATCTAATAGTACGCTGTACCTTTCACAATATAAATCACTTCGTTTACAACACTTATGAAGTATAAAACGTGACTAATCGTAACTCCTTCTATTATCGCTCACTACCGCGATGTCTGTCCAAAGAGACCAGATCAATAATACAAACTTCCAATTACTACAGCATAAATAAACATCGTCACATATGTAAATTACCGGAATTGAAAATATAAAAACAATAGTACATCAGGGTATCAGTTTTAGCGTGGAGAAAATAAGATTAACAGTCAAATTTCGTGTTTAGAAAAGGTTTGTCTAAACTCACACTGACACTAATACTGACACTGTCATTTACATGTTGACAGTCTGAACGTTTCACGTCCTACTTAATCATTATCACACACATAACACATGAAATAAGACACTTGTCAATAGATAAATGAAATATAGGAAAAATACAACTCTAAAAATGCAGCAATTATAACTAAAACTGCAGTCACGAATTTTGTGCTTTTAATGAGGAAAAAGACATGAACAGATACAGTGGTGTCTCACCGCAGGCGTCACACTACCCTCTGTTCTAATCTTTTACGTCCTCGTAAAGATTTAATAATATCCGGTGAAGTGTGTGATAAATATACATACATACGTTAATTCAATAATTATAAAATTTCTAAAAAAAATATTGTTCTGAGATATGGAATGTATACGCAGATACAGATCTCTGAATATGAAGTCTTTAGGAATGTCTTTTTAAATGGGGGGGGGGGTGTATCTGTCACACATCCTCTTCTGCTGGGGATATCCTTTATCCCTCCATTTGGGCTGCATCCTGGTCCTGGCTGGTATTCTTCCTAGGCTGTGTCTGGTGTGGTGACCTCTTATTCTGCCTGTTAATTAGAGCCAGTAAAATTCTGGGCTTCTTATTTTTTGACAGGTCTCCAACTCATTTCATCAGTGGTGGTAAATAAAATGAGCTGGACTTCACTATCTTCTTTTCTTCTGCCTCTTGATGGGCGAATCTTCACTGGACATCACTGGAGCATCGCAACATGGTTAAACCATGCGTCTTCACAGAGACATCATAGCATGGTTATACCATGCGTCTTTATAGGGACGTCATAGAGTCTCCATTGGAACATCATCGCATCTTCATAGGGACATCATCGCATCTTCATAGGGACGTCATCGCATCTTCATAGGGACATCATCTCATTTTCATAGGGACATCATCGCATCTTCATAGGGACATCATCGCATCTTCATAGGGACATCATCGCATCTTCATAGGGACATCATCGCATCTTCATAGGGACGTCATCGCATCTTCATAGGGACGTCATCGCATCTTCATAGGGACATCATCTCATTTTCATAGGGACATCATCGCATCTTCATAGGGACATCATCGCATCTTCATAGGGACATCATCGCATCTTCATAGGGACATCATCGCATCTTCATAGGGACATCATCGCATCTTCATAGGGACATCATCGCATCTTCATAGGGACATCATCGCATCTTCATAGGGACATCATAGAGTCTCCATTGGAACATCATCGCATCTTCATAGGACGTCATAGTGGACACCCTCTGTCCAGAGTATAACTTGGAAAATAATAATTTGAAAACTAATAGATATAACAATAAAATTTAGGTTTTGCACTTAATAGCCATCAAAGGGATCATTTTGTAGTTTCCCAGCAGCAATTTGGTATGTGGACACCTTCTGTCCAGCCTAAAACTTCGGGTGATTTTGAAAACTGTATCTAAAAAATTTGAAAGTCACTTTCACATTTGTTCTAAACATGTTTCGCAAATGTGACCTAAGGTGGTATAAACTCTCTCCAATATGACTCTGACGTGGGTACTTGTTTGTTTGACATAGTAGGCTGGTGCGCCATACTACTCTGGATTACATGGGAATTCGGATGAATGGATTGATAAGATGGAACTGTAACTGTATCATATTTCGCTGATAAGAAAGGCTGATGAGAATTTTGACATTCACGTGAAAAATGTCCAATTTGTCCACATTTGAAACATTTTATATGTTCTCTTCCACCTTTTGATTTTCGAAAATTTCTCTCTGTAACTTGTGAAGGATGGTTAGATATGGTTTTACTTTGTAGAAGCTGGGTAACTTCAGACATAATCTCGGTGTTTTTACTCTGTAGATACTGGGAAATCTCAGCTATGATTTCTTGGTTCTTCACCTCCTCATTTGTGAGAGTTAATTCAGGAGTCTTTCCATAGTTACTACACACACATGGTGGTTTAATTCTTGTCTCTTTGTTTGGATATGACATGCCACGAATAGCTTCACCATCGTGATCACAAACACCATATTCTCGATCATCACTTTCAAAGTCTTTTACAGTGCACACTGATTGCTCCAATATAGATTGGTGACTCTCTGTAGATTGTTTCTTATTCTCTTGAAATGTTACTATTTATATCTGTTGGTTGCTTCACATATTCGACCTGAAAACTCGCCTTGTTGTCAAAAATGCCATCTAAGAATCTTCGAAGAAGGTCTTCACGTTTTGTTTCTGAATCACGGTTCGGATATGCTTTGTTATAGAGCCTTTTGAGTCCAGCTGCAAAATCTTCTACAGTCTCATCTGCCTGCTGATATCTCTTGCTAAACTGTGACCCATAAGTTCTTGCAGACTCAATTTTTCTGAAACGATGTTTGATTTCATCTACTAGTGCTTTAAAATTTCTCCTGGTACTGCATGATAATTGACTGTAAACAAAATCTCCTGCTTTTCCTTGTAATTTTGGTAGCAATTCTCTTAATTTATCTTTATCTGTCCAATCTTCTTGTGCTGCAACATCTTCGAATCGGTTGTAATAAACCTCCCATGATTCTTGTCCTGTAAATGCAGGTAATTTTGGATGGTAACATCTTTTTTCTCTTCTATTGTGTTGGGTACCCGAGCTGTGTATCTCGTCACTGCCATGATCACTTGTTTCTGTATCTGTAAATGAGTAATCTTCACTTCGTCGCCTATCTATAGATCTGAGTGGTCGCCTGGATGGTTGTGGATTCCTTCTATACGTCTGAGATCTTACTACATTCGTCAAGTGATCTTCTGTAATTTGTTGTGGCATTCTACTTCTCACTGGATTACTTTGTTCTGCCATCATTGACGATCTATGTCTAGCAGCTGGTCTACTTTGTTCTGTCATCATGGGGAATGTTGTAGCTGAGTCATTCACTAGGAACGGAGGTTCTCCATATAATTTCCCATGTGGTGGCTCTGAATCAGTATTGTAGTATGCCACGGATGGTGCATGCCTTGTAGCTGAGGGCTCTCTTGCATTGTGGTTCTCTGCAGGCGCCACTACTTGGGCTGTGGAATCTGTTATTTTACTTAGGACATTCTCCAAGCCACTCTTCAGATTAGACATGTTCCCCGATATCTCAGATTGCATTTGAATCATCTCTGTCCTGCTACAAGCTGTGTCAGCTGCTATATCATGTCTTAAATGCAATAATTCATCAGTTAACTGGTCAAGACGTTTTCCCATTGCTGTCACTTTGGTTGAAAGACCACTTGGCTGTTCTCCTATGCTGACTGCAGAGTACGCATGCTTTTGAAATTCAGTTTGCTGATTGTGTATTGGCTTCAAACCAAAAGATGAATCATCTCTCTTGGGAATAATACCAGTTGAAGAATCAGTCATCCTACTCTTCACAACTTCTGTAGCATTGCTGAATAAGTCTGATACCATATTTGCTGTTGCTGATTTCATCTCATTAATGGGATTTCTCCTAGGGGATAGCATCATCACCCTGTCAGGTCGATTATTGTAAAGTGACTCTAATTCAGGATTGTCTTCTTGTCCATGTAGAATACTTGCTGTGTTGTCTTCTCTCTGATATGCCATTATCACCAATTATTTAGAATGATTGGCTTCACTGAGCAAAATACAGGTAATACTATGCCTGTAGCAGATTCTGTGTTCAACAGTGAGTTTGAACTCACAGTATTTTCTCACAAAGGTTGCAGTGAAACGCAAAATATAATATAACCTTTACACAAGTAATCTTCACATAATGGATAGTATCTATCCTCATAGAAACACTCAAATAGTGTATCCTCACAATGAAAAATACTGATAGACGGATATGACTTCACAGAAATACTGAATAGTATTTCATCACCACAAACACTTAATGGTGTGATGTCATATGGAGAAATATAATATCTGACATATAACTATTCAGATAGACATCAATACCGGGTGTATCATAATATGAAAATCAAATATCTGTACTGAAATCAAATCTATGTGGAACTGACATCATAGGAATACTGGTTAGTATTTACCTTCATAACACTCAATGGTGTATCCTCATAAGGAAAATATAGAGTATAAAATATCTGAACTAGAATTTCTGAGATAGAAAATCTGTAAACATGACATCATAGAAAATACTGGGTAGTATTTGTCTTCATACACTCAATGGTGTGGCCTCATGTCTGAAATAAAATATCTGAAATAGAATTTCTGAAATAGAAAATCTGTGGGCATGACATCATAGAAAATACTGGGTAGTATTTGTCTTCATACACTCAATGGTGTGGCCTCATGTCTGAAATAAAATATCTGAAATAGAATTTCTGAAATAGAAAATCTGTGGACATGACATCATAGAAAATACTGGGTAGTATTTGTCTTCATACACTCAATGGTGTGGCCTCATGTCTGAAATAAAATATCTGAAATAGAATGTCTGTGACATCATAGAAAATACTGGGTAGTATTTGTCTTCATACACTCAATGGTGTGGCCTCATGTCTGTAATAAAATATCTGAAATAAAAAAAAAGCTGATCTATCTTCAAAACTAAGAAGCGATAGTACAGCACTTCCTAAATATTCACCACAAAATGGGAAATAATATATACCGGCTGGTATATGTCATCATACAAAGGGAAACATCATAAGGAAGCCATTTCAAGAAACTAGTCACCTCCTAACAAAGACATAAAAATAATAATGAAACTAACATCACTAACTGGCTATCTCAAGGCAAAAAGGGTTTGTTTCACTGGACCCAATGACAGAATAATAAATGAGTCCCCCAAAACTAAGGGAAATCAAGGAATTCAATTATTCTGTTAAATGAATCCCACTCACTGACACCAGAAATGTGACGGCACTCACCCCTCGCAACTCTCTATCTATCGGGTGCCGATTAACCCGCTCGCACACTGCCCGAGCGGTCAAAAGGATGGGTGCGCGAACGGTCACATAATTAAACTTAAATGACCCTCGGTCAACTACTCTTCTCTATACTCTCATCCAAATAAAATAAGTAGAAATCACTCTCAGATAAACAATGAAAAGTTTACTGAGAGTGAAAATCAGGTTCTGACACCAGATGTCATAAGACATCAATTAAAAACACGCAACCTAAAATATGTCCAAAATACGCCAAATAATTAAAGAGAAAACGCTTCAAGACGGTTCAGAAAACGCATTACAATTAAATCAGCGAAAATGATCCAAATATATTAAAAGTGCGTATACAAGAATAAAAACTACTTCTCAGTTAATACTTTATTATATACACAAAAAGAACATGCTACAACTATAATCTCAGAATTCTCCCACAGGAGAAATACACTCTCATTATTTACATATCATACATTATGTGTACAATATCACAACTGAAGTGGCTTCATATAAAACTACACAATATAGCACACTGCCAGTGATCAAATACTCTCAACTTTAAAACAGAGCAACTTTGTAAACTAGATTACCACTTTAACTATTGTCCACCAAATATAAATGTTATGGTAAATATCAACTAAAGGTACGGGTCTGTAAACTATGACTTCAACCGATCTAGGAAATAACCCGATCTAGCCTGGAGGAAGCTCTATCCCTGATCCTCCCAACCCACTCGCAACCTGGCGAATCCTGCTGTCAAACAAAATATAATTTGCTTAGCAAAGGGCTAGATTCCATTTAATGGCTATTCCTAAAGCAGAGAGACTTTACTGACTAATACACGGCTGACAACCACGCCCAGTCCCACTGAACTACTTATATAAAACTAATGTGAAACGCGATATTAAAAATGCCTAATATTTAATACCACCTCACGTAAAGCTGCTAATTTGATTTACTCTATCAATTTAGTAGTGAAGACCTCAAAAGAACAGAAAATACAAATAAAAACATCGCTGGCATCACAGGAATGGCATCACACACTGCAGGGAATAGCATCACATACCAAACTTAATGTACTACAGGGTAAAATTAATCTGTCTGTCCCAGGGTTTCAATAACCTGTACCCTAACTTCACAACCCACCACAGTTTGTTGACCTAAATTCGTGGGTTATACCCAGTCCAACCAAGGGTTAAACCATAGGTATTTCTACACCCTCTTAATTAGTTCAATGTTTAGAGTGTACTAGTTCGGGTCCACTTAATTACTTGCATAGTAAATAGCCATGGCCCAACAAATTTCCCAAGGTCAACAAAGGGGACAGTAAAAGCTCACAACTGGCCACTGACTAGGAAATAAAAGGTAGGTAACATCATAGACAAGCAGTACACTTGTATCTTCGACTTCATAAACAAGCAGTACACTTGTATCTTCGACTTCATAAACAAGCAGCTAGTGCACTTGTATCTTCGACTTCATAGGGGAATATAGTATTGAACATCACTTTGGAACATCACAACTTCATGCTATCACTTCATGCTCCCTAATTCCTCACTTCTCTTATTTCATCATTGCCAACACTAGCTGGCGTCTTCACTTGGGGATAGGTCATCATTGTCCAACCTAATAGCTGGCGTCTTTATATTGAGAGAGGTCATCATTGTCCAGCCTAACAGCTGGCGTCTTCATATTGAGAGAGGTAGAGAGATCTTCAATGGCAGAGCTGTGGGAGCTAACTGCCCAGAGCAACTGAGTGAACCCTAGCACCCGAAGGGTGCTGAGAGTGGGATTAAGGCATTCGAAGCTTGTATGAAAAGCTTTCTCTTAGCCTATCCAAATATTTCATTAGTATATAATACTCATTAGAGAATGTCTGGTTGGCAAGGGAGGCAAGGAACCTGGAAACAGAAGCATTTTAGAATTTAATTAATTTTGATGCGCCCTCGGCGAACAGAGGGTCGCGGTGGTCTAAATGAGGTGTTGAATCAGCCGGTAGCTACCCTATATCTCGTGTCTTAACTCTTGAAATCTGGATGGAAAAGGCCGATAAAGTGTTAGTTTTGACAGATCCTTTAAATGAACATTTGAGACATTTCTTTTATTAAACCTATGCCTCTCGTGTACACTTAAGTTCACTTAGTATGTTTGACATACTTAAAATTGCGTTCTGAATTTTGGATCAAATGTGATCAATTTACCTCGTGTTGTTTGCCTGACTGTCTGTGTGCCATCGCCATACTCCCGCATACCCTGAGAAAGAACGCCAGAGTTATGGAGTTTCATTGAATTTGGGTGGAATGGTCTAAAAGGTGTCTAAAGTTGATAATTTGAGAATTAGAAAGTTCCTAGAAGCGTGTCATCTTAATTGTGAAATTGAGAAAGTTCGCTTGTTCTCTTTTCAGAGCCACCAGGGGATTTAAACCCTTGCTTTCACTCACCATGACAGTCTTCGCGGGGGGTGACAATTATGTTGATTATCACCCCCTGCGGTGACATGTGGTGAGTGACAACAGACTGTGACGTCTGTTGTTATCGTGACGCGGTGGCTGACCAACGCCGTAGGTGTTGGCCCGTCAACGCGTCAACGCTGTTATCACACTCACGAGTGCTTGTCAGCGCCGCTAGCGTCGCGCCAATGCCGGCTCAGCGTTGTTAGCGCTGGACCGATATTGGCACCGCGGTAGCCACACTGTGAAAGCACTTCGGTGTTTCTGTCACTCACGCATGCTGCCAACGCCGCCAGTGTTGCGTCAATGTCGGCCCAACGCTGTTGGCGCCGGGCCGGCATTGACACAACTCTAGCCGCATTCACACAGCAGTCTCAATTTTCATCATAAATTTCGGCATATTCTGATATTAATTTGTCCAAATGTGTTTTATGCCCTCTTTTAATTCTTGAAGCTCTTAATTCATTTTGAAGTTTGAAAAGATCTGAATGCTCTTTGAGCGAATCTATGAATTTATACGTTAAAATTTGGAATCGATCTTTGATCAGATCGATCTTAGCAATTTTATGAATATCTTCAGTGTGCGAAAGTGGATCCAATTTGTAGGCTATTCTGATGGCCTTATTTTGAATGATTTGAAGTTTCTTGATATACGCTTCTGACGCTCCTAAAATTACTGGAGCGCCGTATTCTAATACTGGACGTATATAACTTTTATATAGTCTCATTAGTGTTTTGGGTTTACAGCCCCACTTTGAGCCGCTCAGGAGTTTGAGCAGACCAAGGCGTTGCCTTCCTTTCTTAGCGTTCTCATCTATATGAGCATTAAAAGTAAGTTTCTTATCTAAAGTTACTCCTAGCAATTTTGCTTGCTGTACTGCAGTGAGTTTTTCGCCAAAAAGTTCTAGTTCTATATTTTTCTTAGTTTTAAGCATTATAAGCTGCGTTTTCTTAGCATTTAGTTTTATTCTCCACTTGGAGCACCATGCTTCTAGGTCTGATAAAACTTTGGCTAGCCTATATTTAATTGTTTTTTCACTTTTAGCAAAAGTCCAAAATCCCAGGTCGTCTGCGAACTGAGAGACCCCTACTGTATTACTGAAGGGATCTATTGGAATATCATTTACATAGATTAGGAATAGAAGTGGGCTGAGAACCGAGCCCTGAGGTGTGCCGGCATTAAGTGAAATTTTGTCTGAAGTCTCATTATTTATTTTGACTGAAATTTTCCTGTCAGTTATAAATGAAGACATTAATCTTACTATTTTATCTGGTAAATTTGTATTCATTAATTTATATCTTAGTCCGTTGTGCCATACGGAGTCAAAAGCTTTTTCTACATCTATAAAGATTGCAGCTCCTTTATGGTGACGGCTATGTGCTATGTGCGCATCATCAGCTAGTCTGAGAATGTGTTCCATAGCACATCTTTTATTTCTATAGCCTATTTGCCATTTATTAAAGAAATTTTCTTCTTCTAATTTACTGCGCATTCTATGAGCAATTATTTTTTCAAAAAGTTTGCCTATGCAACTTAATAAACTGATTGGTCTATAGTTAGTTGGAATTTTATTGTCTTTTTTAGGCTTTGGGAGCATAATTCCTTGAGCTTCCTTCCATTTACTTGGAAAATACCCTATTTTTAAGCACTGATTGTACATAGTTTTTAAATTCTCAAATACTATTTCTGGACATTTTTTAATTATAGTGTATTCAATTCCGTCTGCTCCTGGAGCAGACCTACCTTTGGTCCTATCTAATTGTAGTTTTATTTCTTGAATCGAGATATCCCTGAGTAGTATACTATCGTCGCCATCTTCTACTTTATTTTCTTTTAGAGTTGAAAAAAGCTGCGATTTTTCATTTATAGCTTTATCTATTAAATTTTTAAATTCATCATCAAAAATTTCACCTGTGTGAGTATTATGAATTTTGCCTAAAGATTCAGCGAACGTGGTTGCTTTTTCTAAGTCGTTTTGAGTTAAATTACCATTTTCTTTAATTATTGGCTTGGATGCGCCGCCTGATTTCTTACCATTAATACTATTGATAGTTTTCCAAAATTCTTTAGAGTCTTTAGTTTCGTCTAGTTTTTTAGTTTGCTGATTCCAAAATTCTTCTCTATCTTTGTTTACTTGTTTACTTACTAAGTTGTTTAATTGATTATATAGAGTTTTATCCTCTGCTTTTTGCGTATTTCTAGCTAAGCGTCTAATTTGTCTCTTTAATTTAATTAATTTCATTGTTTCATTTGAGATAAAAAGTGCTTTATCTTTACGTTTTGCTTTAGGACACGCTTTATTTAGCCCTTCTTTAATTATATTGCTTATTTTTTCGTTAGCTAAGTCTAGTTCCTCTGGTGTTTCAGGTTCGAGTCTATCTAAGTTATTTATTATTTCTTTATTAAACCTGTTCCAATCTGTTTTTTCATATTGTAGAATTTCTCTCTGAAATTGTTTTTGAATTTGAGGTGAAGCCAAAGTTAAATGAACTGGCAAATGATCTGAACCAATGTCATCGCCTACATCACATGATTGGATGCGTGACGCCATCTGGCGGCTAACTAGCGCTAGATCTAGTAGATCGCCGCCAGAGGACGTCCCTGGTCTATAGGTTGCAGTGCTGTCGTTAGTTATTAGTAAGTCTAATTCTTCAATTATGTTAAATAGAATGTCTCCGTTAGTATTTCCTACTTTACATCCGAAAAAAGTATGCTTACAATTGAAATCTCCAATAAGAATTGAAAGTGGATATGAATTAGTTATATGCCTGAAATTCTCTATGTTTGGTTTAATATCTGGCGGGTTATAAATAGTTGCTAATGCCACTGTCTTACCTTGTGATTTGAAGTTTATTGCCAAAAATTCTTCGTTAAAATCTGAAGTATCTATTTCATTAAATTTTCTAATTAAAATAGCTACACCGCCTGCTGCATGCTGCAGGCGCCCATTAGGATAAATTATATTTCTATCTTTTCTGATAATGTTATAATTTGGAATTCTGATTCTAGTTTGCTCTCTAAGTCTAGTTTCATTTAAAGTCACAAAATGTGGTTTATATTCATTTAAATAGTTAATTAGTTCAGTCTTTCTTTTATATAGTCCGTTAATGTTAGCATGAATAATTTGAACGTTTTTAGTTGGTGGTAAACTGTTATCCATATTTTATAAGTACTGTACTGTACTTAGCCCTACTTTAGTTTTTCCTACTTTAGTTAGGTTTTTACTGGTGAGTACTGTACTGTACTAGACCTAGTAAAAACGGCCCTACTTTTTCTACTTTAGATTTAGGTTGTACTTACAAGTTCTCAGGAAGTTGGGATAGGTAGTCTCTGATAATCAGTGGGGAGATGTCTTTCCTGAAGGCCCAACCGACTGCTTTGCTGGCTAGGTGGGGTATGTCATCCCACTCCAACTTTCCTTCGTTCCTGTGGATCGTTCTGCTGTACAGGACCGTGTGGGCTGAAAAGAGAAGGGCAAGACGGGTTAAGTCGCTATCTGCTAATCTAATTAGTGGTAACTCACTCTCACCTCCTGTGGCCTTCTTGGGCTGATCGGCGCGTTCACCCTGACGTTGGTGCTCTCGGTGCTGAGTTGGCTGGGCTCTTCTGGTGACTTCCTGGGTGCTGCGATGTCGCTGGCCTTCTCTTTTCTCAGCGATCTTCCTTTTCACCTCTATTGCTCTAGGGCATCTCCCGTCAGATGCCAGGTGATCTCCTGTGCAGTTGGCGCAGTAGCTTGCTCTGGCCGTGCAGTCCTGTCTCCTGTGGGCCCCAGCGCACTTACCGCATCTGATGTCTCTTGCCTTGCAGGAGTCCTGGGCGTGGCCGAATCTCTGGCACCTGTAGCACTGCAGGATTCTGTTCTTCTTCTTGTACTCCTCCGTCCTGCAGGAGCGAGTTCCGATGAAGAGACGGCTGTTGCTGATCGCTGCCTCCATCTCTTCCTTCTTCTCGAAAGTGACCTTCACTTTCGGGATGCCACGTCCTGAGGTCCTGTTGATGAATCGGATGACCTTCACCTTCAGACCTTGTTTCTCTAGGATGGCTTTCTCAATATCTTCCTCTCCTATTGTGGTGTCCACGTCTTTCACTACCACGCTGAGGGCGTCTTCTACCTTGGCCTCGGTAGAACTTCTAGGTGGTCTGAAGACAGCTGAGGTCCCCATGAGGCCGCTGTCTTCTCTTTTCATGGACTCGTAGATCCTCTTTGAGTCCTCTTCTGTCTCAGGGAAGATGAGTAGGTCTTTTCCCATGGTCCTCCTGGTCTCACTTACCTTTACTCCCATACGTTTACACCATTGTATGAAAGTTAGGTGGTTTGGTCCATTGACCGAACTGGGCAGTTTCACGCCGACGATTGGCTGAACAGCTGTCTTCCTCTTCTTTTCTTCATTCTTCTTTACTTCAGTCTTCTTATTTCCTGTTGCTGCAGGGGGCTGCTGAGCGGCGTCGCGACGCTTCATCTCTTCTTTCTTCTTTTGTTTCTTAGCTTCTTTCCTCTCTCTTTCCTCCCTGGAGGTTGGAATAGTTGTCCAGTCAGAGCGCTCTCCGTCGGACAGGATTTCACCTTCTTCTGTTTCCGGAAGGGGGGTGGCCAGAACTTCTTCAGGTGGAGAAACGACGGTCTCCATCACTTCTCTCTTCTCAGGCGTCTTCTGCACTGGAGATGCCGTCCTTTGTTTCTTCGCTGGTGAGCCCCCTAAACCTAGCTCTGCCTCGGCAACTCTTACCAAGGTCGTTAGCTGCGACGACCTGTGACCTATCTGGGCCTGGTCAACAGGTCTAAGTACCTGTGGCCGGCCGTCGGACAGCCTCCTCTTGGCTGTTGACTTCCTCGGAGTCATCTGTACTGGTGACTCTGTTAAACACTCGTACCTACCACTATTACCTTTGGGTGGAGTTTCAACACCCTTATTTGCACCCGAGAGTGCTCCCGCAAATGACTTCTTCTTTGGAATGGCCCCCCCATTGGCTCCCTTAGGTGCAGACTTACCTGGCTTGCTGACAGTCCTAAGACTTTTTTCACGCTGCTCGTCCTCTATCAGGGCTAATCCCATTAGAGTTGTTGCCAGCTCTTTCTTGTCAACGGACGAGAGTCCGTTGATCTCCTTCAGGAGTCTCTTGAGGGCGGTACTACTCTTGGTAGTGCCGCCCTGCACGCCCTTAGAAGGGCGGGACCCATCCCCAGCAGTTACCTTGCCACTAGGCATGCTAGCGGCAAGGTTAAAAAGAATTTAGAAGAATTTTGATAATTTAATTGTCCCGTATTACTGTACTATACTGTACAGTATGTAGTGGGATGTGTAAGCTGTCAGTCACACTCAGGAGAGTGATGACGCGTCGCTCACTAATAGGTGTGAAAAGTGTACCTGTGTACAGACAAGCTGTGCCCAGAACAAGCCTGGCTCGCTCATATTTATACACAGGGTCACGGGACGTGACGTCATCACCAAAATATTCACCTTAACTTGCTCAATACTGAGAACTAATAATATCCACTAATCTAGTATCGTTTGATATCATATAAAACACCCAAAAAACGTATTCACAACCGATAAATAACACTTCGTTATCAAAATAACTCCACATTCTACAATGCCTAGATCTAGCAAAATGGACATTTCTGACCCGACCTACCCACTTATCACATCAAAATATGAAACAATCTCAAACAGTTAAATTACATCACTTATATCATAAAACGGCAAAATAAACATAGATAATCCTACCACAAAGCTTATCCGAATATCTCAACTAAAACTAAAGATACAGCGCTCGGAAATAATGTAAACAATGTCAAAACTCCGGAAAATCGTGACCTGCCCGGGCCAACAATGGCCAAGTCTCACATTTCACAAAAAGATGTCCAATTATTCTCAAATCTACCGTCGCTGTATAAATCACTAAAACATGCTAAAATATATACCCAAAATAATCTAATAGTACGCTGTACCTTTCACAATATAAATCACTTCGTTTACAACACTTATGAAGTATAAAACGTGACTAATCGTAACTCCTTCTATTATCGCTCACTACCGCGATGTCTGTCCAAAGAGACCAGATCAATAATACAAACTTCCAATTACTACAGCATAAATAAACATCGTCACATATGTAAATTACCGGAATTGAAAATATAAAAACAATAGTACATCAGGGTATCAGTTTTAGCGTGGAGAAAATAAGATTAACAGTCAAATTTCGTGTTTAGAAAAGGTTTGTCTAAACTCACACTGACACTAATACTGACACTGTCATTTACATGTTGACAGTCTGAACGTTTCACGTCCTACTTAATCATTATCACACACATAACACATGAAATAAGACACTTGTCAATAGATAAATGAAATATAGGAAAAATACAACTCTAAAAATGCAGCAATTATAACTAAAACTGCAGTCACGAATTTTGTGCTTTTAATGAGGAAAAAGACATGAACAGATACAGTGGTGTCTCACCGCAGGCGTCACAATACGCTATGCACAAGTATTAAACAATGAAATTCAACCCTTAAAGCGCCGAAATCAAAAAAATATTTTCACCCACTTGAAGTTGTGTCTCGCTTCCGCGATCCACAACTTCAAGTGGACGAAAATTACTCATATGTGTTTAATTGGAAACCAAACTTTATGTTTAAACACACATTCTCAATACGTTCTCAATAACTGATTATATCAGGTAATAAACGGTTTAAAAACGACTATGGCCGTGCTCAGCTGGTTAAGGGTTATTATCTGGAAACTTTTAAACCCTTTACCTTTTAGTGACGTTTGTAATAGATTTTGTAATCAAATTAATTAAATGGATCTTAATTCCTTAAAATCAGCGAGCAATTCACATCTCACAGTAAACGAAATATTGGAATGTCCGAGTTCTCATGTACTGGTTGAATGTAGTGTCTTCAACAATCACCTGTTAGATGTAGATAGATGGTTTTTTCCCACATTTGAAGTGTTTTTGCTGACACAGTGGTGTTTCGCTATGTCGCAGCTCGCTTCTTCGTGGCTAAATCGCATCTCTCAGTAAACGAAGATATTGGAATGCCCCGATTCTCAGTCAGGATATTGGTTGAATATAGTGTCTCCAACAATCACCATGTTGCAGATTATTTACCCACAGGCACAACACCTTAACACTGCAGGGTCCAATGGGACGCGACGCTTGCCCACTATCGGGCCAACGTTGTGTTTGCTGCGACATTCTGGTAGGTTGCGTGGTGAAAATTACAAATTGACGGTAATAATACATATAGCGCCAGACTGTGGTGCCAATGGTAGAGTTCAAGTAGCCCGGGGCATCTGCCCAAATTAGTGATTGCCGCGGCTTACCGGCCCGTATCCGGCCTGATGGATCTCATGTCCCATGGGCGGCAAGGTAACAATCCGCATGGATTTAGTCTGGGCGTGCGGCGATGCATCCTGCCGTATTCTGTGGATAGTACACTAATCTACGTCTCTGGCCGCACGGGATGCATGTGAGGACAAGGTCACTAACAAAGCACGTGCATCGAACTCTCCTTGTGACACAACGAGGGTTTGACGCACGTGCTCTGTTTGCATGACTGCCTGCACGACTAGCGCCCCGTCAAAGGGTAGCATCGCTAATGGAGCTGTTGTAAATGGTTTGATGGCAGGCGGGGTGGACGGATGACAGTGGCGGTGGACTTTATACCGTCCCGCCGAGGACGGCATCGCTGTACCTAGTGCCTAGATTGAAGTCTGACCAGTCGTCACTCGGCCGCGGGCAGGATGCACTAAAACACGTAAAAGACGGCATGATAGCGTGCTTTAGACGCCCGGCCTGCATGTCCCTATATGGATATACCGTGTCCTGTGATACAGCACTACTAGTGGGTTATGGATCAGTCTGCAGGCATGCCAATACATCTAACATGGAAACTACATAACGTGATGTCATCATATACAACATCAAAGACTGTCACTTGTATATAACAGATGCTACTGTTTCATGTCTACCACACTGATGTATATTTAGATCTATGATATATATACTAGGATAGATGGCTTATATACAGATAACTTATCATTGCATATTCAAATGTGTGCGTGTATGTTATAAAAGCCTGATCGTATCTACGAGATGGAATGATGTATCACATATATCTATAGGAGATAGGAGATACGATGTCAAAACTGTTTAATGTTGACCCACCATCTACGAAGCTGGCACAACATTAAGACAACGCTGTTTACTTGGAATGTGTCTTCTTAAGTTTATTTGATAAAACAGAAATCTGGCACATTGACAATTCTGTTATAGCTTTTGTCAAGGAGGATAAAAGAAGGATGGATTTTTGTGCTGGTACGTTTGGTGTTGTTCAACGAGGGATGTATTTTTCAAGCAGTAGGTTTGGACATGACTGGTTTAGCTAAGTTGGTATAGCTGAGCGGGTATAACTGGAACAGCTATTGTATTTGACGGCGAATGACTGTTCTTGTGGTGCCTATTTTTCAAAGAAAATAGCGATATCATGGTCATTGTGACTATGTACTCAACGCCAGGCCAGTCATCTTAACCATTTGATCCCTGGATTTATCTTTTGTGACACCTTGTGAGCTGCAGTTTCTGAGACAATTTACAACTTTGAGCATTTATTTAATAGACATCACTGTCTATACAAAATAGTACACTAATTCAGATATCAGATATACATAGAAGAGTGATACAAGCGCTTGGATGATGATGCCTAATAATGTAAGGCAGACTATTTTGCTCATTTATATGGATAGGACTTGACTGACCTATATGACAATGTACATATAGTTATATGGTGGTTTTATCGGTGGTCAAGCATCATAAAAATGTATGTTATACACTACTTGTGACACTGATCTGCAGCCCTGGACAATTAATGCAGATGTGAATAGCATAATGTTGTGGATGTGGACCAGGTGTCTGTTTGTTCGTCCAGATACGTGTTCTCAGTGAATCAGACACGGGTACATCACCGGGATATTATATTGTTCAGTTAGCCTACCCTGCAAAGAAGAGATACTAGCTGGTTGTTTCAGAGTCTACTACGCTGGCCTAACATTAAAGCTTTAGTCTGCTGAATTGAATGAATTGCCAGTTGGCATTTTTCATTCGTTTAAAGCTGAAGTTTTAAATGACAAAAATATGTCTAGTTATAAATGAAGAATAGTATTTTTCAAAATAAATTATTTGAGCCACAGACTATTCTACATTATTTGACTTAGCAGGCCCAGCAAGAACTCACACGGAGTCACCCTGCCACTAATGTAACTTGGGCACAGGGTTGGATCACAGTCACACAGTGACACAGAGACTGTCTAGGTGGTAAATGCCATGTCACCAGGGTGTGATCCACGTGGCGTCTTGCTCCTGGAAGTACATGTTTCACTCAGCACTGACAGAGGTGGAGGCTGGAGCATCAGCCCCCACAGGATATCACAAACCACTCCTCTGTCCTCTGTCACACCGTGGTCTGGCTAAGCCACCTGCAGATCTTTTCTATTTGTCTGGTACACCCACTAAAATTGACATGCCACCCCAGGTGCCACAGCTAACATGCTCCACACCACCTGGTCAACTCATGTTCATGCCCCTATCTCTGCTCTCACCCACGTTAGCAGAGGAAGAAGATTTTGATGAATTTGGTGATGATGAGGTGACTAGTACTTATAATAAACGTTCATTTATATGTACACATAGAATATACAAATTGCTTGAATTGTTTTATCAATCAAATTTTAAAACAAAATTTAAAAACTTCACTTCCACGAATCGTTTTATTGCACTCTTTTATTTTTTTACAGGCATTACTAGTTATTGTGTGTTTTTTGGCACTTGAATAATAATAAACAGCCGTTATTTCGTTTAACCTCTTTTGATCCAAGCCTAACGAAGTCCGTCTATACACATTCTTGTTTCCAAAGCATATCATTATATGAGAACCCTTGAGGGATTTCTTTCATACTGTACAAACACATCCCTCGCGTGTTGTAGTTTAGTCTTTTATGGTTATGACCTGTCACCGACTTTCTGACCAACAGTACATCTCTGAGCCCAAATAGCAGGAATAGGGTTCTCCTTTCCTGGGAATATGTCTTAAACAACTTTGATGGATTTCTTTTATACTGCACCGTGCACGCACACATCTCTCATGGGGTATAGATATGCCTTTTGGAGGTTTTGACTTTTAACCTACTTTCTACGCCAAAATAACTTACTGACTAACAACTTTGTTTTTGGAGTTTATCGCTGAATAATACTTGATGGACTGTTTCCATATGTAGAAATGATGTGCCTTTTGTGGTTACTTTTGAACTAAAACAATCTTCAAAATATGAAATTGGTGCTTCTTGACCAGGTTGTTGAAAATGTAGTAAACCGTTATCTGGAAAATCCGTCTTGCAAATGCATATAGGTGAATCTCCTGCTGTCTTTGTTTCAACAAATTTTTATTGCAAATATTTATTGCTCCTCCACTAACAAACGGTGGACTTCTATTAACCATTAAAGCACTAAATTGTAGAATTGAATTTTTTTATAACCTTATCTTCTCGCTCCCGCGGCCGATCTACGTGGTACACTACAACACTATGTACAGTTGTGACATAACATATTGCGTCCTAGAGCAATTTTGGACACATTATGCCGACATTATATAATATAATATTTATAAACATGTTGTGGTCTATTAAACCATGATGACTAGCGAGATAAGATATCTACGCAGCTGTCACACTTGGCGGGCTGAGTAACGAACATCACCGGCTTACGCTATTACGGCGAAAAACGAACACGTTCAGGACATATACTGGACAAAACATATTACTGACGGACGTAGCGAACACGAAGCGTATTTCCCGGACAAAAACAGAGCATAAAACGAACATTGACGAACACCAACGGATGCCGTGCGTTCCTTGTCCGTCGGTCTAATCCGCCCAATGTGACATGGCCATTAGCGTATTACAGAGCATGCACACATGCTATCATATTAAACCCTTGTGTTGCCACCCCGTGTATTTTATAGTACATATGGCCTACCGCCATGGTATGCAAACACGAGACATTTACCCAATGTTGGGTTAATGTTGGGCCAACGTCGAAGACGGTGGACCAACATTAGCCCAACATTTGTTAGATGTCTAGTGTTTGCTGGGCCATCGCCTATATTATATAAGACACCCACACACACACACACACACACACACACAAAAAAAACAATTGTATCACCCTATTGCATCTTTGTTCACGCTTTATCTCTTACCATTCTATTTTACGCGTCAAACATGCACTTGTTTATATATGTTTATATGTATGCACACAGATTGTAAATCTATTACTGAATAAACTTACTTACTTATATATGTATGCACACAGATTGTAAATCTATTACTGAATAAACTTACTTACTTATATATCCCCATTACGCGACGATATACCACCACGATATACCACCGTTAGCTTTAATGACGGGCCAATGTCGACAGCAGGTGACGTGATAGGGCTGTCTCTGAGGCCTGCCCGTTTGAAATTTACCATGCGAAATTTAATCAGTCACGTCTTTGTAGTACCTGTATATTCATATTTCGCCGACTCATTTCTATCATTCTGATGTATCGAAATACACAGACCATATATCGTAGTGCGCTGCACACAATGATGCATTACGTGTGGCTGGTAACAGTGAGTGTGTAACTAATGTATGTAGTCGCTATCTACCATGAGTTCTCATGTAGCCGTGAAGTACAGAAAAAAACGAATGAATTATCTACGCCATTATAAATGTAACCATGTAAGAAATGTCCTCTTGCAATTGCGGACTTCGACCATGTATAGCCAGCATTAGTTAGATATCTCACATCAGGCCTTCCAATGAGTAAAAAGTTTAGGGTGTATACATCGTAGAATACGGGTAAGCCTAATAAAATATAGATATTTGAATCCAAACAACTGTCAATCTGGAACATTTAATGCTCATTTCTCTTTCAACTTTTCTCGTTTTAAGAACAGACATAAAACCAAAAACTGCTATAGACGTTAGTAGCACTTAAAAGGCTAATATCCTTCATCAATTAGGATTATTGGCATAATTAATATGAAAACATTGCTGTTTTTGTGCCATCTTGTATATCTTGCAATTTATGTTACGAGAAATGCTTAAGATTTTATCTTATGGACTTCTGATGTTACCCATAACTGTCACTGTGTTAAATATTCAGATCTATTTAGGTTCCCAGCAAATCTATTTTCATCCGTAGTTGGCATGCGTACAGGCGCCATGGATCAATACTGGCAACAGATCCAAGCACTGTCAGGAAATAAGTTTGAGGAACAGTGAATCAGAATATAATTTAACTTTTAATCGATAATTTATTCATGATGAATGGAAACCATCATCATCAAATGACTGGTTGTCAATTATAATCGATCATTGATCTCATCACTATGTGGTTTAGTGTCGGGTCAGCATTACAGATGTTTATCCAACATTGATTCCACAGCAGTATTTCATATAGGATATAGAAGGGGTGTCAATCAAAGCATTATCAAGGTGTTTTACTTGGGTTTATCCGGTCATATAGGCCTGGGTGGGGTTGAGTGTTAGGTGGCAATAGTGCAAAGGGGCATGGTGCCTTCTAAATAGCAGCCTGTAAATAGTAGAAGGGCACTCACCAAGGGCAACATGGCGCTCACCAAGGGAATTTTGACACGGCACATTTTGGGAGTGGCTACACTTTTTTTCTATGACAACCGGGCTACAATCGAGGGAGCCAAGACCATTACTTTGAATCAAAAATGTGACATTTTAGGTATCGATACCTCCTGAAAAAAAGTGTACTATACAGCAAAATATGAGGTTCTGTGTCTTGAAGAATGTCAATGCATATTTCTTCTTGTTGAAATTGTATTTTATTATAATGATGGCTCAGTAGTTGTTAGAGCATGGTGGTGATATATGATTTATAATTTTGCTGAAAATTTACCTGATAAAATCCAGTGTTTTATATTCACAGTCAAATTTATTCAAATAACATTGGTGTATTTGCAGGAGACTCGAGAGAAAGTGAAGCTACTTCTGCAGCTGGCAGACAGTCTTGTAGAGAAGGGTCATGCCCATGCGTCTAGCATCAAGTCTTGGGTGGCATCAGTGGACAAGCGTTACAAGGATTTTTCCTCACGCATGGAAAAATATAGAATCAAACTAGAGACCACTCTGGGACTGACACAGGAGGTTAGTCAGTGTTTTTTTCTACACAGAATTTACAGAATTGATGAATATATTCAATTGACTCGGCTGCTCCTGGGCCAGTATTCTCAAAGCGAGTGGCTAATCACATGCCTCAGGTATCCCTCTTGATCTGTCACATTCCTATAAAAATAGTCAGTCACACTGATACTGCAAACTTCTGCCGTGCGATCTGGATCATAATCCAGATCATCCCCAAAATGTTATGGATTTTTTCTTGGTCCAAGACACACCTCTGTTAAAAGTTTCATGCAAAGCCGTTTATTACTTTGCAAGTAACCCTATGCACGGACAAACAAACTTAACAGCAAACAAACCAACATGACCAGAAAAATAACCTTCGCTGGGTGAACCACTGTAAGAAGGCCAGCTGTGATGTAGTTACTTCTTTTTGGAAAAAATGTTTAAAAGTTATCTTGAATGAGGGATTGCATAAATTTATGGTGCTCGTATTTTGTTAATTTGAGTTTTTTTTTTTTAATTAATATATATTTGTTTGAAATGCATTTAATGCTGCAGAGTGAATTATGAATGAAGATTTTATATAGAGAAACTATCGCAGAAAGCTATTATTATTAGATATAGATATCATAATTGCCTTGAATGATCTGTTTAAAAGGAATCAGAAAGTGATCGCCAAAGTGATCCTAATCTGGAAGAAAAGTTACAACAGACTGCTAAAGAGCTTACAGAAGAAAAGCGCAAATCTGCAAGGCGGAAAGAGTGAGTCAACTAGATTTGTTAATTAATTTTTATCCAACAGTATAATATAATGTCTTCTTTATATTTAGGCCTAACTTCTCAGGCTGCCCTGTTTTTATCAATTTTAAGCCTAAATAAATCACGGGCCATTCTTTAATTATTGTTATGCTGATAATTATTAGTGTATTTTTTATTACTATTTTATTGAATATACAATATTAGGTGATAATTGTTCCTCTCTGCTTTAGGTTCATTATGGCAGAGCTGTTACAGACAGAGAGAACTTATGTCAAGGACTTAGAAATCTGTATAGAGGTAGGCCGTGATATGAATAATATAGGTATGGCAAACAGAAGTAACTGCTTTCTTTTCAAATAAGCAGTTACTGCTGTTTACCTTTGCAGTTACTGCTGATTGCCTTTGAATGGCTGCAGCATAGAATCTGCTACACATGATACCCTTTTCAAAGATAACCCTGCTTTGATAGTGGTTCTTAAAGTGTGCAATTTCCATGTAAAGAAACCTGTTACCAATGACCACTGAATTAAGAAACAACCCCGCTATATGATGGTTCCCAAGATACCATATTTCTATGTGAATTATTTTTACATAAAACATCCTTTTTGAGAGAATGCCCTGCATGGAGAGATCATTTGGTTGATTCATAAATAAATATTAAAAGTGTTTTCCATAGAAAACCTGATAGTTCACAAAATGCAACATATCCATGTAAATGTAACCGAACAATTCCTCTCTAGATGATAATAAGAAGAAATTTATTAGACCAAACAAATTAAGTACAATATAAGGTTACCCTGCTATAAGAAACCACTTTATGGTTCCTAACATGCAACTTGTCTGCGTGAATACATCTGTTGTAAACTGAGAGAGGTACCACACTGTCAAGAGGCAAACTGATTGCTCTGAAAACACATCATCTCCACTTGTCTTTAGCAACCTATTTTTCATTTTAGAGGTGATGTTTTTACAGAATGTTACACTGTGAAAGTCACCGTGATTTTATCTTTATTGAGTTGCCAGTCAGATACACTACCAGCACAAACATTCAGCTGTTGTTTTGATAATATCCTGAATCCATTTCCAATTACCATATTAAGAGGCAGACTGTCAGACATGAGCAGGTGGGTCTAAATCACTGTGCAAATATTATGGCTAACTGCCAGTATATCCCATTTGTGGAAGCACGGATCATCTAGCAGCATTACTGAACAAAATCATTCAGACAATGTATCTTCTGTGAGGTCGATGAATATATAATGATTTCATTTTGACTGTATCCAGCAAACAAGGGACATCGAGCCAATTTTAGTTTAAAGTCTGCGACAGGGCCCAACATTAATTCAACATTGGCCCAACATCCCTTGTTTTCTGTGTATGTATCAGGCTAACAAGACAAATGGGTAAAAATTACAAATGAAAAGGCTAAGAACGGCCATAGACGTGAGCAGCGCTTTGAGGGTAAATAACTAATTGCTGCTGTTAATAATTACTTACTGCTTCGCGTATTACAATTTTTTACAATCATTTATTATATTAGTAAATAATTGTAATAACTTGATCAGTAAAAGTTTAACCCACAATTTACATGCTCTCTATTTCACCCTTAACTCTTTTTTAGGTGCTTCATCGCAATTAATCACTGCTAAAGCTATTGTTATCTTTATTCAGATAAAAATACCCCAATAACTAGACCAGTTAAAATTCACGTAAATTTGTTTTTTTAACGTACTGTATTTATTCTAGTAAACACCTAAACTCCATAAACTCATACCCACCAACCCTGATTTGAATATAAAACCAATGATGATATACACGGTCATGTAATCAACACCTCTGGCACTTATTAGAATAAATACGGTATTTCATTTAAACTTTTCACTCACTTGAAGTGGTCTCTCGCTGCCGCGATCCACAACTTCAACTTCTAGAAACTTGTTACTCAATTGCTGATTAAACACAGCATCAACACTATCATTGACATCAGAGCTGTCGGGGTTAAAGAAACATTTTGCATATAGACATGACTGTGTCAATGATTAACCCTCTTAGCAATTTCCAGCTTCAGAAGACCAAAAATATCCCCCTAATTGTATTATTTGATTGACAGATCATCTACCACAATGCATTTTATTCACTCTTAGACGCATTTGTTTTGCTTTGAAATTTGCTTTAAATCATATAGGTGTTTTAAGGTTTGATTTATAATATTTTTGTTATCTTTGCAGTGCTATAAAGCAGCGTTACTGGCAGCTGATGAAAGTGCTCCTCCTGGTATTGCTGGAAAAAGTGATATTATCTTTGGTAACATAGAAGAGATCTACAACTTTCACAATAGGTTTGTTGCTGACAAATTATCCAACTAGAAATATATCTGACAAAAATGTCTCTTCACATTAAGAACTTGTTTTTTTTTATCCCTTGTGGTGCCCCATAGGAGAAGGGGGATTCTAGATACGGCAGTGGCAGTCATTATATTTTGTGGATGCAAAAACTTAAATTTATGACTGCGAATGCTTTAGGGTATTAGGCCTCTTGTTACACTTTATTTTAACTCTTTGTCACCATTTTTTAACCCTTTTTAACATAAAATATATTTTATGATACTTTAATATCTAGCATATACAATGTTGTGCATGCTCTGAAATGTTCCTGAACTCTCTCCTATTCCAGTGTTTTCCTCAAGGCTTTAGAAAAATATGAAATGCTACCAGAAGATGTTGGGCATTGTTTTGTGACATGGGTATGTGAACTATATGTACTCTATGATACTTGTGGATAAAAAAATTCTTCATAGTATAATAAATATCTGAGTTTACATAAACTTTTCAGAACTTTTATCGTTTCACTCATTCCAGGCGGAAAAATTTGGCATATACGTGACTTACTGCAAAAACAAATCTGATTCCAACCAACTCCTAGTTCAACATGGTGGCTCTTTCTTTGAGGTAAGTCAGATGAATGAGAAAACCATTTATTTCATTGAAGTAGATTCTCAACCTTTGTGCTGATTTTTATTCTCATTCAGCTTGTAAATAAAACATAAATTTACATCTCAAGGTGAATAAAATGAAAGAAAATATGAGGTATTGTTATTTGTGTGGATTTGATCCTTCTTGATTCACAAACTGATTTTCTTAAATTCCTTTATTGATTCTGATTTTTTTAAATTTGGAGTTTCTGTATTCCCCATTAAGTTGGGAGTCCGTAATATTTGGCTGAATCAGTCCTGGGCAATTTTAGCATTCGTAAAATCTTTGAGCTCAAGTTTGTGATGGCAGGTCATTTCATATCTGTACTAGTGTTAACACACCTTCAAGAATTTAGCGACCATAAGTATTGGCGATAAAATGCACAATAGCGAAAGTCGCCAATTTAAATAGGACGCAAATGTAATGGCGGTTTACAGCATGGCTGTATATTATACCTTGGTGCTCATTTATATGATGCTGCTTACTATTATGCTGCTTATTTAATTAATTGTTTATATTCTTTATCATATAAAACTGGAATTGCTGACGCAATTTTCAACTTCAAATGTTAATTTTCGAAAAATGTCCATCTATCACAAACAATTTTATCATTTTCAGTGACCTATTCTTTGGTTTAAACACCTTGAAACCGTATATGTATATGTGTGTAACACTACAAAGGTTAACCCTTGTCCTGCTGATTGTTTCTAATTTATTTTTCTTCATTTTTCCAGCTTCAAATGACGAAAAATATCTTTACATGTAGAAATATTGCAAATTCAATTATTTTATCAACTGAACATCAATCACAAACTGTTTTATCAATTTCAGTGGCATTTTATTTGGTTTGAAACTAGCTTCAACCCGTGTAAATACGATCACAGCAGGAGAAGGCTTAACATTGTAACTTGTATTATTTCAGGCTGTACAACACAAGCATCAGCTTAATGGGCCAATCGCATCCTACTTGATCAAACCTGTACAGCGTATTACAAAGTATCAACTGCTCCTGAAAGATCTGTTATCTTGCTGTGAGGAAGGCAAAGGAGAGATCAAGGTAAATAAATATTGTGATTATGCAGACATGCCAACAGCTACTCTGTTATTCCACAATTTGTAATCAGTAACGGTATTAGAGATAGTGTACAAGAGTACATCTGATTCAGTGTGAAGTAATAATAGGTCTTGGATTTATCTCCAATATATATATATATGAACAAAGTTTCCAGCAATTCTAATCTCAAATGATATTGTTTTAATATTAAAACAAGACAATTAAATTTATATACTTTAAAGTAGAGGGTTGCCACTGGTCATGGAAAGTCATGATTTTTTAGGACCACCATAATTTTCATTAAAAGGTCATGGTTCTAGTCGATTTCACTGTAAGCCATGAAAAAGTCATGAATTTTTCCTTTCACCATCAAGCCAACACTTTCTCATTTGTTTTCTAGCACACATGCTAGCTCTTTATGTTTCATGTAAAGAAAAATGTTAATAGTTCATGTTTCTTGGTATCTCGAAAAAAATAATTATTTTTCAAGTTCATTAGCAACCCTGAAAAAATATCATAAACAACTTTTAAGCTTACTCAAAATAATAAGATCAATGGTATTGGCAGTGAATGTCAATCTCTCAATATTTTTTTGTAGGCTGTATAGAAAATGATTACAATAATTTTGTGATGATTCATCTATTTATTAGGAAAGATTACTAGGGGACTGTATCTAACATACATGCACTAGGGTACTTGTAATTTCTGATTCAATCTTAGATTATTCACTTAGATTTAAAATGAACCATGATTCAACATATTAATAAAATGTATGTATATAGCATGCACAGTGAATTTTACTTAAAATCATTGTTTTTGTAGGATGGACTGGAAGTTATGTTAAATGTGCCAAAAAAAGCCAATGATGCAATGCATCTTTCTATGCTGGATGGCTATGAGGTGAGTGTGCAGATCTCTTTAGAATTTATTCAGTTCAATAGGTAAATGAACAATAATAAGTGAAATAAATAATAATGCATTTGCCACATATGCCTAATCAGTTTATTTTGCAGCAGTGTTGTAGATCGCTAATGTCTATTTTTGTCTATCTGATTTACATCGTTTTAGTACAGTTTTCAAGCTTTTTCTCTGATAATTTTGGTGGATTTGGTTTCTTGAATCCCCCCCATGATTATTTTTGTTTTCCCATATCTGCAACTTGGTATTTTATATGAATGTGTTTCCACACATACATGTATTCTGATTTGTCAGTTTAGACAAGTGTAACACGATTATTATAAATCTTCACACTTTCAAGGGGATGGTAAATGTTTAAAATGTTAAGCTATGGAAATTGCCATACACAGCATACCCTGGTAGTCATTTTATATGGTATTGCGAGGAGAAACTTTAGCTGCAATGGTAACATACCTTTTATCAAATACATGTACATACATATTATATACAAATTAGCGTATTACAAATAAAAAAAATTCCAGCAATCCATTAAAACATAGAGTGTGGGTGGGCATTTCTGTGCCCTGTTTAAGTACAGTACAAACATTGAACTCTGTCAGAGTCATAGAATTTGCGGATTATATCTATATCATTGTAAAAAAGTAAAAGGATTAAATTTCAATGCTTATTATTCTACTACATGCATATTAAATAATTTTGCAAGATATTTTTTTCCACAATTTAATACTCTGTACAATTTAATTTTTTGTACTACACATATTTATTATGATTTTGAAATAAGAAGTTACAAGGTTCTTTGTATTTACAGGAGAATCTGGCAGCGCTGGGAGAAGTACTGCTGCAAGATAATTTCACTGTATGGGATCCCAAACAACTCATCAAAAAGGGACGTGATAGACGATTGTTCCTCTTTGAAATGTGTCTTCTATTCTCGAAGGATGGCAAAGATAGTGTTGGAAAAACAAAATATATGTACAAATTCAAATTACTGGTGAGCTTTTAAATTTTCCAACAATAATACAATTTTAATCTTTCACTAAGGCTAAATTATCATACAATATTCAACAGTTGATCAATAGTGTTGAAAAGAGCAAATTCTGCACCTGGGAGCAGAGGTATACACCTATCAACTGCCTGATCAATTGTGGTTTTTCTGGTAAATCTCACAAATTTTAGGTTAGAATTACAGCAGTAACAATGATTAGAAATTTGATTGTAATTTAGGGGTTATTTGATTTTACAGACAAATGAAGTTGGTGTCACAGAACATATAGAAGGTGATGAGTGCAAGTTTGCACTTTGGACGGGTACTATGCCTCCAACTTCTGACTACAAGATCATCTTGAGAGTAAGTTATTTCAAATACATGTAATGTGTTTTGTAAGAAGAAGTTAAATAGATCCACTCCATCGAATTTTCACCCTTGGATGGATGGACAAAAACACCTTTAAAATTGTTTCTGACCTAAACGATTTAAATGTAGCTAAGAAAATAACTAAAAAAATACATAAGAATGCAATTTTATGAAAAATAAACTAATCCCACATCGAATTATTTGATTAACCCTTACCACTCTAACTTAATTTATTTCAATTTTCACCCACTTGGAAGTTGTGTCTCAAGGGGGAAATTATTCATATTTATTTAATTTGAGACCAAACTTTTGCAAGTCCTGATGTTTAAACACACATTGCCAATAACTGATTTGGTCTGCAAAAAAAATAAAATAAAAACGACTACCTTATTTATTCTGATAAACGCCCTGGTTGTTAATTAGAATACGCCCTGAGATTACAGGTGGGATAACCGCTAGAATAGTTTTTTAATGATCATATAGTGTACATGATCATGAGTTTTATTTTTAAATGTAGAGGTGGGTGTTTATTGGAATAAAGGTGTTTATAAATTAAATATGATATATAAATTTCTGTGGTGTTTTTTTCTGGTTTAAAACCTGAAACTATAGTCGTTGTAGTCCATTTTATTAGCCGATTAAATCAATGTTATTGTGAAGGAAATGTGTGTTTAGACATCCAAGATTTGCAAATGTTTGATCTCAAATTAAACAAATATGGGTAATTTTCACTCACCTGAAGTTGTGGGTAGCGAGACACAACTTCAAGCGAGTGGAAATTTAAATTATTTAATTTAGCATTTTAACTCATAGCAGTCTAAGTCCGAGCCCAGCTCGGACCTGGAATTTATGACGCTGCAGTCTAGGTCCGAGCCCAGCTCGGACCTAGCAACAATGCATAGACATCCACTAGATGACATCACTTGCGCAACTATGAACACAACATGGGGAACCTAGACCATAAAGGGTTGATTTATCTGCGGCACAACCGTTTCTGAATTAAAAATAAAACTCCAGGTTTAGCTGAATACGAGGCTTTCGGTATTTTACAGATGAAATGGGAATGTCATCTCAAAATATGAAATATGATATGCCCCTCAGGAAATTCAGATAGATTACTATATCCCATGATAATACATTATTTACGCTATTAATTTGTGTGCATAGACCTATTGAATGCTTATTCGAACCGTCTGTGATGTATTTTAATATATTTTATATGAATTGGTATAATGTTGTACTCCTGAATCTCCGTGGATCTCAAAAATAACATTTTTAAACAAAATTTCCGAAAATTTAACCACCTATTCAGCATATTCAAAATGGCATTACATTGGCCAATTAAATGAAGTGTATTCTGGTTATATATTGTATGTCTGTTCCTGTGGTGTATGGGAAAAACATATGCCATCATTCTAAATTTATATTTGGAGTATCAGAATATGTCTCAAAATTACAAAAATGGCCAGACCACACAGACGTCCAATGTCAAAACGGCCAGACTGCTATGAGTTAAGGGTTAAATTGTATATGCCTATATGGGGCATAGCAGGACATAAATTAACTTTTTTATTACTTCACATATTTCAGGCTCAGTCTTTGGAGGTTAAGCAGACGTGGGTTAAACGTTTACGTGAACTGATTCAGGAGCGTCTTATGTATATCAGCTCTGCTCTGAAAGAACCTATTACTAAGGGTCCTATCTTCAAAGCTACATCGCACAAAGTCTACAACCATAGATCCAGCAGGTAAATAACCCTTTTGATGTTTCTTGTAAAAATTACTTTAATGGTAAACAGTACTGTAGCCAGGGTTGAAAAACAGAGGAGGTGATTTTTAGTGTTTAAATGAGGGCTTTTTGAGCTTTAAATTGATGTTATAACACTTGTATAATTCATAAAATGTAGTCATTTACATTCACCACAGACAGTTTGAAGTGAATGAAAATATGTCTACATTTTAGTAAAACTTACATTTCTCACAATTATTTCTGTCATACACATTTCAATTCACACATTATTGTTATTATTGATTGGATTATCTCATGCAGTATTGTATTTTCAAAAAAACTTATTTTTAAATCATCAACTATTTTGCTTTGAATTTTCAAGTACCCATGCAAAAAACTGCACCTTTTAAATACTACAGCTATCATTAGACACTTCACGTTGTGTGTAAAAATTCTGCAAATAAAATTATAATTTGCAATTTTTAAATTAAAACCTAAAAGTTATCAATTTTGTTGTTGATTTACATGATTTAGTGAAGAGATCAGATACTATAAATTTATTTCAATTTTGTCGCATTAATGTGCAGAATGTTTTAAAGATTGAAATGATTGTTGACTTGTTACAGAGACCTTGATGACAGCACCTCTCTTGAGGACATGTCATTTGAACACCAGCATCAGCCCGATCGTGGTTCTATGACATCTGTTAACTCAGTAACCACCACGTGTACCACAGACAGCAGTGGTAGCGGTAGCGGCTGCTCAGCAAGACAAGTGAGTACTACAATTCTTCATCTTTGTATCAAAGTGATGTATCTGTACATCAATACCAGGGGACGTTAGTGTGTGTGTACCACAGATTATTTCTTTTTTTCTGCTACTGTCATTCATATCAACCCTTTATCAATTCTGTAATTTAATTTTTACCCACTTGAAGTTGTGTCTCAATCCACAACTTTAAAAGGCTAAAAAATCCTCATCAATTTATCTCACAAAAACTGGAATTTGATTTGATAAAATGTATTTCAAATGAGTCGTGCTTAGCACTTAAAGGGTTAACCTTCGTCCTGCTGAATCGTTTCTTAATATGTTTCCTTTTATTCCTGACACGATTTCCAGCTTCAAATGATGAAAAATATTTTAATATTTGAAAAATAAGCATCTTCCAAATGTATTTATTTAATTACCTCAGCATCTGACGTGCCCTGGCAAATCTGGAAATCTTGGAATTTCACCATTCAAAATTCCACTCGTTGAAAACCTTGAGAATAGCCTCTTGCATAATTTAAAACCCACCAGTAATAATCATACTGGTTGATAATTTTGCTTAAGAAATAGTACTTTTATGTCTAATTTTTATCCAGTGATGCAAGCGCTAAAAATACATAGATTTACACAAAGACTGGCAGGACGTGAACTTACAATACAACATTGTCTTTCTTTTAATTTTTTTTCATCTGAAGTCATGATATTCCTTTTATCTCCCTGCTACTATTTACCGGATCTGCTGGTCCATCACTAAAATCATACAGACTTATTTACATTGGCAGGCAAATTATTCTCTGTATATATATATGAGGTAATAATACCATTGAGAGAATTGTTTTGTGTCCTACACCACAGATGAAATAAAGATACATATTTTATAGTCTAGATGGGCCAGGGAAGGAGAAACTATCAGATTGATAGTGGTGATGATAATCTACATAGTAGTGTGGTATACAGAGAAACATGCCCATAACACACACTCATAATTTGAAAGCTTTCAAAATAAGAATTGCATAATCAATAACGATAACGGTGATGATTATGTATGATATTTGGTTCCTGGATGCTCGGATAACAGGATAGCTAAGCTTCATTACCCTTGATCTTGTGTCCTTGTTTTGTTGGGGCATCGCAATCACAATTTATTTATTGCCATGTTACCAAGAAGGGCGGGGGCCCTAGGGTAGTGGTTAGCACCGCTGCCTTTCAGGCCAGAGTTCGGGGTTCGGTTCCTGGTCTCGGCGGTTTGAAATAACACAAATGTTTCTTCCCCATCCACGTGTGAAAGTCAGTATTGTGGGGAGCCTCCGTGACCGAGAGGTAGGGTGCTCGGCCTCAGACCGCCAGGGCTCGAATTTCCAAAGGTGGCCTAAAGCACGATCATTTTTATGTTACCAAGAAAACTGTAAAATACAATTACAGATGTCAAGTTATTAAAAATTACATGATGCAAATTTCGATGCACCCGTTTTCAGCACTGAGCCCCTAAAATGACTACTTTCTCTGATGGCGCAGTTCATCTGCCGTCTTATGCTGCCACATTTTTATTGACATATGGTTCTATTTTCGTATAAACATGTCTTACTGTATTGATTTTATATTGTACTTTCATATTGCATTATGTCTGTGAATTTTAGTGTTCTTCCTTTTGTTATATATAGATGTAGCCAATATTTGTAACCGTTTAATATTTAATTCATTATCCCCGTGTTTTTGGCTTTTGTCTGCCGTGTCACAATATTGTCCCAAAGAGGTCAAGGATAGCCGAATCGCACTCACAATATTTGACAATGTGTCACCTATTTGCACCATGGTACATCTACATCGCGCAGGGCAGAAATATTGAAAATGAGACAAGATACAAGATACAATTATTAATTTGCATTTTTTAGTTTTGATAAAATATTTTTTGTTGTTGTGTTTTTTAAATATTGAAAACACAAAACTTTTTTATCCCTCAGCCATTAAGGCTGTGATCAATGTATAGTGATCACCAGAGGCAGGCGGTCTGGTGGGCGGGCGGCCGGTCAGAAATTCAGCTCTTCCTAAAAAGTTAACTGATGAATTGTGATTATTTTTTACAAACATGACTTATGCGCCTGTGCAATTCATCTACGGCTGAGGGGTCCTGCCATCAATTGATGGCTATTTTTATGTCTCTGATTTTATAACAACCGTCTTTTAAAATAGTAGTGAATTATCTAGTGACAATACTATACACACGGCCTGGCGTGGTTTGAAAGTATATTTTTTACTTTCTTAAGCTGCCAAGTTCCATATGTTTGCAAATTTACTCAAATTATAGTCTTAATTTATGACTATGTTTAACTACTGTTATCTTGAAAATACCAGAGAAGTTTGATCAAGAGGTCGTGAAAATCACCTGATGTGCTATGGTGCAGTTTGAGATTCAGATATATAGCTGAATAGGTGAGATAGAAAAAGCAAGTTGGAATGACTGACCGTTTCACTTGAAACTGGGTTTACCAGCTTCGATCTACACATGATATTTAAATTTAGTCCAGTGGGAGATTTTAATCATTTAGAGCCAGTCTATATATGATTATCATTGTTGAGTACCATTTTTTCTTCGTACTGAGGGCATGTACCACTGGACTGAAATAGAAGCCCTTCTAAATGCGTGATTTAAAGTGCTATCAACCCCCTAAACGCTCTAACTGCGACTACAATACGTTTTAATCCATTATATTAGCCAATATAATCACTGTTATTGGGATTGAAATAAGTGTTTAAACATTAAGATTTGCAAACGTTTGTTTTCAAATAAACAAACCTAATATGGGTAATTTTCACCAAACCTGAAGTTGTGGGTCGCGATTACGAGACACAATTTTAAGTGGGTGGACATTTTTATAAGATAACTTAGCGTGACTCTGAAATGTCAGTTGCTATTTTTATTCATGTGAACCTGCAATTGCTAGCTATTTTCAGCTTCAAATCTACTAAATAACCCTTTAACAGCCAAATTAGTCAATTGGAATTTTCACCCACTTGAATGTGTGACTCGCTGACGCGATCCACAACTTCAAGTGAGAAAATTATTTAGATTTGACAAAATGGAGGTCAACTCTTTTCAAATATTGCTGATTGATGGCACATTTTATCTTTAACATGTTCAAAAGGTGGTATATATTGTGCTAATAAAAAATGAAAACCCGAATATATGCGTCACCGGCGGTTTAAGGGTTTAACATTATTCAGGCATCTATTACAGGGTATGTTGTCAATATCAGTTGCTTTCACTTCGTTTTGAAACATATGAAATCGTAAATAGGATCGCTGCACCACAAGGGTTAATAGTGATAATTATTGGTGGTGATTGTCGTTTTAAATGAAGGGGTTAATACTGGACCGATATCGGCTGAGAATTTGTGCCAACTTTTTGTGAGTATTTTGTTGTTTTCAAAGGCAGATTGTTGGTTTGACACACCCTGCAGCTATTAGCATGTTGCCGAATATAGTATTGCGTGCCGCGGTGGGCCTTCACCGTGCCGCATACAGAGTGATGCTGTTGTAAACTAGGGGACTTCTATAGCAGCGGGCCGGGGCCTCTCTCTATTGATCACTCTGTCGCCTACAAGCCGAGACAGGACACTGCCGCGTAATCCCCGGGCAAATTCATATCATTTGTATGTGCGGGGGTCCTTCGCCCAGACCCGAAAATTATGCACGGCGAGTGACCGCTGCAGGAAATAGGCAGCCCAGCATCAGGTTGTCGAGGTCGCCGTCTCCTGCAGCCTGCTGGACACTGCGTTGGCGGTGCTGCCATCGCTGCCTCCTCAATTAGCGGCTGTTGTTGATACAGTGTTGCGGGACAGGCTGTTTGAGCAGTTTGTCAGGACGTCTCTGGCTGGCTGGCCGGCCGCAGTCTGTGTGTCACAGTGGATTGGGACGTCGACGTCTGCAGTCCGCCGCCCAGAGAAAGTGAGCGAGAGATAGAAGTCTGCACTTATAAGGTGTGTGTGGGCTGAGCGCACGTCCGTCTACAAACAGACCTATATATCATCTCACAAACACGATATGTTAACACAATGCTGTGGTAATGCTGGGCCAGCGTCGCAGACGCTGGGCCAGTATTAACCCAGCATTGGTTATCCATGTCGTGTTTGCCGACATTCTAACTTGATCTGTTGCTTGGACTCTCAGTGTTACGTCAGGATAAGGACTTAACAGTTACGTTTACGCCACTGACTGTAACGTGCACACGTCACTGTGTATCGATCCTAGTGATGCGTAGACCCACAGGTCATCCGGACGTCACGCCATAGCACACTATACCGTGGGCGATGGTGGAAGAAAAGGGATCCAACAAAGGTGAGAGGCAATTTTTAGCTTTCTCAGTCACTGAACTGTAATGTACTGTTCCATTGTGGCCTCAGTCAACAACACATGACGATGTATACTTTAATGTGGGCCATGTATGTTTCCACGCTGATCTAACATTAATACAACGTCATGTGTTTACTACCGCAACGGTGTATCAATTTTCTGATGTTTTAATATAACCAGGAAGTTAATTTTGTTATCCGTTTTGTCCCACTTTTCTATAAACAGGATTCACTACACTGTGACGTTCAGCAATAACACACATTTGCAATTCGTTCCGATTTAACACATTTTAATTTACAGAAACTGCTACATGATTATGCTAATTAAAAATATCAAATTGATTGAGTTAAAGAGTTGACTCTTCACCCTGCTGATTTATTGTTTCTATTAAAATTTTTTTCCATTCATTAGCAGATGGAATTTCTGACGCAAGTGATGCGAAATATTTATATTTATGTAAAAAACACAATACCCAAATTATTATATATAAATTTATATATATTATCTATAATGTGTCAGCGGCACAAAATGGTTGAGTATATGTCATCATGACATAATCCGTATTCATGACTTAAAAAATAAAGAGTTTGTTATCGAGATATTTGTATTCATTCTGAGGTATGGCGTCAGCAAAATGACGAGTAAGAGATAACAACTCACATATGAAAGCTGAAGTTGTTATCTGGATGTCATTTTTAGCCTACTAGTATGTACACATTTCGTTAGTTGAATAGAAGCTATCACGACGAGATATCGTCACCTTAGTAATAAAACGGTGGTAACTGACACTTAGCAGAGTGATAGATACTTTAATTCCCAATTGGATATACAGATCAATATCATTCTATGGCGACATATTGCGTCAGTCAAAGTAGTTAAAATTTTAACCTAGGTACTTAAAGTTGTGTCTCGCTACCGCGACCCACATTTTCAAGTGGGTAAAAATTACTTACATTTGTATTATTTTGTGCAATTTTAATCCAAACATATGACAATCTAACAATTGTGATGCTAATTTTTCCTTCAAATGTTCTTGTTCAATTTTCTTGGTTAAGTAAAGGGGCTAAAAACGGCTATAGACGCGCTGAGCACTTTAATCCTTACAGTACGTGGATCGACTTCAACCCTTTGCCTGCTGATCATGCCAATAGTCGTTTCCACTCATTTTTATTAGCTGATTTCCGTTGTTAAATTACAGTTATTGGGAATCAAATCTGTGTTTAAAAATAAAGATTTGCAAATGTTTGGTTTCAAATTAAACAAATATTTAAGTAATTTTCATCCACTTGAAGTTGTGGGTCGCGGTAGCGAGACACAACTTCAAGTGGGTGAAAATTTAAATAGATTAACTTAGCAGGACGAGGGTTAAACGCCAGAATCTGTGGACGTCAGATTGTAAAGTCTATCCCCGCACTGTAAGAGTAAAAATATTTATAATGACCGTAGACTCGTAACATACTGTATGTATTCAAATGAAGCGGAAAGAGCTGACTAAAACAGCAATGGTGATTTCAAATTGAAAGAAACCCTTTGGTCTTCATGTTGGTTAATATCCAAGGAATGTTCCCCTGAGAAAAACCCAATGAGAGTGAAACCGGCGATATTTCCAAAAGATGACACGCGAGGCGCTGCAGTATGTAACGGTAGCGATATGTATTATGGAAAATAATGCAAATTGTCCTGCCGTTCTTGTCCCCTGGCTACAAGTTAAGGCTGAGATAATAACATCACGTAGCCATCCCACAGGGAGGGCGAGATGTGTCTTGTGAGCGATAATAAGGTCAGAGGTCATTGTCCGCACAACATGTGGGGTTAATGAACTTTGAATTAATTTTCTTTGACATTATTTTTATTCGCTTTTAACTTAATTTTACGAAATCTACATGGGAAATATAAATATATATCCATCTGCAATCAGTCCGTTTCCGGACTATGAATATACTATGAAATACTGAATAGATCGCTACCATATTGCACATAGATTACCAATAATTATCACCCAGATGTGCATTTCTGGGCAATGAACATTGATATGAATTTTCGGACACCTGTCACACATAAATGACTGGCTGTCAACAGTTTTTTGCTGGACTGTAGCAGTAATAGAGTAACTTCTAATTTGCTGGCATCTTTTTCTCACATAACTTGATAAGTATACATCGATGTACATACTTATGTAATAGTTTCTTGGCTAGTTTTCCGGCGATGTACACACACACTCAACACGGGTCTTTTTGCGAGTTTCATTTCGTGGTGATATTTCTTTCATTCTGTTGTTTTGTAGCTAGGCATCAGTGTATCCACACTCGCTATCAAATGTCGACACCACTTAGAAACGAAGTAGTCGCTCGCAGGAAAATTGGCAACTATTTGCCAATTTGTGTTTTTAGTACGAGCGTCATGCTATGGCAGGGTCCTTGCATAGCAGCGAGTGTGGATTTATATATCCAAGTTTTTATTTTCCATAAAAGATAGCCCTTTAATTGCCAAGACCAAGCTATCTAGTTTAAGTTTTCACCAACTTGAATTTGTGTCTCGCTATTGCGGTCCACAACTTGCACAACTTATTTCGATTTGTTACAAAATAAGTCAAATATTTTTGAAGACACACTTCACATCCAAAACCTATTTAAAGTTCAAATAAATGGTTTGTAAACGGTGGTAGTGATTTGAGTTTAACTGTTTTACCACCAAAGCCCATTATTGTACGCTGAATGATGTGGTGGCAAACTGGGAGAAGGAGCTGAAAGGGTTAGCTACTCTTTTACCCCTTAGAGCACTGAGCTATTCAATTTAAATTTTCAGTCACTTGAAGTTGTACCTCGCTACCGCGATCCACAACTTCAAGTGACTAAAAATGTTGTTATTTGCGAAATTTAAGTCCCCAACATATATCAGTGTATCAAAATTTAAAGCATATTTTATTTTTAACAACTGATTATACATGATTTTACAACAGTGACCCATTTTTGAGCAAAAAATTGACAAAGCTAAGGATTTGTTGTAAATGTAACCTTTTGACCGCCAGGCACACTTAATATTTTATTATTAATCGTTTGATTGACATATTAAGTCGAATAAATTTGTTTTGATTTTAAGCAATAATTACCCAGAGTGTTGTCTGATAGTAAAGAAATTGAAGAGTTATATTCACACAATGAAGTTGTGTTGGTCGCTATAGCAGGACACGACTTTACTTGGTATTTTTTGGTTTTGTATTTCTATAAGTTGTCATTGCAAGGGTTATCGTGGTAGATTGACTGTGACAATGCAAGTATTTGATGCTTCTTTTTCATGTGAATTTAAATTTGAATTTGCGTATTTCACGCAATGGCTTTTCACATCCGCCACGCATAGACGTAAAGTCGCCGACCGAGGCTTAATGAAAAACGTCCTTCGGTATACTAGTATGTATAGACGCCCTGAGGACATGGATGAAGCACGCACCTCCATACACTTTCCTTCAACGTGACATATTACTTAGCGCGTAGGCTTATTTAATAAACATCGTCTGATATCTGGAGGGTGGGTCTAACATTTCACCTGACAGTCTTATTCCAGGTATTTCACTGGTATTGAATGCGAACCAATGCTTCGAAAATGCACACTGAGATATATCGATCTCAAATGTTTTGCAAATAATGACCGAGATTTTTTTCTACAAATCAATATGCTCTCTCTGGCATTTCTCATTGTTCTATATCTCACATTATATCTGTAAATACGTAGCTTTTAAATTGTTTAGCCGCAGATCTGATGGGAACTCTCTGTGGCTTTGCTGATGTGATGCTCTCTGATTTGTTGCCTATAAATAGCTGGTTTTAGCGTGTATGTCGTCGTGGATTGCTTCTCGCGCGCTGTTTGCCAGGGGGACAACGCTATACGGTGACAAGTTATGCAACTACATCGGTGAATCCCATTTTATTGATCGCCATGTGGCGGATGGAGGACTACCTACACACTCCGAACAGCTGATCAATGCAGGCCCAACGTCTGCGACGCTGGGCCTGCATTGATCAGCGTTCGCACCAGTGTCTGAAGCAGAACATCGGGGATTAGGGTCTGCCACTCGCCTGGAGCCAGCCGGCTAGCTGGAAGCCTTGCCTCCCCCCCGTTAGAGTACCCCCTCCAGTACCAGAACGTCTACAACTAGCGCAGACCATATACAAGGACTCTGGTGTCTACAGACCCATTAGACAGGGATTCAGTCTGTTCCTTTCTGGTGTTGTCTTTCCTCTCAGCGCATAACGCAGACAGATCCTCCGTTTTGTCTGCTATGAGCCGCGCAGGCACACTCTTGTCAGTTTTGTGAATTTGAAGGTTTTGTGAAAGTGACTGGTACTTCAGGCAGTGCGGTATCCCCGCGACCAAGCCGGGACCGTCGCTTCCGTGTTTATCATAATGACGGTTGTGAGGTCATTTTGTCCACTGTTCTGGTCAGGAATGTAACGATTGGAATGACCGGCTACCAGCACCATTATGGAGGAAACCAGTACCCACCGTGATTTCACCATTGCTGGATACTCGATATTTCACAAGTACTCCAAACGATCTGAACTTTCAATGTCCTCTAGAATACGCCGTGTCTATGGTGTATTGTGTCGCCTCAAATCAATTGATTTCATCATGTTGACACGGAACATCGACAGTGACGTCTCTGGGAGATTTATCTAAATTCGAAGGATTATGGAAAATGAGGGTTGCAATGCGTCTGTTCTGGAATGACAATCGATAGGATGTATTTCAGCGTACAGTGAGCCGATACATTATACAGCTACTGTTCTGTAATACAGGCGGCATTACCGCGCCGTCAAAAAGTAGTAGTTCAATTAAATTGCATGGAAGATGCAAATTGCTGTTATGTCGCAAATCGCATCTTCTATGTGATCAATTTTGTTATCACTGTAATCTACAATTCGATACGGTGAACAAGTTGTTTTCTTGAAATTCAAGTTGCTTACCACCCCATCCCCATTCGTACATCACTCCCCCTTTTACACGTGTACAGTTAACACCGAGTTCAAATTATTGCAAAGTCATGCACTTGAATGACCGTTAACACCCGGGTATTCATTCATATTGATGTATGTATGGCTGTGAAAATCCACGCCTCATTATGAATACAAATGATCTGATTTTATAATATAGCGAGTCAAAGAAAGTCTCAGAACGAACCTATTCTGGTGGATTACACCATTCTTTATTCAAATAATTTTATTAAAAAGATTCACTTCATTCATCTGATAAATGCAACAACACTTCAAACCCGGACCTCTCGCTTTTGAAAATGACCTCTATATCACCGAATATATAAAAGCCCACCATCTCAACAACCTAGACGAATATGATACAGAAACCGATCTATTGACATCCCACTAGTATTCATGTATTCAAGGAGCTGAGGCGCCTAACCCAAGACGTCAGACGTCATCCGAATGTTAGTTCAATGTTGGTCCACCGTCTACGACGCTGGCCCAACATTGAACCAGCATTAGGTCAAGGGCTGTTGTTGCTGCTCAGTGACGCCGTCAATGTCACCAGTGGTCAAGCCCCTCCGTCGATGACTTCTATAAATTGCCTTGCGTGCTATTCTGATGCTCACTGGGCGGCAATCACAGCAAACACAAAACATTTGTATAGCATTTATACAATGTCGGCCCAACGTCTTCGACGTTGGTCTGACATTGTATAAATGTTATACAAATGTTTTGTGTATGCAGTGATGATGTGAAGTGGAGGGAGTATGGGGCGCCGCGACCTTTGTACACGTGGATTGAGACCTGATATGCTTCCATTAGAAAAGTAGGGCACAATTTGATTGGATTGACAGAAGTGCGACGTTCTCTGCAGCTGTTACACCGACTAGTAAGTAGTGTTATCGCTACATTTGTAAACAGCAGCCACCACTGTATTAGCTCGATTCATATCAGCTGGAAGTTTTTCAATCTGCGCAACACATCTATATGGGGTTATATCCAAGTAGGTAAAAACAACCCAGTTTATAAGACACGTTGACCCGGTACTGTCTCAATGTTGGGCCAGTTAATTTGAGATTCAGTTTGAGGCCAGCATCCCTTGTTTACGAAGACTCCGTGCACCTGGGTCATTACATTTTATTTAAGACGCATAGGGGAACGGTTACGTATCCAGAATAAAATAAGGGGGTGCTTCGATATCTGAGACAATCTGCTAGGGTGTCCGCGAGCCTGCCCACTGGAAAGAAAATGAAGAGAACAGCAATAAATGGTGTTATTTCTGGACACCTTTCAAAGTTTGCACAAGTTTCTTGTGAAAAAACAATAGAGAAGGTTTGAGCAAATCCTGGAAATTAGTCATAATGAATTTTTTGATTAACACCAAATTTTTCACGTATTGATCAGACGAGATGCGCAAAATTAGACATACCGATATACATTGGTTTATATATTTATGACAATTTAAACTTTTCTTTTCGTTCTCTACACCACGCAGGATTTTCCAGGACATTATGGAGCTAGCCGCTTTAAAATATATTTGCGCTGAGATAAAAAATTAAATGGGGAACCTATTGAACATACCGACCCTGAGAACTGGCAGTGCGAGGCCAAGTATTTGTCAAATATTGAGATGCGTTGAGTCCACACACACCCAATCTGCATAGTTTACCTTTAATCCCAATTGTTGAGTGTGCCAATGCTATTATGTTTAAACTGAATGTTTTTGTGTTACAATAAACATTCAAACACAGATAAATTTGTTCATACATTTGTAAGTACAGTAGCTGGTGATGATTTCCAAAAAAAAGCCTATTGAACAGATCCACCTGTCTCGAACAAATTACATATAGCTATACCCGATTTTCTGTGTCAGAAAATATCGAGTAAAAGTGCTGGCGTTATGGAAATTATTGTCATTGCCGTCATCGGAGCTTTCCGCGTCAAATTGATTCTTCCTCTTGCGACTTATTGATTTTGATATGTTTCCAATGGCAATTTCTGAGAAATCTGAATTAACTTTACTGCCTCTAGATCGAGAAGAACGTCCCTTGTCTTTGCATATTGGAGTTGATAAAAGTATATAAAAGTTTGAAAAAATCTAGAAAAGAACAGCAAGCTACTAGCTTCCAGCTGGTAGACAAAGGACATGTTATTTTCAACACCCAAAGGGACAACTTATATTATTCCAATTTTCACACACCTGAAGTTGTGTCTCACAATTTCAGGAATATACAATAGCATGTGTACTTTTGACCTTGGGTGCCTCAATGGTCAATGACCCAATTTAGCCTGTATTTGCACAAAAGTGGCATAAAGCTCGATTCATTTCATTTCATTTTGCCTCAATAGTCAAGCGGAGTATTATAACTTATCACTTTGAAAATATGCAAAATAGCTAGTTCTACAGTTTTGGCTTGCTTATAGAAACCCCTGCATACATCTTAACACTGATGTTTGTACAGCGTCATTCCAACTCGGAGTCTTTGTTTTTTGGGGCTCGCAACCGAACCGAATTTGGGCCCGGTTTCACCAAACGTCTTAAGCTCACCGATTGGTTCAGTCTTAATGTTGATATGTCGGTTGGCGAAACCGAGCTCACATCCAGTTTGATATGTCACTATTCTAAAAAGGTGAAAATCAATTATATTTGAATTGGCACTAGAATGGTAAAATCTGGATGTTATCAGGACTGGAAGGGTCCCCAGCCAGCACTAGACGGTAACCTGATGCTGTCTTAATGCCGGTCCACCGTCTGTGACGCTTGCCTAACATTAAGCTGTTATTGTTTTACCGTCTGTGTTGTGTATGAGGTGCCAGCGGACACGATGCACTGACCCAATGTTGATTCAATGCTGGGCCATCGTCTGCGACGCTGGTCCAACATTGAACGAACATTGGGTCAGTGCATCGTTTCTGTTGGGTGGTGGTGCCGTCAGCATGCTGTGTGTGTATACACAGACAGTACCCCTGCTGATGCCGAGCCCTGTTTGTTATTTCTGCACTGCAACTCTTCTTCTCCTGCAGTGCATCTGCCTAATCGTTGGCTATACGTCTCTGAAGCTGGCCCCACATTTCGCCTGAATCGTGTGTTTGTCTTCACTGTGATCTTCTGCGTCATGCATTGCTGATGGCGTTTCCTGCTCGCTCCTTGGTCTCAGTGGTCATATACATTCGCCGGGTGATTCCTTGTAGGGTTTAACCCTTATATATTTAACCTTATATTTTTCCATTTGAATCCTTAAATCAAGGAGGTTGAAAAGACCTCCTTGCTTAAAGCAAAGATAAATAGTTAAAAAAAAAATTAGGCTTGAAATGAACAGAAAATGGGGAGTATTTCCACAATTCCACAGCTTCACATCATATTAGAAACATGCCACTGCTATTTATTCACATGAGTAGTCAGTACTCGATCTTAACCTACACCCTCTTTGCTTTTCTGAGGCTCAATATCTCATTCTGTTTTGACATTTACACTCTTAGTGCTCTTGGTTATCATTTAGTGGCGATTGGCGCCAATCAGCGATACTCTTCAATTGTTGCGACCTGCAACTCGACGCCATTGTGATTGAATGACAATTAGGCAAGCCGTACAGATAGGGGAGCGAACGACAATGGCAACGAACTCCAACAAGAGTTCCTGCATTCATGCTACCCGGCAACTACAGGGTTTCCCCCAGAAAAATGAGAAAGCATCATGGTAACTGGCGGCTCGGGTTCACGCGCTGAACCCGAACCGCCAGTTACCATGATGCTTTCTCAGACTGGGGTCAGGAGGCATACCCCCTTGAAAACTTCTGTATATAATACCCCTTGTAGTAACTTATAGAGCTAATATGTATCCATTATTTGCACTGATACATCATTTTTTATGACATTGTAAAATATTAAAGTAAAAAGTCCAGTTTGGGGAGAGCTTTTAATGATTTTATTGAAGCATCATGGCATTTGGAAAAGCATCATGGGAATTACTGAAGCATCAGGGTAAAAGCTTAAAGCATCATGGTACCATGATGCTTTGATGCTTTGGGGGAAACCCTGAACTAATGTGTAGATCAGATATTGAGTCTCTGTGTCTTATAGAGGTACCTGGTTCACACAAATAGAAGACTGGAATCCTCACCACTTGTCAGTCTTCACTGTTTCGTCTTTCTGAGGATGTCCCTCTATTGAATGCACCCCTAGATCACTGTGGAATTTGTGTGGTTTTCTTTCCACAAGTGTAACCAGTTTCAAAGAGCAAAATGATGTGTGAAATTTGTGGAATTGATATATGATATTGACTTCTTTTTACAAATCTTAATAATTTTCATTCACTTGAAGCTGTGTCTCTCACTACCGCGATACACATTTAAATTTAATATCTCAGAGCTGCAGGGGCTAAGTGGGGAGCCTACACGTTTTTAAGCAAACGTTTTAAACATGTTATAATTATAGTCTTTTTCATATATATCAATATCGAAATGGAATCGGCACTTCGACATTTATATATTATCGACTGAATAGCCAGTGTTCGCATGGTTAGCGCCAATCACGACTATCATTTTAACTTTTTGAAGTTGAAACCTTTCATCGATCAGCAGGATAAAAACATACTGGGCTCTCTTGATTTGACAAATCTAAAGTAAGTTTCGCTTTAAGCAATCTGTCGGAGTCCATCGTAATCGGTATCGTAATGGAGTGAGTTAAGATAACAATATCGCGCAAACGGAAGCTCGAAGTCGGGACTATGCCCTACTCATATCGAATGACTCCAAGGGCTCTGTATCATGCACGTTACCGTAGGCAGCAGCCCTGACACTCCTTTGGGCCTTTGAACAGTTTGGATATGCACACACTGGATGCAAACAGTACTTCTGGGCATGCATGGAGGTTATATAGAGAGCCGCTTTGCTATGATCTTCGAGCCACAACCGTTGCAGTGGGTGAAACATTGCGATTATAGGGTATATTTCCAGATTTACGCGTAACAGAATTGACAGACATACCAGGAAATTTAGAGGTTGTGAGCAGCACCTGATCAACTTGCTGCTGAGGGTATTATATTATGGCGTGATAAATGGCTGAAGTCTGGGGGGCTGAAAGGCTTATAGTCCCTACATACCCAGGAAAATAGTTACCAGCGTCAGTTCTATGTTGTGCCGCCGTCTGAGGCACGACCCAGCACAGAACCAGCGTTGTGCGGGCGTCGTCAGGTTGCGTAGATAGCACTGCATAACACGGAAGACGTGCAATAAGGATAAAACACTTGGGTGCACTGGTGGCATTGACTCACGTCACCATAGGAACGTCCATTATAAACAAAGTCAGAATGCAGCATACTTTGGACTTACGCCGATTTAACACTACACACACCACTGTGTCCTGTTTTACTCATTTAATTGGCTGTTTTATTCTCCTCGTCCAATGGTTATAGATTTTCGTGGTTATTTTATTTAAAAGAAAATCTACTAACTAAAACTAAATAGGAAAACTGAAGTGGAAAGTTTGTGACATGCTGTGAGCTTTAGAAAATAGCTTAAAATGTAAAGTTTACAGTACTAAAAATAATGAGGATGGTACGAAAAAAAGAGAGTAACATTACATAGTTACAGCTAAGTCAGTTGTTGAGTAATGCAAGAGGTTCGCGTTTCAAATCCCGTTTTATGGGAATGCAACGTCACTGGTTTTTCTATCGTCACAAATTGCAAACAATGTCTATCTCGTGACAAGATTATCTATTATTTGAATAGCTCGACTTTATATCACCCTACTGTGCACTCACTCACTCATTTACTCACTCACTCACTCACTCACTCACTCACTCACTCACTCACTCACTCACTCACTCACTCACACGCTCACGCAATCACGTAATCACACGATCACTCAATCACTCGCTGCTTCATAAGAGAGTATGAGAGTTGATTTATAAGTGCCATCCACCACACAGTTCGTCTCAGACAGGTTCAGGCTCCGACCTTGTTAGCTGCTTGTTTTTGTCATGCGGTAATCAGCAATGGTGTGTATAACCATAAAAACACCGTAAATTTCGCGGTTCTGGCTCCAGAAACACCCTTCACGAAGTCTGGGGAATAGCACAGAGAACTATTGTAGGATATGTAGACATGAAGGTCACCCACCAGAGCTCTGTGCATATTGCCAGCGTACCCCAGAATAGCCTGCACACGAACTGGGGAGCCGCCGCATCCAACAAAATAGGAGACAAGTTGAGAAAGCGCTGTTTCAAGGCCTGGCCAACGTCGCAGACGTTGGCCCAGATTTGAGACAACGCTTGGCCAGCATCTCGTATTGCCGAGGGATTAATGGCACCAGCCTGTACACAAACACTGGCATTGCGACGCGCGCTGCCACTCTCCCAGTTGCTCGGTAAGTTTTCTGTGGCGATTGTCCACAGATCTGGCACATCCCGGGAGACGCATGTCACCTCTGAGTTAGTCGCGCCACAATAGGATTATAAGCACGGATCATCTGGATCGTGTTTTTGCTGGCAGGATGTGGCTGTAGGTTGACGGGCGTGCGGGTGGAGTCGCTGTCTGAGAGTCCTGGTGGTGGCCCGGGGTCCAGGTACATCCACCCACGGCCCGCCCGGATTACATACATGAGCCAGGCAGGAATCCCTGAATCCTAGTCTGTCCACTCAACAATATTATACACACGCCGGGTAATAACCTACGTCTGCACTTCGCCAGAAACAAACATCTCGCCGGCAGTCTCATTATCAACCGCTGCTCTCCTTGAAGGATTACACACCACTGTCTCTCCGAGTCAGTCTGCCATTGTACTCTATTTTCACCGGTGTGCCAAATTGGAAGCCGTCACGGTTTTTTGTGGATATTGTAGTGTCAGAATATAATACATCTTTTCTATTTTAATATGATTTAACCCCTTATATACTGAGCTCTGTCAATGTTAAGTGTGTTTCACTTGAATTTATAGATCGCTATAGATCGCTAAATTATTTATTGTGATTTTGCTGATCGATTCAAATCACTTTTTAAATTAAAAGGGTGTTAATAAAACTATTCAAACAACTAAATTCTTCATGGGTTATCGTCACTTTATGGGTTACTTATTAGGAAAGTTTTAAGTGCCAACAGGGGACATTGGCTACTTTTACAGTTAAGGAAGCTTGTCATCCAGTAGGCACAAACTTTACTGCGTAATCAGCTGAAGAATCGATTACATATATTTCCTGTTAAGATCGTATCTACACCGCTCATACGAGCATGAGGCGACGTGCCCTCCCCCTACAGTTACCATGATAACCCACAAAGCACCAAATACATTATTCATTTTCCCTCCATTTGAAGTTGTGTCTCGCTACCGTGACCCACAACTGCAAGTTGGTAAAGGGATTATAAATGATGTCTAGGATTGGCGGTCAATGGGTTAATCATATACAGTACCTAAACTGTTCAAAGTGCACTATTGGTTTACCTTTCTGCGCTATCAGGGATAGATCTTGGAGAGAGTGACACACTGCTGACGGGGCTGTGGAGCGCCGCTGATAGCGTCAACTGTGTTACGCCGAAACAAATCGTGAGACATTAGGTTACAAAGTGCCTACAATACCTAGTTATAAACTGTGAAGTACGTCAACAGGTGCGTGTTTTTGTGGAGGAATCCATTGTGAAGAGCTGGTACTACATACAAATGTGATATATGAACTACTCATAGAGGACTCGTGCTCAACAACCGGGTACAGAGAGAATGGGAAAATTGCTCATAACTAGCTTGTGCTCAATACTGTCAGAATCGTGCTCAATACTGTGAGAACAGCTGAATTGTTCTCTGAGAAGACCTACTCATTCATGTTCATCCACGTGAAGGGATATTACTCCCAACTGGGTTACAAGTATACACCTCCGCCTGGTCTTAAAAATGGTGCGAGTTCAAAACTTCATAATCAAAATCGCAGTCTTATTTTAAAAGGCTCATTTTTTCACTCACTTGGAGGTGTGTCTCGCTACCGCAATCCACAACTCTTAGTGAGTGATGAGAAATAATATAATCATAAATGTCTTGCAACGGAGCCGCACGTAATGTTATTAGAAACATATTTAAACGTATAGCCGCAGATATAGCCGCAAGTTATATTACGGTTGACTATAGATAAGGTATTGAACTTTCACCATTTACAAAAATCACAAGGCATTGACTCGATGCTGTGGATCAATGTTTGACCTCCGTCTTCAATGACTAATGTTGATCTCCGATGCTGGCCCAACAGTAAACCGACATTGATCTGCCGCGAATATCCCAGCAAGCACGACACGATAAACCAATGCCGATTTAATGTTGGCCCGCCGTCTCCGACGTTGCCCCAACATTAAATCAGCATTATTTACCGTATCGTCTTTGCCGGGATTCCAACCTGGTTGTTTTTTCTGCTCCCAGAGGCGGCGTTATTTACCGCCATCCACTCCGTGGCGTCAGGTGATCTACACTCCGTATCGCCAGGTGATCTGGTGACCACAGTTAACTGACAGTCGGCAGTGGGCCGTGCTATTATTAATCAGACTTTATGTAAAGCACCCGATCCATGCGGGTTGTTGGTGGTGCTTCACTTTGTGGATACTCTGGAAGGCATCAGCGAGCCTTGCCTCTAACAGGTGATGGCAGACTCGTGGGGAGGACCATTGTTCGCCAAGTTATTTGGCAGGCGATGGAGGCAGAAACACGAGCGGCACAAGTCAGAAAAGGTGAGTTTATATTACGCCATCCAGGTTTACCCAGCGTTGGCATTATCTTGGGCCAAGCTGTGATACGTTGACCAAGCATTGTTCCAGCATTGCCCTTATGTATTTTGTTATAGATTTTGTTTTGGCACCATACCAACCAACCATATTAATTACTAGATGATTTATAGTAAAATAGTAGAAATTTGAAATTTATCTAATGTTTAGCTTGTTTCTGCTCAATATATAGTTCTACCATAGAGTTAGACTCAAATCATAGGCATGTGAGGAGTGAGAGTCATTACTGTTTGCCTTTGCACGACAGAATAGTATTATAATATCATTGATAATGATACCAATTAAACAGATTTTGAAATTTAGAGCTGAACTGATGTCGCATTTCTTTGTCGAGATATTATGGGTTTACTTAAAGCAGTCATGTCGTGTTTTTTAAATATTGTGTGGACTCAGAAAATATTTTGTGAAGCTGATATTTCAATTTAAAAAAAATGTTGTTGCTCTATTGTTTCAAGTGAATTTAGATTTGAGAAGGGGGCGTGGCGCAATGGCCACAGCGCCTGACTGCCTCGCCAGTCATGCATGCGTCCCGGATTCGAACTCCGCTGTTTCCCTGTGGGGTTTTCAGAGGAACAGCATTGTTTCTCCCTTCTCAATGTGGCTAGGCGATCACGTTAATGGCGGCCTCGCCGAGTTAAGATTGAAACCAGTTTATCTACGCTAATTTCGCGCAGGGCCCCGCGCTGCGCGCTCCTCACACTCGCTAGATATTAGTAAAGATAGAAAGTGAAAGTGAAAACTCAAGTGATCGTGGGCTGATTCATCACAGCATATTTGGCCGGGAAATCAGCTGGTTTCATTTCCGGATTCTCCCTGTGTACAGTCTTAACACCCGGAAGCGTGGATGTTTCCGGGGTAGCGTCATCTGGAATATTGGTCGACTTGGTGATCCACTATAGGTCCCAGTCACATGTGTTGAAACTGAAAGCATTGTGGTTTGGTATTGATTTGCATTTACTCAACCAGATAACATGTCACTCACAATGTGGTGGCTCTTCTAGAGGCGTGTGTCCCACTTGACCACCAGCCACTGTATCGTATTTGCTGGGCCTGCCAGTTGAGCTGCGATGCCGGGTCAACATTATCCCTTTCAGCGCGGGGATCGTCTTTAGACGTCCGAATCTGACGTCTAGAGACGGTCCCCGCACTGGAAGAATTAGACAAATATAAAAGCCGTAGACACACAGCAGAGGTATCAAAAGGAAGGGGCAAAAGCTAACTAAGACATAATTATATGATGTCTAATTGAAAAAGCCCTTTGGGCCCCATTGTTTGTACAAAAATATTTCAATCTTCTAATGGTTAAACCATTCCTTGGTTATACCAATATCACTGAACTTTATCAAATGTGTTGTCGTAGATACTCGGTTTAATAAATAACTGAGTTGTCTGTGTTCCACTAATACAATTATTTGTCGTCAGTTAAAGCCGGAAATTGGGTCCGCAATTCCAGGTTCAAATGTATGAAAAATTATATCGTTATATAGTGTAATTTAACCCTTAGCCCGCGAAGTTAATTTCTTTAAATTTTCACCCAGTTGAAGTTGCGAGCCACAACTTCAACTGGGTGAAAATTACTCATATTTGTTTAATTTGAGCACACATATTTGCAAATCATGATGTTTAAACACACATTTGGGTCCCAGTGATTTGGTCGTCAAATGAAACAGATTAGAAGCGACAATAGTCGTGATCAGTAGGATAAGGGTTAAGTGTTGAAGTACATGGTCATGGAATCCGTATTATCTATAAAACATTTACGTAGATAGTTATACGTTTTCAAGCAAGTTTTAAGCCTGATTAACCCTCGACGCGCTACATTACAAAAAAATTTGGGAAGAAACATTTGCAAAACTTTTTAAAACACACATTTCGCTCCCAATACCAGTGATTTAATCGGACAAATGAAAAACGACTATAGTCCAGATGTTTTGTGGTAGATGCTTAGTTTATCTGATAAGCCCATTAGCAAGTAAATGTTCAACTATGAATAATTATATAGCAATAGCAAACTGTTCAACAGACCAATGGTCAACCCCTGAAGTGCTGCATCAAAAAAGATACATTTTCACCTACGTAAAGTTGTGTCTCGTCAGCGCGATCCACAACTGCAAGTGGGTGAAAATTACTTATAATTGTTCAATTTGAGAACAAACATTTGAATCCCAATAACAGTGTATAATAATAATCGGCTGATAAAACAGGCTATAAACGAATGTAGTTGCGCTTAAGCTGACCGAACCTTAAACTAACAATGTGAGAACGTTTAGTGTTTGTTAGGTCTTTGGAGCGATATAGTGTGTTTTCGTCATGTATCACATTCACTGTATTACGAGTTGTTCGCTAGGTGGTGCACACGTTTCTCGTCCATCCGCCGGTCGTGTCTAAATCAATACAGCGATCGTCAACTCACAAGATACAAGGTAAATACAGCAGCACAAAACACAAGGTTTGAGTTGTCTTGGCCCATGTGTCTACTCCTGGTGCCAGATAGACCAAAATCTGACCTAACGGTGTTTCGATATTACACCTGTACACCACCGTCTGCGACGTTGGCCTAATAATAAACCGTCTTCAGTAAATACGGCGTTATCTTATCAGCTACACTTCATGATAGTAATGCTTGAATACCCAGTGATCACCAGACATTCAACATATTAGGCTTTAATCCTAATTTTAATTTTCACCCACTTGAAGTTGTGTCCCGCTACCGCGACCCACAAATTCAAATGAGTGAAAATTACTCGTATTTGTTTAATGTTTGACTTTGTTCATCGTTTACGACGCTGGTGTAACATTAAAACAGCATTGGTTCAATGTGCTGTGTTTGCTGGGATAGTAATGTTGGAAAATGTGCAGTTTACATCGATTATTATACAAATAAGTATTTAATTAACTCTAAGCATATTATATTAAAGAAGATTTGCAATTCTCATTTCGTGATATGTGATCACTGGTGATTGTGAACTATCTTTTGCATAATGTAATCGTAAATTGATGAAGATCACTTACGTTCAGGGGGCAGATGAATACGCGGCTTTATACCAGGCGTATTATATAAGCCAAGAATCTATTAAACCCTTCACCGCCAAATTATTCAATCTGAATTTTCACCCACTTGAAGTTGTGTCTCGCTGACGCGATCCACAACTTCAAGTGAGTGAAAATTATTCAGATTTGACAAAATGGAGGTCAACTGTTTTCAAATATTGCTGATTGATGTAACATTTTATATGTAACATGTTTAAAAGGTGGTACTTTTTGTGCTAATAAAAAATGAAAACCCGAATATATGCGGCACCGGCAGTTGAAGGGTTAATTGATTCTTGATATAACCTACATCTACTGGATGCCATGAAGCCTGTTATCTACAGCGAGCGACCTTATCTATTATTATTCTTTATGTAAACACTTGTTGTTGGATGAATTGCATTATTATCGGCCGCTTGTTTGGACTGGAAAAACAGTGAGCTGTCGCTTCTTGTCACTCCACCAACCACAGAACACGTGCATTTTTTGTATAATGCTGTATACAGTTCATTGTATTGTACACGTTGCATTTTCACTTTCAAAAACCAGTATTTCAACCGAATTATCAATTCAACTGGATGAAAAATGATGCCCCTACTTTATAATTTTTACAGCGATTTTTCTTCCCAAGTTAATCCCACAGATAAATTGTATGCCTGCTTATAATAATTAAAAAATGTATATTATAATATTTCACAACTTGATGAGGGCAACGGGAAAGGGACTAATTTTAAGTTGTGCTTAGAAATTTGCAATATGCTCCCCTTCCTGGTCAAGTTTTTGCAGCTTAATCATTTAGAGCCAGTGAAAATGAATACACATGCACTCAGGCCACATACATGTAATATCTGCAAACCGCCCCGATAGCGAAGATGATTCATGTCTTGCCTTTCTTTTTTTAACTGAGGAGAACTGAAACTTAGAATACCAAGCATCAGTTTCTTGATCGTACTAGATCTCTTACAAGGCAATCAAAAAACACTGCTCCATCATTGGACCAGTGTCATCTGATTGCATTGTAGGAGCCAGGCCAGTGTCTTAGACATTGAGCCAACATCTAACCAAAGTTAGACTGGTACATTGCTAATTACAATATTATTGATTGGAAGGCGTTTATCAAGACAGGACAAACCTATAATGATGTGACGCAATTTTTATATATTTAGTGACGCAAATACAGGATAATCAATGAAATTATGCAAAACTAGATATATTTACATGGCCGATGAGTATTAATATAATATACTAAAGATCTGTGTTTAAATTTTCGCGAATTTCTGATTCTGGGACCTCTCACGAAGTTTAGAATTCGCGAAATTTCATTTTTCTTCAGTAGCGCTATTATAATAATAATTTTCGCGAGATTCTTAATTTCGCGAATTTAATCTCCTCACGAAATTCGCAAAAATTAAAACCTCGCCAATTTTACCAGATATGCGGTATCAAACAAGTCATAATGCTTAGGCAAGTTTTATGTACGGCGTGACGCAAACAGTTATTAAAGGATTAGGCCTGGGCTGCTCCTTTCTCAAGCTTTGTAATACCTGTCAGTGATGCGTCATCTTATGTTTAGAAGAAAATGTATTCAATAGAAAATGCCTCCTCATTAACCCTTTAAACGCTAAGGTACAAAATTTAATTTTTCATCCACTTCCAAGTGGGTGGAAATTACTCAATCACATCTGTTGAATTTAATACTAGACATTTGCAAGCATTGATGTTTAAGCACCCATCTTTTTCCGAATAAAAGTGTCTTATTGATCGGCTAATAAAATTGATTAAAATGATTACAGTCGTGTTTAGTGGTGAAAGTGTTATAATTTGATATCGCATGATTGGGTATTTGATTAAAAATGGATCTTTGTTATTCATAGTGGAATATGATGAAACTCTGCGGTAGTGTGATGGGTCGCTGAAGCCAGATATCTTCCATTCTTAATGAATTCTTCTAAATTTTCGATTTGCTTTGGAAAAGCGCGCATGAGATCTCATGTTGATATTCTCACTCACGTCAAGTTCTGTTTTGCTACAGAGATACACGCCTTCAAGTAGGTCAAAATAGAAAAAGAAGCAAATTTAAATAGGACATTTGAGCACTTAAGGGGTGTCATTATTAATGTAGTCATTACGTGGCACCATCTGGTAGCAGGCCCTTACAAGCACTCAATCAACTTCAGTGCGGGCTTTGTATAAAAATTGTCTTCCACTGCTACTAATCAATCATATTTTAACGGCAAGATTACTTTGAAAGCGCCATATGTGGCCAGATATTGTTCTTGTTCACTGATGCACGAGTGTTGTTTATTTGATCCTAGCCTGTGAGCAGAGACTTATCCTACTGCTACAGTATTTTATGATTCGTTATCCTTTCGGATACATTGGTGTAGTCTCAGATATATTTTGTATTTCTGTAGTAGATTTATAGGGAGCAAATTGTTTGGCGATTATGCAAATTTAATTTCATGATTTTAAATTTAAGTATGTAAAATAATACTATAATGTAACCTGCTATGTAGTCTATGTCTTTTTAACTTCGATTAACGGTCATATAGTCGTAAGTTCTTAATTATTGAGTTTAGATATAATTTTAACATTTTAAAGACTTGTGTGTGTTCATATTTTCTGAGCATCTTTCCATCTCTATGACATTATTATATTACATCCTTATTGGAGCTAGAATTGTGCTTTCTATATAATGTTATAGGTTATGTTTGAACCAAGTGCGATTTCTTTCTATCAACGGAATTGAATGGGTTCCAAGGCAGCACCAAAGCTGGTATAATTAGCGTACCGATGTTTGGATGACTGACCTACGCATAATGAACAACTAGAAGCACGCAAGGAACGACTACACAGAGTCAGCTCAATGTTTGTCCCACGTCTGTGACGCTGGCCCAACCACGAACCAGCACTGAACCAACTTCTGAAAATAGGGGAGGTTGTGTCAATACTGGTTTAATATTGTCCCATCTTTTGCGACCCTGGCCTAATATTAAACCAACATTGGCTGCTGGCTCGTAATTTCCGTGCACATGTAATTTATTTTGGTATGCACGTATTCCTTTAGGGTGGCCTTGAGCCAATGTTAGTTTGATGTTATCACATCGTCTGCGACGATGGCTCAACAATAAACCGACATTGGCACATGTCTAGTGATTCTGGCTATTTTCATTTTGGTGTATATGTTTTCCTTTAGGCTGACCTTGACCTTTCCAAGACAATCTTGGAACGCACACCGGTTCTACTAACCCACTTACTGTGCGCCAAGGCCACTAGGTGTCCGAAAAGATGTTTCGGCATTTAGCTACATAACCTGTATGGATGGGGAATAGGTAGCGATCACCACAGATGGTAAATGGTCCGTGGCGATGTATGCATTTGATTGTTTAGGACTTGTAATTAGTTATCCAGATATTCAATAATCTGCAGACCACAGTTAAGTCAGATTTTGAATCAACCGGTCATGTCCACAACAAAAATACTAGTCATCTTCTGTCAACTTATTTAACCCTTTCAACGCGGGGAACGTCTTTATACGTCAAAATCTGACGTCTGTCGACTTCAGAATATAACGTACTAAGACCCATAACCCAGGTATTCAAGAGAGCCAACTAAACACATTTATGATGATTCCAAAATGAAAAACCCTTTCGTCTCAATGGTTTATACGAAAATATTTTAGCGTTGTAAGGGTTAAACGGTCACATAGTATTGTATACTAGGAGTGACATAAGCCTGCTGGGTTCTCTCAGTTTTAGATTTTTCTGCCCATTTTCCGTTGACACCAGTGTGTCTTCAGATGGGTTTATTATATAACAACATTAACCCTTTAACCGCCAAATTATTCAATTTGAATTTTCACCAACTCGAAGCTGTGTCTCGCTGACGCGATCCACAACTTCAAGTGAGTGAAAAAAAATCAGATTTGACAAAATGGAGGTCAACTCCTTTCAAATCTTGCTGGTTGATGTCACATTTTATCCTTAACATATTTAAAATGTGGTACTTAATGTGCTAATAAGAAATGAAAACCCGAATATATGCGACACCGGCGGTTAAAGGGTTAACATCTCAAATGCACTAATGACTATATTAAACCTGTTTTTACTGGAACTGTATGTAGACGTTTTCATGCAAAGTTCAAATGAAATGAACAATATTCATAATTTTCAAAAACAGGAATATTGTTTCGTCATTTGAATCTTGGAGCGCGTTAGTAATACCAGTTTTATATGGGAAAATATATAAACATGAATAATATAAGCAATTCAATAATACAAGGTATTGCTTATATGAGAATAAATAAAAGCACCTGTGTGTCTGTCCCTTAATGATAGTATTTCACATGCGCACCTAGTTGAAGGTGTCTAGGACCCATCTGCAGTCAAAACATAAACAGTAGGAATATATGACAGTGCCAAGCTCTAAATAATATACGGTAACGGTAAATAATCCATTCGGGTGATGCAACCCAATTTTGTCTAGTGCAGCTAAGTCGGGTAATAAATTGTTGTAATTATAAAAAAATCGTCAATATAGATATAGGCCATGAAGTAGAGAGCATCATTTTAGGGGGGGGGGGGGGGATTATGCTGGACCAGCGAATCAGACGTTGTGGTAGACTTCCCAGCAAACAACACAGCAAACACGAGACGTTGGCCCAATGTTGGGTTAATGTTGTTTCAGCGTCGAAGACGGTAGGCCATCATTAATACAACATTGGGCCAGCGTCTCTTGTTTGCTGGGGAGACACGCAGATTGGCTTGATAGTGGTCCACCATCTACGTCTCTAGCCCAACATTAAAACAACATCGGGTCAAAGAGTTGATCGCTGGGTTATTACTGCTGAGCACCAGGGCCTCCTGATACATACAGCCATCAAAAGCCAAACAGCAGTAACTGCTTATTTTTCAAATAAACAGTTACTGTTTTTTGGCTTTTCACAGCAGCCCAGATGTCCAGATGTGTGTTGAAGGAAAAGATCACACCGTAAATGTAGGCATTTTCTTATCTTGTATCTTGTCGCAAATTTAGTCAAAAGAATATTTACCTGAAATATTCCCACCACTAGTAAACGTCACCGTCAATCGTTGATATTAGCTTTTTGTAGATGACATATTTATGTAATTTCCCGAGTTTTTCTATTTCGATAATTGCATTGTCTATGGTATACCGCGAAGGCAGCTGTGCTGGTTGCCGTGCTGTAACGTTACACCTCTTGTATGACCCTTTGGTGGATATTCAGCGTTGATGGACATTTTAAATATTTGTTATAGTATATATGGTATTTATTCATTTAACCCCACTTTTTTATACACGTATGTATTACATTTATAAACAGCGGAATATGTTTTATTTCGATGTTAAATCAAAAATAGTGATTTCTGAGGTGAAAAAATCCTAAGCAAAATGTTTAGTGGGGATCAAAGTGAAATTTGACAGATCTATGCACATCACACGACTGTATTGGGTGAAAATAGAATAGGCTAAATTTAGTCACCATTCCAAGAGTTTAACGTCATGATATGACGTGTGCATTTATTGGTTCTTGGTAAATGAACACACGTTGGCTTTCAATAGAAGTGTGTCACATTAAAAAGATCAAATAATTGATTTCATCCATTTGATTGCATCTCCAAACACTATTTTCATCCACTAGACGTTGTGGATCCTAGTAGATGAAAATGAAGCTGGAAAATTCCCCACTTTATTGTTAACCTTTAACTGTTTAAGCACATTGGTCATATATTGTGCAGCACATAACATTTTTCAAAAAAACAAATTAACTCTTCTGCTGCTGAATTGGTTGCTTCTATGCAGGATTTTATTAACTGAGCACGTTCCTAAAACTATTCGATCAATGTTTTTTAATCTTCCTTGAAATCGTATATACAAAATGGTATAATTCTCCACTATCATGACGTGATTAATCGAACTTCTATTTGATATATTCAATATTATATATTAAAAATGAGGTCAGTTTTCATTTCCAGTTGGGAAAAGTGGCAGCAATTCTTATCTGGAAGTGAACTGAGAATAAATACCTAGGTGTTGAGAGGGTGTCATTGATGTTCCTAGAGGACAATGCCTGTAAATCTTTTCCGCACGTGTCTCCATCTCTGCGTGATCTATGATCTATGAACTACCAGCACACACGAGATGTTGACACGATGTTGCTTAAATACGGGACCGCAGTCTTCGACGATGTCCAAAAAATCAAACGAACATTGTAACGCAGCCATTTGGCTACTACACCAACATGGTGCAACAGATTGAATTCATAATTCATACAAACATTCACACCCTCCGGTAATTTTTTTTACCTAAGTTCGAGGTCATAGGTCAAAGGTCGAAGTCAAAGATTTAAAAAAAACATTGTCATAGCGATAACTTGAAAAATAATTATTGGATCTCTAGAATTTTTTACGTGAAGTTACCCATGAGTATGGAGATGACCTGATTATATTTTTAGCTTCCCACCGAGAATCAAAATGGCCGTCACCTGGCGACTAATTTATTTATTTTATTTCATTTTTTAATTATTCATTTTTAATTATGTGAGACCGAAAACGAGGCTACGGCGTATTCGAAGCGGTTGTGTCAGATTTGTGGACATTTTGAGTCACTGCATCAGCTGAGGGTTGGTTGAGTATTTTCACTGTATTTTTGTATTTTACTTTCCAAAAATGGTACAAAATTGTTGACGGGAACAGGTCGAAAAGACTTTTACGAGGCCTGTCAACCTTATATCAGCGAATCAAAATCATATAATAAAGTCATATATAACAGTATAATATAAAACCAAATGTTCACCAGTTATAGGTGTTGGCATACTACTCATCATGTATAAAAACACCATCAGATTTAGTGTTTGAAATAGTTATGTCTTGCATGTGTACATTCTATTTTGGAAATATACACAGTAGGATAATAAGATAGACATTATTGCCATCATACGCCACATGATTATCATGATTATGTCACAGTGCCTCCAAAATGGAATGGAAAGTACACATTGTGTAACGGATTCAAACCTTATGGGAAGCTGCACATTCAAATCCGAACCTGTTCTAGACAATTTGTTGTTAATTAGATGACGCTGTATTATCTTAATTTGACGAAAACCTGGGTCAGAACATGGATGAGAAGCAACTCCTTCACTTCGTGTGTGGCGCTAATTATTATCAGAAATAATGAGAAAACAGGCAGTGGCGCTGGTAGCACGAGCCTCTGATATGTGGTGAGGCAAGGAAAATCTCTGTCCTGACTCAACTCTCTCTCAGCGTTTACTGCATTCAGGGCCAGCGTATGTGATGTTGGCCCTGAATGCGGGCAATGTTGAGTGTTGCTCAGCCCCCGCCCCTGTTATCGCACGGTGTATAACATTGGCCGGGAGCAGGGGCTTGCCTTACAGCTACAAAGTGTGCCAGAAATAACTTCTAGGAATGGAGCGCCGAGCCAGCGAGCCAGCGTCAGAGGCAGGTCTACCACAGTGAGTCTCCTCAGCAGCCCAGCGCTATCTCAAGCATCCCTCACATAAGACTCACTCTTCGTTATCGCTTTTGAAAACCTCCTGATTACGAGCCTGTGGTCTGCTCAGCGTTGTCGCCCGCCCGCCTCAACTCCGCTGATTTGTTTGCTGACACGTGCTGGATATCGAACTGTCAGGGCATTAAGATGCAGCTTGTTGCAGGCGTCCTGAGAATATACGGAGAAGTTTTAGAGCGGACCTGAGCCGGCGTTGCCGTCTTCTGCACTGTATTTAGTAAGGGCGACGCCTGGACTGACTGACTCACTTTTTACCACGGGACACACAGAGGACTAGTGAGGTAGACAAGATCGCCAGCAAGTACAGGCGGAGGTGCGCTTGTTCTGCCATCCATAAGACATCACATGTCCACTGTTTACCATGCCAGCACTGTACTCTGTCATAGTACATCATTTAGTGTACCTCAACTTAGCGTAAAGGAAGCGGAGCAATCTTGAAAATGAATTATAAATTATCCAATGAGGATATATAATGAGAAAGCAGAACATATGCTGACATTGGATTTATGCGATCAATACTGATAGTTCATGTTCCCTAGCGTTCATCGCATTCGGATTATAAAATGAGGCATGGAAGATCTTGACTTAATACGTGGAGATACAGCAATCATAGAAAACGAAATAGCTAAACAAATCATATGAAACTGCTCGTTTACACCATCAATGCATTTTATAGTAAACTTCGTCAATGCAATTAGGTGGAATAAGCATCTTGATCTTCTTAATATTACACTCAGAAAGAAAAAAGTTGTGATTCTTCTTTGAATCATCCAGTTCGCAGTCGTCTTCAGTGGAGTATCTTCTTCCCAATCCACACAATATATCGAGCCTATGTTGTTATGATTCTGATGTCATGGAATATTCTATACTACAGGTGACTCCTTGAAGATACCACCAAGGACTGTTGATATTACATAACAGTGTATTATCAGCTGGTGGGTTTACGTTCACACTGGCAGAGCTAGCCAGGTGTGTGGATGGAAGGCTTACTGACACAGCGTCATTAACCTTTGTTCTGCTCAGCTGTGTGTTTCTATTTATCATTTATTTGAAGGTGAAATTGCTAACGCAATTTCCAACTTCAAATCACGAGAAATATGTTTATTTATTAAAATAGCAATATCGCAAATTGAGTGATTTAATGAACTGAGCATCCATCACGAAGGATTTTATCATTTTCAATGGCGTTTTATTGTTAACGCCTATAGGATATACACAGATCATTCTGTCTTCCTCATTACTGGCACGTGTCCACAAGTGATACCTGATATCACCACCTGATCTGGATCACTTATTCCGTCTCCAGGAATAAACCGGCAATAGTCACCAAAACGGATTGATAATTTTGAAACCAGTTATGGATGTAAATCATTGATGTTGCTCGCTATTAGCTATTGATGGAATAGGATGTGATGCAGTAGAATATAAATCTCAGTGTGAATGTGATTATGTTATGTTAAAATACTCAAAAATGACTCAAACTGGTGTCAGTAAGAAGCCCGAACTGAAGACAGTGTGACAGAAGGAAGCGGTATGCATTGCATGCAAGTTGAAAATGAAATTATTCTTGATACGGTGACATGTGATGTCAAATCGACTTGATACATATATTTTCTGCTCAGTAGAACTATTTTGTTTAATTAGTCATCACTGAAAAACATTATTCAAAACGTGAAATTGAGATATTATTGCCATGATATACATGTCTGTTAGATGGACCCTTCTGCACCTGTATCTCCTTCTAACGTGTGAATCTTATGTCAGTAGTCCTCATCTTAATCAGAGATAATTGACGTCTCACTGAATGACTTATTTGATTAACTGAACATCTACCAATTATTTTACTAGTTTCAGTCGCATTGTATTTTGTTAGAGAGGTACGTATTACTAGTATACGATGAACGGTTCGGCGGCTGTATATCCTTGTGACTGTTATGTCAACAGTTGTGATGTTAAGCGGAGATTAATCACCTAATCTGTATGGATATGTCAGCCTCATCTGACATCATGATTAGGTGCTAAGTGATGACATATGCCTCATCTCTCTAACTTGTATCACCGATTCCCCATCTTGGATTCCTGCAGCACTCACAATAATTGCTTACATGCAATACTATTATGCTACAAATTCAAGTGGGAACGGGAACACAAAGTGAATTTATTTTTGCGTTTAGCTCACCCATTCTTGGTGGTATAGTATCAATATGATTTGTCTATGTTTGCCACACAATATATAAAGATTGTATCATTAAGGCTTATTAAGCTCATAGTTTCCAGTCAGCTATCTCATTCAAGATTGTGCGTAATTGAGAAATACTATTGGATGGAGTAATAGGGATGCCATAGTATCCGCAGCGTGATCCAGATGTACTGCACCTTCCGCCTCTCATGATATTTGGAATGTGTGTGTATGAGGTAGGGGAGGAAGACGAGTGCTAACTGCGCGTTCTGCCAAGTATAGATCCCCATTTGTCAGTACCCGTGGTATGCCAAGTGAATAACAGGGTTGGCCTATCTACAGCCTCTGCTTACCCTAAGTGTACCAACTTCAGAGATCGCACTTTTTACCCACCAGAGGTCGTGACTTGGCAAATAATAACCATATTTGTTCAGTGTCAGACCTGTTTAATGTCCCAATAAAATCGATTATGATGGTGATTGCCTGTCAAACGGCTAATATATCATAATATGTAGATCACAAGGGCATCTAATTTATTCATATTTGTCAAAATGGAGGCCTACTATTTTTAAATCTCATTGATTGAAGATACGGCTTCAAAAATCGTTATTTAATATCCTACTTTTGAGAGGATATAAGAACGATTCTATTATTGATCGGCGCTGAGAGTTTTCAATCAGAGACATGGATGTAGACCAGAAAGGCATCTCATCGCTGCATTATTACGGGCTGCGCATGCTGAGATTCGTGCAGCACAGGCCGCCACCACCGCGGCGCCAGATGAGCCACCCCAGCCTGGTGACGGCGGACCTACTGCAGGATGCCAGCACTCAAGAAGACGACACAAAGATCGCGTCACGGGCTCGAGTCACGGGCAGACCTCCTGTCACAGCGCGCGGCCGCCGCTCTCAGCAGAGACGATCACGGTCCCTGGATGTGGGCAGAGTTTTGGGTGTGCGTCCACAGGTAATCTGGTTCTCTGAAGCATCTGACACCCAGGTTATTTAGCTTTCACCCGCTTGGAAGTTGTGTGTCGCTGACGCGACTCGCAACTTTCAAGCGGGCTCAAAGTATTAGGACTTGTCAAGTCAGAGTCCAAATCTTTTCAAATCTTGCTGATTGCAGACAAGCAAACACCTTTTGAAATGTGCTATTAAAAGTGTAAATATAAATATCTTAAAGTCTATATCTGCCAGGATATCTAACGGAAATAATCACCCACTGTCTTGAAGTTGTGCTCCCCCTGACGACACGCACATCCTCAAATGAATTCAAATTATTAATATTTGTTATTTCAGAATTCAAGTATTTTCGAATCTTGCTGCTCGCATAAACGAACGCTCCACCTTTTAATATGCGTTATTTAAAGTGACAAAAGAAAGGTTTAAATACGGTTTAGTCGTGCTCTTATCTAAGTTACCAATTAACATGGATTTAATGTGGTTTAGCATCCAGGCAGTATATGGATGTCTGATAATTTATTACATCGCCCTGGAGCCGCGGTCTCAGACGATCCAAAGCATTACATTGTTAGCTAAGCTACTTATTCATTATAGCAGAAATAGATAAGAGAAAACTCTCTTATAGTAATGTACTTTCTGACATGTTTTAAGGGGAAAACTTTTCTAGTGGCGTGCAACAATACCTACGGCGTGTACCGTGCCTTACATATACATCCATGCGCACAGATGCGTGCGTCTTTATTTCACTTCGTCTTCACGTATCCATACCTAATTATCAGACTGATTGCGGCAATCTGGGTGATGAGTTTCTATTGACTTAAAGATGGACTGAGCTAGCAGTCTAAATTTTATTATCGATGCAGCAGACGAGCCCCGGTTATATTCTAGGCTACTGTTTGAAAGCGTGCCTATGTGATGCTTAGAGAGGGTACTATTGTCAGCGTCTACTAGCAGAGAAATAGGGCAAAGATTTTTGTGAAATTATCTACATTATTCGGGTCATAGATCCTGCGCACTGCCGGCGATCCATGCCCTTTAACCGTACCCAGTGCACATGTGGGTTGTTGGCTACCTATCTGGAGCATCAATTATTCTCAAAAACCACCGGCGTCTCGAACCTCCCCAATGTTTTATGACTGTTCACCCACCCTCTGTGATGCTGGCCCAAAATTAATCTGGTGTTGGTGCCACGTCTAGTGTTTGCTGTGTATCTGGAGGATCCATTTCCAGCGGACAGACTTTATCCTAAATGTTGTTTGACTGTTGGCCCAGCGTCTGCGACAGTCAAACAACATTTGGTCAACGTCCTCCTATGCAGGTTTATCAAGTTGGGCGCATACCACTTGTTACGTCATTCTCCTGCAATAATGCCGCATTCACGTCCCAGCCAGCGGGGATAGACGCCGCCCACCGCCGATGTATTAACGGCACAACGTCTCAGACGTTAGACCAGCATGAAACCAGTGCTGCATGGGCTGACAAATCTTGTTTTGCTAGACTCTGACAATGGTTGCCATGCCAATCTTATCTCCTGCAGCAGAAACAAGTTTCAAGTGGAACTATATCATATGTCACAATTTAACCGCGGTTAAATGGCTAGCACACAGAAAAAATGATAAAATTACCTTATTTTCTGGTTACTTCGTTATTATAAACTAGCATCATTATTACAATCTTTTTATGAAGAACTAGGCCTACATCTCCCAAATTGTTCTATGTGATTAGCTGAGCCTCTGCCCCATAATATCTAATCATTTTATTTGACTCGAACCATGCTGGAAACATGTGTGATTTGTAAGCTTCATTTGAAATCTTTAAATATGGCATGCTTCAAATTCTGTGTATCAAGCGAACATTACTTCAGACATTGACCCGATGATGGTTTAATTGGGTGAGTGGCCAGTGTTTGATGGGTTGTACGTCCACTTCACACCCTATTTGTCAAATAATTGGGTGTGAAGTGGGGCAGTTAATACTAATCTCCTTCAAAAACTTGACCCGATGATGGGTAAATTGGATGAGCGGAAAGTGTTTGTTTCTTTACGTCCTTGTTAATTTCAAATACGTAATCAATTTATGTCGATTTTGTATTAATACACAACTTTGATGTACATAAATTTGTTTGTATCCGTAAATTAGTGTGTAATATTTCACAATCGCTCCAAAAATATCAGCCTACGACTGACTTGAAACAGATGGCACACGGATGGCATTACATTACGTACACATGGATGTCATCAGAAATGCAAAATGTATGATGCATCTCTGATGTCATAGAAACGTATTATTATGGAATATAAAGAAAAAAAATTGAATTAATCATCGCCACTATTTGCCTCATTTTATTTCGCGAAACTCTATGAAGCGGTGTTACTTCCCATGTATAGGTACCCACCCAGCAAGCACCATACATTGAACCGATGTTGGCTTAATGCTGGGCCACCGTCTGCGACGCTGGCCCAGCATTAAACCAACATCGGCTCAATGGCTCGTGTTTGTTGGGTAGTCAGTATTCACAGATGTACTGCACAGCACTGTAGTGTTAAACGTGAAACATTGATAGGCATGTTGATAGACTTGCCACTTGCCAAAAATTAGTGCTTGGCAGCCGGCAGTATGTCAGTAGAAGTCTAATTGCTGGTGGACATGGCTGGAGGCAGTGCAGCCTGAGCTGGAGTAATACTAGTGTTCTTTATGCCTATAAGGTGCTTACAGCTTCTGTGTGGCTGTTTTATATCATGTTTTTGAACAACAGGCGTCATCGGTTCTGCCGAAAAAAACACTAACTGCTTAGTTTAAGAGTAAGTAGTCACTGTTGTTTGTCATTGCTGGGTAAAACTGTGGATCAATACTTTTGCTGCATGGACTATTTCAGCGTCATTAATGGTTTGATTGTGTGAAATGTCATCGATTTTAGTATCCAACAACTGGGTAACAGCGAAAGATTCAACAGTGCAAGACTCCCGTCATCTGTCTACAAATCTAGTGAATACGAGGTGTAGACCAAGATGTTGGCGGGAATGCTTTCATCAGACTATTTTCTTTTTCGTTATGTTATATTTTGAGTGGTTTTAATCCTGAGCCACCGTTTGCGACATTGTCCTAACCTTAAACCGACACTAGCTAATGAGAAGCTGATCAATCCATTATGATTGATGTTGTCCCAAGTATCTCTCATGCACTACCTATGCTTCGTGTTTTATTCCTCGTTCAGAGAGTCAACATTTCGCAATTTTGATTCTTCAGGACTGTACCGTTTGTGTAAATTCGTAGAATGTTTGACTAATTTCCCTTGTGTTGTCTGTTGTGTTACAGAGTGTAGGTGACGTGTGGGTGGCCACAGAAAACTACGAGGCGGCCGGCGACCAACAGGTGTCACTACGGCGTGGTCAGCAGGTCGAGATTCTCCACCCCTCCCCGGGGGGCAGCCCCGACTGGTGTCTAGTCAGGGTACTGTCCTCAGACTCAAACCCCGCTCCCGAAGGTCTCATTCCCATGGCCACACTCAAACAAGTGCCCAACCTCAAAGTGTCAAACTCCAAAACAAGCATTGAAAATGAAGGTAAATTAAGATTTGTTTATATCTGATATATTTTTTAAGAGCTAATACAGAAAAACGGGAAAATAGATGCTCACTATCAAGATATAGTCATCAAAATCATATTGTTTTTTCATGGAAAAATAAATATTTTGTATGCTTTTTATTATCTAAATTTTACTAAACCAGTAGACAGTTTTGAAGAAGTGCAATAATATTTGATCTTGCATTTTACATTATCTAAATTATAATGAGCCACTTGACATTGCTGGTTTGTGTGAAGGATGTTTTTCACTTCATGTATATATCCGCACATATTATATAGGATCATTCACTTCCTCCTAATTTATAGTGTCTACTTTTATTTAAATTAACCATTTTCCACCCAGGCATTTCTTCTCATTTCTATTTACCTTGAGATGTGAATTAAAAAAATGATATAGTACTAGGCCTATATTAAATTCAAGCTCAGAATGCCTCATTGTGATTTATTGTACCAAGATAAATATCTTGAATTTAATTTTGTTCTAAATATAGAAATTTTACCATTGGATGATTGGTTCATTTACGCGCCATGAGTGTTTCAATGATAAAAAAAGACGATAAGTACATTATTGCAGCGCTGAGGATGATACGGAATATTACAGTTATAAATATCAACTTTAACCAGTGTACTGGTCAGGCCACTGGAGCTGTAATTTCCTGATACAAATGGCGAACAATATTTATATTTTTGGGGGAAATAGACATCTCCAAAATTGAAATACTAGGCAGGGTTACCACAGGGCAGGGAAAAAGCAGGGATTTACTTTTATTTTTTTTAATGTCATGGGAAAGTCAGATACTTTTGAATTTGTGAAAGCTGAGTCAGAGATTTACAAAAAATGTCGATCAAGTAAACAATAAATAGGCAACCGGGGTACAACTAAGACCAGAAACATACAAAGACTTGTATAAAAAATATCTTAATGTGATGGCTTGACTTACCTCAATTTTCAGCATTATTATATTGTGTACATGTAAGCAATGCAGAAGGTTTGGGTTTGGCGCTCCTTGCCACCACAGCTACATTTTACTTTGATACACATGCAGTTATACGTGACCATATTTCCTAGCCCAAGTTAACTACAATCCTTAAGTATGCATGCAATAGAAATAGTCACATGAAACGAACCTCTGGATTAAATCAGCATCTACCACAAAAATACTAAAATCAATTTCCGTGTTTCTACTTGGTTTGAATCTACCTGGAAACTGTATTATTAATCCGTGTGCAGCTAAGTTGTTTGTTTCAAATTTTATTTTCTCTTGTGCATGTTTTGAGGCGTATATGTAGGGGCCTAGCATGACAAGGGTTAACCATTGTATCCATGTGTGTTTATGTTGTTCAGATCTAGGATTGGAGCAGGGATCCCACACGTCCGGCTACCCTATGTCCAGCGGAAACAATGTGTCCGCGTCACCGGCCAATAAACGACGCAGCAGCAGCTTTAGGTGAGATAGAAAACAAATGTCTTGTCCAAAATTAAACACCTAATAGCTGGGACTTTCTGCCACCATGATATAGACCACCCATCAAAAACGGGGCATTCAACCAATGCTGTTTCAATGTGAATGCCCCGTGTTTGCTGGGATACATGTTAATAACTTTAATAGTATCTTCATGATTTTATACACATCTTGTGTAACCAGTTTTGAAACTGAAAAAGGTATTAATCTATGAATTTGATATACATTGTCACTTATTTTTTACAAATTTCCGTAATTTTGGCCACATGCAGCTGTGGATCGCGATAGCGAGACACAGCTGCATGTGACTGAAAATTTCAATTGAATAGCTGAGATATATCATATATCAATGATATATTTGCGAAAGGATATTAGAAAACTATGAAACAAATGTGGTCATGTGAACGTCACATTTTACATTTGTTATGAAATAATTAATTAATTCACTGCAGTCATCCTATATAATTAGCTCCCGCCGTCACCGTAGGTGAGACGGAGGGAGCTATGGATTCTACCTCCGTTTTTTTTTGTCTCTTCTTTTGCCTATAACTTTGTAAGAAAATAAGCTAGGATAACAATTTTTGGTATGTGGGTTACTTCCAGGTTGATAATGGACAGGTTAAAATATTTTAATCTGAATTCAATACGCAAGGTCGCAGAGGAGAAAATGATGATGTTACGGCGTTGGGCCGTTGGGCCGTCCGTAAACAATTCGTTTCCGGAGCATATCTCTGAAAGTACTTGTCCGATTGTCTTCAAATTTTACACACAACACCCCTAGGGGGTCTAGTTGTGCCTTTTGGGGTATTTGAACTTTGACCTACTTCTGGTTCAAAACTATGACCTATTTAGACGTTTTGACGCGCACTTCGTTTCCGGAGCAGATCTCGAAAAGTACTGGGCCGATGACAGTCATATTGCACATACATGTTCTCTAAGGTCCCTAGTTGTGCCTTTTCAGGTTTTTGGACCTTGACCTTGAAGTTGACCAAGCACTTTGACCTAATTTATAACATCGGTAAATCCGACTGAAAGATTTTGCGGAATATCATGAAAACCGCTCAAGATAGCTACAGCATTACTATAAAACAAATTGTGAGGTTTCAGGAGAGGATGCATCTTGAAAAATTTCAAGTCGATAAAATTAAAAATGGCCGCCTATAGGCCATTATTCACCTCGACAGGCCTGATATTGCGGAATATCATGAAAACCGCTCAAGATAGCTACACCATTAATATCAAATAAATTGTAAGGTTTCAGGAGAGGATGCATCTCGAAAAATTTCAAGTTGATAAAATTCAAAATGGCCGCCTATCGGCCATTATTCACTTCGACAGGCCTGATATTGTGGAATATCATGAAAACCGCTCAAGATATCTACACCATTACTATAAAACAAATTGTAAGGTTTCAGGAGAGGATGCATTTAAAAAAATTCAACTTGTCCAAGTTCAGAATGGCCGCCAATCGGCCATTATTCACCTTCACATGGCCGTTATTTGGTAAACCGTGCTAGATGGCTAGACCATTACTATAAAACAAAATGTGTGATTTCAGGAGAGGATGCATCTTGAAAAAATTCGACTTGATCAAATTTAAAATGGCCGCTTTTTCGGCCATTATTCATTTTCACATGGCTGATATTTGGTAAACAGTGCTGGATGGCTAGACCATCACCTGATTACTATAAAACAAAATGTGAGTTTTCGGGGGAGGATGCACCCTGAAAATGTTTACCTTACGAATTTAAAATGGCCGACAATCAGCATTATTTACCTCGATAGGCCTGATATCAGGTGATTATTATGATCTCTCCAAACCACTGGTTATCATTTCACACATTATAATCCGATAATAAAAATTGGATAGTCTAAAACAGAATTTATTGTGTTTACAGAAAATGGTTAACCAACCCAGTTCGGAAACTGAGCCAAGGGCGGATGGACAAAAATGAGAAGTTGCAGGTTGAGCAACAGCAGCAGCAGCAGCAGCAATCCAGAGCAGGTGCTGGGAAAGGGGACGCCAGAAAGCCGCCTAAGATTCCACAGTTCAAGGTCAGTTATTGTGTTAGTCTGCAGCAGAACCTCTTCTCCCGCCACCACTTCAAATTAATCAAACCCGTAAGTACCCATTCGGAAAAATGTAATTTCAGCCCACTTAAAGTTGTGGGTCGCTAGCGCGACCCACAACTTTAAGTGATCTGAAATAAAGTAGAATAACGGCTTTAGTAGCTAATTAATTAAAATCACCTGTCACTCTGTGGGTTGTTGTGACTAATTTATTTGTAGTTCATTTCGTGGGATGAACAGCATGGCCTCTTTCTCTATCCCCAGCATTATTTTTTATTTCTATGCAATATTATTTACTTCTCTATAGTTAGCTATGTTGTATTGTTCTTGTACTTGTAGATTACTAATATTACTAGTTCTGATGATTATATCATTTACATTGTTAACCCTTTGAGTGCTAATTTGAATAATCCAAGTCGTATCTGACTACCTCCTGTGACCCACATCTTCAAACGGGTAACTAGTCATTTTTGTCTTCACATTTTTTCTGATTAAAGAGAAATTTTGATACCAAGAACGAGTATTTTCCATTTTGATACAAATAATTAACTCTTTCAAGCTGCCTGAATTTATCATAGTGATCTTCACCCACTACAACGACTTGTAGTGGGTGAAGATTACTTGATGTTGTTTAAAAATTTAAGAAAATTTTGAAATTTTGAAATTTTCGTTCTAAAATCTTAAGTTGTAGGAAAATTAAGTATGTTTTCATACATGTAAAATGATGCTTTAATGCATCGTGGGGGCTTAAAGGGTTAAACGTGATTCCATCCATGACTAGCGCTCAAATGGTTTATTGTTGTGTTTGTGAATGCTGCATGTTATATTATAGGTTATATAATTTTTTGCTCTGCTCTTTACACAAGAACACAATGCGTAAAAGAAGAGACCCAGAAGTGAAGTAGTCAGATGAAATATTCAATTTATAATGCAACTTCGTGTGAATTTATGCAGAATTTATAACTTAATTTTCAAATACATAAAAGTGATTGTGTCCGCTTCAAGTTGTTGATCAGTGAACATCCGGATATGTTCTCTCAGTTACATTCACCTTGATGCTGCCGCTATTCCTGCTTTAATGTGAATGTAAAAGATCTTTATTGAATTATTAAAATATGCTCCGCATATTATATGCGATATAATGCTTGAACCGTCAAGTATACCTTCTCACGTAAGCACCCGTCTGTATGATCAAAAGAAATGGATAAATTGCCCTCCATATTATACACGCACACAGATGATCTTTTAGGATCTTTATTTTCAGGAGTGAATAGCTTGTAGTAGATGCTCAGTTATTTCGGGGATGTCTCTTTTTTTGCACAAAATTAATAATCATTTGAAGTTGGATATTGCGTCAGCAATTCCAGCTTTAAATTATTGAAAAGTAGACAAACAATTCGGCAGCATAATCACTGAAATTATTTGTGTAAAAAGAACAGTATAATCCATCACAATATGTACCCGCAATTCACACCTGACTGTGAATGAAATGAGAAGGTATACAGGGATGTAATCATCGTAATGAAAGGGTGTATCCTGAATTTTACCAGCATCACATTTGTGGACATGTGAAAAACTGAGGGATCACAGAAAACACAAAACATTTGTATTACATTTATACAATGCTGGACCAACGTCTTATAAATGTTATACAAATGTTATACAAATGTTTTGTGTTTGCTGGGTGTGCGGAAATTTTGATACTTTGATAACTCGTTTAGTGTTTTAGTATTTTTTCCACTACGAATTTGAAATTAATGTCCTAATATCGTCCCTTTGTCTCCTCAACATGGCTGTGCGAATAGTTTCAGTATCAGGGGTTTGGTGAAGCAACATAAGCTGCAACTCTCGATCTACGTTCAAATTTGATACTAACATCATCTTCAAAGTGCCATAAGTTGTAACAGAACAATAATAATCTATAAAGTAGATGAAACCACTGTTAATAAGTGGTGCCGACGTTCTACCGTTTTCCCCTTCCGTGACAAATTGATATAATATTGATATTAAATATTTATCAAATGTTTATTTATACTATTATGCTTAACTAACAGATACATTTAAATATCCTGTGAAAATTTCGGAGCGCTATAAGTGTCACAAATTCTGATTTGGAACACTATCAAAATGTCGTGAATTCTGATTGAACCCACTATCAATGTTGAAAAATGTCAGGATTTTCAGTGTCAATTGGGCAGCGCCAATACAACCTCGAACGAGCAACTCACCATGCCATAATCATCATAATAAAACCACCTCATTGAACCACAGAATGATAAATATATATTATTCTATAATTGTACATTGACCTGGAAACATCTCCTGGTTGCCAAGACTGCTGATGTCTCTGCTACCCGGCAAACACGAGACATTTACTCATTTCGGTTCAATGTTGGGCCAGCGTCGTAGACGATGGACCAACATTGAACCGAAAATGGGTAAATGACTCGTATTCGCTGGGTATGGTATATGGTACTACTCAAACAGTAACTGCTTACTTTTGAAGTGAGCAGTTACTGTTGTTTGTCTTTAGGTGTTGTATTGATCCACGCAATCCCTAATGTCTCTCTAGGTATCTCAGCCAGACTGACACCTCGCCAACTCATAAGCGAACAACTCACCATGCCATAATCCTCATAATATGACCACCTCATTGAACCACAGAATAAGAAGTATAATTTTTGTCTTATTGTACATTGACCTGGAACAATTTTGCGATTTTTTAGATGAATGTTTAGCAGTGTAGACATCCAGTTATGGTAAACTATTACATTGCTAGTACACATATCTGTTAATCTGTACTTTAGTTATAATACATAGGGATCTATTGGATTTTTCTCAGACACGAAAGTAATTATTTGACGCTTTTCTGCTTGTGGATGGTATGAGAATGTTTTAGTGTAATGTGCGGACGCCTTGCCTTGCCTCCTTCTGGCTCGGGTGGACTGTCCCAATAAGCTATACAAGCAGGCCAGGATATTCATCATAGAAAAATGTGCAATATTGATGCCTGTGTTGGTGCCTTCAGCGATTGAGCGGATGGCCAAGGGCAGGTTACTGATCAGTTGGGTGTCGGTAATAGCACCCAACAAGCTTCCAAGCCCGAGGTGACAACAAAACAGCAGCAAAAGGCAACCTGCCTAGGTCTGAAAAGGAGCGCAGCGGACGACGCCATATTGACGAGGCTCCTGTACTGGTGCCTGCAGCCACTGGTACTGCTGCTGCTGCTGCGGCTGCTGGTCCGGCAGCTTCATCTGCTGCTGCTTCTGTTGGATGTCCCTTGGTTGTCTCTGCTAGTGATGCAGGGGGGCACGCTGATGCCCTGTCCGACACTCATGCCAAGATTCTAACCAATTATAACCGATTTGATATTTCAACTTGGGCCTTACTAGGCCAGCAAGCTTCTGAGTAGGTGTACATTTAGTGGTAAACAATACAAACTAACGAAGTGTTTGATGACATCATTTGACCACCTGTGGCAGCATTTAGCTCCCTTGACTAGACAGATATATTAGGACTGTGGATTTCGATCACAATCTCTCATCATCACCAACCATCAGTTAGGGATTCATCTCTCAGTGATTGAGAATAATTTTAGTTGTTTTAATTGTGTGATGATGTCTCAGGAAACCCCGATAAATTATCTGAAGAATGGATAACAAGATTGAAAATAACAATCGAGATATATTATATGTATTTATTTCTCCGCTTGAAATTGTGAATTTCGCAAGCGATAGTTGGATATTGTGTTTTAATAAGCTTACGCTTTAAGGGATGAGCTATTTCCAGTTATATTGTAATGATCTGCAGTCGTATCGCCTGATATAGATTGACGTCCTTGAACTTTTATTGAGCAGTAATTAGCTGATGCTAGATGCAATGTCACCAGGATTCATGGACTTAACAGAATTAGCGAAATTGATTAAATTTATTAGCCTCGAATATTGATAGTGCTGATAATTACCATACTGCTACAACTATCGTTTATCTTTGTCGAATGTATTGGTCTGTATTTGGAAAACGTTCTACATCTACGTGGTCGTATGTAGGATGAATATAGGTTGGTAATAGATGTCGTACGTAACCGTACACTTCGCCGTACACCCTACATCTAGTCCCTGCTCAGGCCATATTGATTTGACACTGCTGATACTCAACGCGCTCTGCATGTCAATAATTGGTAAACTACCGTATATGTGTGGCAACAAGCAGCTCCCAGCAGTGGCATAAAATACGAGAAAGGGCAGACGGAGACGGTGGTGTTGTGTGTGTTTCACTATTAGAGATTATTAAAGCATCCGTCAGATTGTGGAGATTCGCCTGATCTAGAGTATTGACTGTTTTTTTAAAGTAGACTACGTGGTGTTGGTCTGCATAGTGCTGGTGACTACAGGTCTCTCTCTCTCTAGGACTGCTGCTGTCGCTGGCGCTGTATTGATCATGCATCTAGCATTAGCTTTAGCCGCATTATTGACTCCTCTGTATCGTCTCTCGAAACCAATGTCTAGCTGACAACGAAGCCGTGCTGGATATTTAGCGTCAAACCCGACCAGCCCGGGAGGTTGACCCATCAGCAGACACACAGCTGAATTTTCGCCCCCAATCTGCAATGTACCAGGTGCATGGACGCCCTGCAACAGAAGAAGTAACTGCCAGAAATAGCGGCCTGTCCGGTATACTAACCAGCCATGCAGTGTGAGACACGACCCCGGGACAAGTCCAGGCTTCACCTGACATAACCTGAAATATGGATGTGTCAGCCCGAGAAGAAGTCCTCTCCGCTATTAACTGTCTCCAGGATTCAGCGCCTCAGGCCTCCCAATCCCTGGATACTTCACAATAACCTCACAGCACATACTCAGCCCCTCAAGCAGTGTGTCTCCGCCGCCAACACACAGCTCAACTGTGGCAGTTTTCTGTCAAATTAGCGTGCTTTGAAGCCGCTTATATAAACACTGCTGATTTATTGGATTGATGATCCCACGAAAAACAGATACTTGAATCAATACGGCTATTGTGACGTGACGTCAGATGAGTATTATTACCTCAGAGATCAGAGTCTGTTATCAATGGTCATTATCTCATGTGGCTGTGTGCGGTGTATCTGCCAGGCTAGTCATTACAATATCAGCGTGATTCAGATATAGAAATATTCCGAGCCATTGCCTTTCTCTCTTGGAATGGTGATAAGATCAACAAAAAATTATAATCAGAAACAATTGTACTTCAAAACATCCAGTTGTGAAACTCGAATGCAATCTGCATAGAAGACACCACTAGTGTAGGATATGAAATCATGAAGTTCTATTTTAAGTCACACGTATGTTCGTGATTACCATGCATGTTCATGAGGAGCATATCTGGATTAAATTATAACACGCTTTTGTGTTTATAAGCATCCTGTACAACGTTTTTAGCTCTCTACTCAGGCGATATACTGTTAATTATCAATCAGCTATGTTAGCTTTGTGCTTGCCAGGTGGTGAACAAGGCACGAAATATTCTACTACATTTGAATATTTGTCCAGATTAGACATTTCGGGGAATTTGACAGGACACATCGGGTATTATTAAACCACATAGAGACCTGGACATTCCAGATAACTAGATATCCCAGTCATCTGGATTTATTATGTAACTAGTGCTTCCAAACTGTTATTCCATGCATCTTGAGAAAACTTCATGGTTCATCTTTAATGAAAAATCAGTCATATAAATATTTTCGACTGTTTAGACTGTTATATTTTTTCTATGGTATAATTAACTGTGATATAGTTTTGGAAAATGTGAAGAAACGTGATCTTGTTTTGTTTGCTTCTTGTGTTTCCGAGGCAACATTATCTGTATCTACTAAAGAACCAGGCCAAACACAATGAGACTGTTATAGGATCTGTCAATCAACAAACACATAGTGTATTGGCCACATCAGATTTCAAACTCCAATGGCTCTGTCACCACTCTCGTCCGCATCAGTTAACTAGATATATGCTACTATATTTACCTATATTTTCAAATGCAAGGGACATGTCATCATTATCGGTAGTACGGGTATTCATATATAAATTACTACATTGATTTCATTCAACCACATGGATTATATCGCTTGTATGGAACTGGAATGTACGAGCTGGAAACTCAATCCTTCTGAACAAACAGTAGTTTTTGTAAAAGGCACATGTACAAACCGGTCCACGTCTTCCATATGTGTAGCTTTTAACAGGCGACAAGTAGAGTCATAGTGATAAAAGATTTACCCGAGCACCACATTCTCGAGTTATCTGGCGGCTATCAGCAGTATCAACTGACTCAATTTAAGAATGGATTACTCAAAGATGTATAGCGGTTATCGTTGATGTGTTGGATAATTGTCCGTTAGAGCTCTAGAATATTTAAATTTTAAGTCTATTAATGTTTTTTCTCGCTACCGCGATCCACAATTTCCGAATGACATAACAATTGCTTGGGCGTATGACATTTCAGACACATCGTACATCATAAAGTGCGTCAGTGGAGAATATATGTGCATATTGAAGATAGTGTGAGTATTGTGAGCGATAAGCTGAAGATAAGAAGGCTATTTACGGTGCACAGGAAACAACACGTGGCCCTGTTTACATAGACTCCTCTCTATTATACACAGGTGGAATATGGATACGTAGACGGCTGTATCAAATCAATCCTTGATCAAATACATGGATGCCATATAGATATCTAGTCTACAACAAAGGTGTACACCGGTGAACGCACACGACCCAGTACATAGCTGTATCTGTGGAATACAATGCATAAATTTAGTGATAAGTGAACATTACATAACGGGATAGAAATCCACTTAATCTACACACAATCATGGCAGTATAATCATTGCTGTTGTTATAAGAAGATTACATAACGAGATACAAATCCACCTAATTTACACCCATGGCAATGTAACCAGTGATGTCGCTTTAAGTGAACATTACATAACGGATACAAATCCACTTAATATACACGCATGTCAATATAACCAGTGCAACATAGAACATTACGTAACGGAATACAATTCTACTTTCATCCAATGCATGGGAGTTCACTCAGATTCTGGCTGGGGAAAAGCAGATAGTACGATGGGAAAGACTGGCAAACGTAGGAAGTTCTTCTCACTGTTCTCTTGCCTGCGAAGCAAAACTGACGAGAGCATGATGGTGGAGGAAGTGATGACGTCATCGCCTGTGGACTCGTCCACGTCGCCCATGAAGGAGGGGGGACAGGGTGAGACGAGCGGTCACATGGTGAGGATCTTGTCCACTGGCTCCCTGGTACTGCCTGGCTGGCAAACACCTCCGGTAAACTGCCCTGGCTGGCCCCCTGGCCTGGCCCCCCTTCCAGTAAACACTCGATATTGAACCACTGTTGTTTTAATGCTGGGCCAGCGTCGTGGCATTACGGCAACAGTGGTTCAATGTCGAGTGTTTACTGGGCTGACTGTCTACAGTCACCTCTAAAAGGCCGACATTCACACCTGTCCGCTTTTACTGTCCTCACCCGGGTCATTGTCCATCTGCTGGTATTACCGATGGAAGTTCCAGTTAGCTGCTTTTCAGGGCATGGTCCACTGCTCTGCTGTCAATGTCAAACAGCAGTAACTGTTCTCTTGGAAACTAAACAGTTACTGTAATTTCTCTTTGCACGACAGTGATATTTCATTGCATTTTTATTCCCCAAATTTATTCCAATAAGGACTCATCTGTAGCGCTTTTGTTTTTTAACCCGTCACTCATGCCGATGTCTCTCCTCGTCTCCGGAGGGGGAGTGGGCTCTCTAGCATCGACTGAACGTAATATGTGACGAAATTAACTTTTAAAGAAATGCTAATATTGTATCAGTGTCCTTACAAAATTTGTTTTTTGCTACTTATAAAACTTTTTAATCTATGTTGGTCACGGCAAACACGAGGCGTTCACCCAATGTTGTTTTAATGTTGGACCACCGTCTTCGACGCTGGTCCAACATTAAAACAGCATTAGGCGAACAGTTTACTGTTCGTGTTTTTTGTGAGGCCACACAGTGCGTTTCAGGTCTGTGGGGATCTCAGCGCCTATGATACATTAATACACTGACTGGAACACTGCTTTGCAAAACCAAAAGGCAGTAACTACTTAAAGAAAACAGGTATTACCTTTTGACTTTGCACGGCAGAACACGGAAGTCTCTGTTCGCATTCTTAGAACGTGTGGGCGGGAGTTAAAGCGGACAGGTGTGTGGTTGGCCTTGACTGTCATTCCCTCTTCTGCCCCTGGTGTCCCCCACGTATCTGCTTCTCTCGTGAATTTGTCTCTTATGTTGCATATCGTCTAATTTCAAAGCTTCAGAACAGAGTGGTCAGTTGTCACTGTTCATATTGGAATAACACCAATGTCACTGGTATCTATTAATTTATAAATATACTTTCTTATGGTCTTGTCAAATGATCCACACCAGTTTTCTGTTAGAGCATTGTGATCATTTGAGTAGTACTTATAAAATTCAAAATTTGTAATCTTATATTTTTATAATTTTAGTAATATTATATGGCATTCATTGAATTTATACCATGTTCGTGAATACAACGAGTGGCATTTTATCCCAGGTTCTTTTTGAAATGATCTTCTTGTTTGAAAGGGAAGAACAATCTCTGTATTTGAAGATGACAACTTTCCACGTCGGATCGTCTGCTTTTTTTACTGTGTTTTATCCTTTACCACATTAAATAAGGCTCGCTATAAACGTGGACTTCAGATAATGTATGAAATCATTATTGTTTATGAAATTATAATAGCTCGTTATATGTGCATTTAATTATTCCCAATTTAAATATATATTTAAGTTGTTGTGCTCCCCTTCTCTTCAGGTATTCTGCCATTATAATATTATAAGGCGTTTGAGGCATGATTCCTGCAATTCTTATTTATATTTATTTTTGCATTCAGAAACAAATTTCAGTTTTAACGTAGATCCGCTTCAGCCAATCTTTGCGTAATTGTTCATTAAAATGTTTTATAGCAGACAATTTATCATAATTCTATTTGCATATTTATATTACCTCTGAATATAAAATTATTATTTTTTCCTTGATCCATTATGTCCCGAATCAATCATAAAAAACGGTGTCACCAATATTGTCCAATGCAAAGCCATCTGTAACTATTTTACTTCGTCAGTAATAAGCACTTATTGTTTTTCGGATGTGCAATGCATTTATTAATTCTGCAAACAGCACGGCCCGACAGCATCCCAGAAAGCCAATGGTTTTACAGCTGATTAGAGGCTGACCAGTAGAGTTTCCCCATTCAGCAAGAGGACTTAAACTTACACTGTAATATTCATGTCATAAATTGGGTCTTAATAGCCTTTAATTTACTAATTTATGTAAATCAAGTTGCCATGAAAGGTTTAATCTCTCCTTATGTCATGGAAACGTTCCATAACAACGCAAATCTAACTCAATGGTTACACATGAAATTTCATCTGCGTTACATGTAAGTGGTGAGGTGAGTTGTAACTTAACACTTGTTCACCACCGAAATATGCAAGTGCTCTATCAGAGGTTTACCCCTAGAGATGGCCAAAATACCTTAATAAATGTTTTTAAAAATGGAGAGGGCGTTGTAAAAAAAAATTTTGTAGCTGGTCATTACTGTTCTAAAAATATGGCCCTTTGGATCAGCCTTTGTCACATATACCTGCAATTAAACCAACCTTGTTTCAAGGTATGATGTTTACTGGGCAGTCCCCGTTGATTTCAGCTCTTTTGGGGAGTGGTCGCAGTAGTGTGATACCTTGAGTGATCTTTTGTGTTTTATTTTATTTGGGTATTTCAGCCGTTGATTTGTGGGGAGAAGCAACATCCATCTACAGGTCCCCCATTGGCTGAGCAGGAAGACCTAGCCGAGGAGGTCAGTTAGGTTTGACCTGCAACCCCCTCTCTGGCAGCACCAGGCTCTGTATCTGCCGTAGAATCAGACCCTCGTGTCATCTCCGATATTACTCTATCTCTCTATCTGTATCCATCCCTCAGGTAGCTGTACCAGATCCATCTACCCAGCTAACAGGCCACAGTCGCCCAACGTTGGTGGAATTTTGGGCGACAAGGAACCAATATTCAACCAACATTGGGGGAAAGTTGCGTGTTTTCTGGGTTTTGTCTTTTGATTGCATACCGATGATGGATCCCCATACTACTTATAAATAACCTGCATATGTCAAAAAAAGTAGGTCATTATGACCGCAATATGTGCTCAGAAAGATGTCCATCCAGATCCAGATCGTCTTATTAAGCAAAGACAAACAGCAGCAACTGTTACTTGAAAAATAGCCAGTTACTGCTGTAAGTCTTCACACAACATTACTCCGTGAGGCATAAGACGGCCATATTGACCTAATTTCGTGTCTGTCCTTCAGTGCTGTCTGATATGTACATATCATATGAGACAATTGTCGGTAAGCAATCAAACAGGGGACAAAAAATATATTTCTCGGTACATTTACCTGTGGCCCATTCCATGTTCCCCCACCGCATCCTATATGTACAGATTTCTAATGTCTCTGAATTACGTGTATATTCTAAGGTTGCAACCCTTGCTTCTCTTACCTGTTTTGTTCCTCTATGAATACGTGTGAATATATCTGCATGTTTATTTCAGCTCGTGTTACTAAATTTATATATTCGTCTTATTCACCAAAGGGCTACATATTTTAGACAACATTTGGACAAGCAATTACCGTTTTTTTTGCTATATTAAAGTGGCTAACTGGCATTCGATTTTTGTCCTGAGTTGTCAGTTTACATATTTTATTTATTGGAAGCTGTATCAGCTTCTTCAAAGGACGAAAATATGTCTATTTATGAAAAAATAAACATATACTAAATGAATTATCAGATCAACAGGGACTGAGCGTCCACCACAAAATATATTATAAATTTCAATGGCATCTTATTTTATTTGAAACTGACTTGATAACTTATTATGTATACGTCTGCAGGACAATGTGTCCAGATGAAGTATAGCCCGGGCAGGAAATTGGGTCCAGATACAGTATAGGTCTGGCAGGACAATGGGCCGAGATACAGTAAAGGTCTGGCCTGACAATCGGTCCAAATACAGTATAGGTCTGGTGGGACAATGGGTCCAGATTTAGTATAGGTCTGACCTGACAATGAGCCGAGATACAGTAAAGGTCTGGCCTGACAATCGGTCCAGATACAGTATAGGTCTGGCAGGACTATGGACCGAGGTACAGTATATGTCTGGCCTGACAATGGGTCCAGATACAGTATAGGTCTGGTGGGACAATTGTTCCAGATACAGTATAAATCTGGCAAGACAATAGGGCCACATACAGTATAAATCTGGCCTGACAAAGGGTCCAGATACAGTATAGGTCTGGTGGGACAATGGGTCCAGATACAGTATAGGTCTGGCAGGACAATGGGTCCAGATATGGTATAGGTCTGGCAGGACAATGGGTCCAGATACAGTATAGGTCTGGTGGGACAATGGGTCCAGATACAGTATAGGTCTGGCAGGACAATGGGTCCAGATATGGTATAGGTCTGGCAGGACAATGGGTCCAGATACAGTATAGGTCTGGTGGGACAATGGGTCCAGATACAGTATAGGTCCGGTGGGACAATGGGTCCACATACAGTATAGGTCTGGTGGGACAATGGGTCCAGATATGGTATAGGTCTGGCAGGACAATGGGTCCAGATATGGTATAGGTCTGGCAGGACAATAGGGCCAGATACAGTATAGGTCTGGCAGGACAATGGGTCTAGATATGGTATTGGTCTGGCAGGACAATAGGGCCAGATACAGTATAGGTCTGGCAGGACAATGGGTCCAGATACAGTATGGGTCTGGCAGGGCAATGGGTCCAGATACAGTATGGGTCTGGCAGGACAATGGGTCCAGATACAGTATGGGTGTGGCAGGACAAGGGTCCAGATACAGTATAGGTCTGGCAGGGCAATGGGTCCAGATACAGTATGGGTCTGGCAGGACAATGGGTCCAGATATAGTATAGGTCTGGTAGGACAATGGGTCAAGATACTGTGAGCATTAATAGCGTATTTTCACTCCTGGCGTTTCTAATGCGCCTCTCAGAAAATGATGCACCTTTTAACTGGTTAGCCATTGAGCTGCTGGTACCGTATACTAAGGTATCAAGCAAATTTCAAGCTAAATGAGGTCACTGACATGGATAGTATTGTTTGTGGTAGTTAATCAAATAATTTGATTTGTGGGATGTATTTTTTCGATTAATAGACATGTTTTTCGTCATTTAAATCTGGAGTTTGCGTCAGCAATTCCAGCTTCAAATAAATGATAAATTGTAGCAAAGAATTCAACAGGACAAGAGTTAACTTACGAACTTTAAATAGATGATGAGTGAAATTGCTCTATGCCATGGCATTTTTCAGATTTTGATCGGCACTGCAATAAAACGTTTCTGAATGGTGTAATATGTGTTTAGTTAGTGAGATTGGTATTAATGTCTTTTTAACAATCAATTTAAATCATTTGTGATTGTGGGGGTAAGACAAGCCTTTCGTGAATTTCAATATATGGATCATAAATATATGGAGCATCTCGTTCAGGTTAACTACACCGATCAGCATGCCAGAGGTTTGAGTTTAACATCGCTAACCGACCGCACTAATACCAAAATATAATCCGATTTTTGTAACACCCGGATGTGAAACTTGTTTTTTTGTGACTATACAGCAATCGCTAACACTTTACTCGCTAAGTTACCTTATTTAAGAAAATTTTGAATCCTAATTTAACCAAATATGAGTAATTTTCACCCACTTGTAGTTGTGTCTCGCTCCCGCGACCCACAACTTCAAGTGGCTGAAAATCACTCAATCATATTTGGTTAAATTGAGATTTTTAAGAACATTTGCAAATCTTGGATGTTTGAACACTCATTTTATCCCCAATAACTTGATATATAGCCTTTTGATAAAACAAATTTAAAACGATTAAATGGTTCTTAGAGCCCAAGCGGTTAATCAAGCATCGCCGCATCACCGCCGCTGTGATGGGAACACAGCTTGGTAGATAGAATACACGATTCTAACGATACATCCTGAGCAATCATGTGGATAAGCTACATAGTGTTTAGTTATATCCTGTCCTGCTATGCGTTATGGAAGGGAATATAGTATATTCTGGCAGGTTTACTATTTGCTTATTCTGCTTGGCAAAGCCAAAATACAATAACTGCTTACATGTGAGGCAGGCAGTTGCTGTCTTTGGCTTTCATACGGCAGCACTGTGGTTTCGATAATAATAGACGTATTGCAATAGGATATGCGTGCTCACAATCTAAATATAAAAGTCGTCTTTTTTTCACAATACATATTGTACATTCACTCAACAAACACAAAACGTCCAAACATTGCCTGTTTAATGCTGGACCAGCGTCGCAGACGGTTGAACAACATTAAGCAAACGTTGATTCAAAGTCTTAGCTCTAGCTTTATTTTACCCTTCAGCAACCCTTTCAACCCGCACGATGCATCAAAGCATCATCTTGCCATCTCTGGAGAATGACTTAAATTCCTAAACCGAGGGGATTAAGAACGAAAATTCCATTGAACTGTTTAATAAACAATATTTTTTTTATTTGCCACACCCAAGTTATCTTCATCCACTAAAAAGTCGAAAATTGCGATATGGAAATTAACGGATTGTAATGGATAAAGATTACAGGCCAAAGGATTTTTTCAATTTGAATCTTTGTTAGCTATTTCTGCTTTATTTGAATACCTATGTTATGGGTCTACGGCCATTATCGGAGATCGACTTTAAAAGGTCACAATCTGACGTCTATAGACAGACGATCTGACGTCTAATAATGTCGATCCCCGCGCTGTAAGGTTTAACCTAGAATCGTTGAGCATCTCGTGTTTTCTGGGCGGTCATTGGTCTATTTTCATTCCTATCCTGTTCGTCCGTCTTCCTGTTTGTTGGGTTATTGTAAGCGAGATTGACGAGCGATTTTTATATCGTTTGTAAGTTTTTGCCTGCGAACCCCTACCGACCATCCGGGTGAGTTTGAAAATGAAGTAACTGTTGATATTCCTCTAACAATTAAGTAGCGTATTCGGCATAAGGCATATTCCCGTCTCTGATGAGCTATTATATATATTCTCAAACGATTTATTCTTCGTGAAGATATCTTTCATATAAAATTTCTAATAATTTATTTATAATAAAAACAGTAATTACTAAACTAATACAATTTGTTAACAATTTGTGAAAGATTACGTGTAAATTGTCACTAATACCTCATTTGACAGATATCTCTGACTTTTATTTCAAAGAATATATGTTTATTATATACCGTGTATGTTAAGGAGCTTTAGTTTACATTACCACGTCTCTGGTTGAGTCTAGTATTTTTTTAAGAATGAATATTCTCTTAAGATTATATTGATAATGAGGACGTTTCAGTATTTTATTTTCACAGTAGTAGAACCGTAATGTTTAACCACTTGAAGTTGTGGGTCGCGGCAGCGAGACACAACTTCAAGTGGGTGATAATTACGGCTCCCTAGAAGATACGCTACTGTGAAATACTGAAACGTAATTTCTTATGTATATTTTAATGGAATATTCATGATAAGAGAAATGTCTTGCATTGTATTACAGTTTATCCAAAGAGCCTTTCTGTAAGGTTATCTGGCTATACTGAGTCACTAATCAGAAAGTACTCATTTATTGGCCTGACTAAAACGATCGATCAATGGAAAACTAAAATTAATAATTAGTTCAGTTAAGTTAAACCTAAGGCTGGATATCCGTCAATATCGATATTCCAAAGCTCCCTGGTATAAAATATCGATATATCAATATTCCTAAGCCCCCTGGAATAAAACACATGCAGCCTGTCATAGTTTTATTACCATTTATGATTGCTGATAATGAAAAATTGAAAAATAGTGCTGGCAAATTAGCTGTCGAGGAAACCCGACGTAACATGTACACTACTGTGCCTGGGAAAATTAACTGCCTGTGTCAATTTATATTGTCTGATTCTAGAACGGTTTTTTTATTACATACCGGTAGCTATGAGCTTACAATGCCCGGTATAAATCTATAATTCTGTCTAGCACAAATAAACAGCAGTAACTGATTACTCTACAAATAAGCAGTTACTGCTGTTTTGCCTTGGCATTGCACTTTGCACGGCATAATTGTATTGCCCCTATGACTTAGTAAACAATATTTTAATGGGGTTTTTTCATTGTCAATTCAAGTCCAATCTTCCAGAACACGACATCTTTGCACTGTGTGATCGTGCAGGGTACACACATTTGGATACAATACGGATTATGACCTTTTTCGCTCCACAAGGGACATGCATGACTGCCCAGCAAACACAAAATATTTGTATAACCTTTATACAACGTCGGCCCAACGTCTTCGACGTTGGTCCAACATTGTATAAATGTTATACAAATGTTTTGTGTTTACTGTGATGTTCTAATTTTGATTATTCGGGTTTCTCATAGGGGTTCAGGTCACGCCATGTCACGTGACGCGTCCCAGCAAACATGAGGCGTTGAACCAATGCTGTTTGACTGTTGGGCCGGAGTCACAGGCGGTGAGCCAACATTCAAGCAACATTGAATCGTCCAGATAGGTGTGAATGTATCGTGTTTGCTGTGGGTTTCACCTCGTAATTCTGAACAAACGTAACAAAGTAAAAAAACAGGATACGTTCATCCAATGTTTCTCTAATGCTGATACAACATCATACACGTTAGCCCAATATTAAAAAAGCTTCGGGTTAACATCGCAGACTCTGGCTCACCATAAAACTAACGTTGGATCAGCTTCCCTTGTTGGGAAAACATAATTACTTTTCCAATGTGAATGTCGTCACCTTGGTATTAAATGTTCACATGCGACCCTTTGATACCAAGAACGATGTTACCATTTGACCACAAGTTCTTTTAAGTTATTTATAAAGTGTTTTAGCGATCAAATGTTTGGTTAATTAGCGATTATCACCAATTTTGCTTTGAACTTTTTCAAATATAAGTGATTTTCAAGTGAGTGAAAATTTAATTATTGAAGCAGTAACATCATGAACATGCTTTGGTGGTGATAATAACATGCTTAACGATGATCATATCATCGCACTGTTTATCGTGCATTATCATTTACATATAGAAATTTTACAAATACATAAACAAATAGTTGGGTCGAATATATTCAAATTGATGTAATTTTACTGTTCCTCAAACCCCAATTGTCGATTTACATCAGTGATGTGTGTAGTCTTTGATGTTTTCTGGTTAATGTTGATTATAGCTTTACTACTTATGTGTCGCACTTAATGTTCTATAATAATGTGAGCGAAATGAGATTATTGCATGCTTCGTGGCTAGAGCAGCCTGTAACATCCTGGCTTTGTTTGGCTTCGTGTAATGATAATACGACAGGTACGTCTCGACAAAGTACAGCGATACTTCACTTACACAATCAATATACTAATGTGCCATCTGGTGAATGCTGTAGACCTGTATTGCAGCGTTCATGACAGTGCCACCTGGTGATTATATTCATATATATCAGCCAGTTTTATTGAGTGACATATACATAGGTTATGTTCATCCCCGGGCGACGGCATACACTGCAAATAGTTCAGCCATATTGCTGTTAGACACATACATATACCGTTTCTAACATGTTAGAAAACACTGAAGAAGGTTAACATATTGTGATCATCAAGTAACTCAATTTTTACGATATGTCTATTTAAAAAATAATGAACATATATTTTTTCTCATTGAATCTGGAAATTGCGATAGCAATTACGGCTTTGATTGAATGAAAAATAAAAAAAAACATTCCGCAGGACACATGTCATTGAGATCATATTCTGTTCTGGGATATATTATGGCATACCAATTCTTCTTTACCTCCTGTGCACGTCAAGTGATGTGACTGCTTAATTCTGATGGCACATATCGCGACCACCATATCAAACACAAGACGTTGGCCCAATGTTGGGCCAGCGGCACAGTAATTGGCCCAACGCCTATCCAACATTGTTTGTATGTATCTTGTCTGGTGGGACTGATTATCCTCTAAGTACTGAAGTGACACTCTGATATTCTAAATTATATACCAAGCAATGTGATGGTGATTATAGATGTTATGTTCTTAATTTCAACCCTTGCGGCGACTTTTAATGTCAGAATCTGAGATCGAAAGTCACTCACGGTCATAGAATAGGTATTTAACTTAATCGGATAGAGCCAACTGAGGCATGCATGATGTGTTCAAAGTGTCCATTAAAATTGATCAAGATATTTCAGCACTATAATTATTGAGTGTTCAAAAGCTGACATTTAATATGCTACTAAAAAGTAAAAAAACACGAATATAATCGATACCGGCCGTTAAACTTAAAAGGTTAAAGACGAACTCGCTAGATTCTCGTGCACAACATTATGCGGCTTTGTGCTTTGTCAGAAACCGCTTGTGCGCTGACTTATTCTCATTTTATATCATCGCTTAACTAATTAAAGCTCGTATCTGTCACTTTACAATATTACATTTCAATTTAAAAAAATGACATTATCTTTCCCAAGAAAAAACGAATATTATAATTATGACCCGATGTTGGCTAGAATGTTTGACCAGCATCACAGACTGGTCAAACATCAAAACAACTTAATGATCCTAATGCTTTTTCCAAAACAATTGAGTGGTCAATACCAATCTATTGTTTTGAATTCTCGCGAAATCGTGTATGGCGCTAATCTAAACTTAGTGCGAATACAAAACAATTGATTGCTAATTTGTATAAATCTAGTTCAAATATGGATTTTTTTTTTCAGCTGTTGTGAGTTTACCAATTAATTGGTAAATTGAATACTTCTTGTTTTACTTTCATTTATCCTATGATCATTGTTTTCCAATGGAAGGACTTAGGTCTAAAAAATATGGCATATTATAGCATCTTCTACATGTGAATGATGTTTTTGCAGTTGACCAACCAACATTTTTTCAGCTGCTGCTTATACATTTTAACCTGGGATTAATCAGAGTATTTCTCGGTCTATTTCGTGACGTGTATGTAGTTTCTCCACTCACAGACGGCCATGAGTCACATACACGCTGCATTTCTAACTGGTTATCTATTCATAAAATAAATGTCGAGAATAACCAGAACGTGACGTACAACAACCGTATTTATACAAAATCTCAGTGAATCATGTTCGGAAAATCTAGTCTCGTCTTCGCCCTTTGACCCTTGTTGCAATGTACCCTAGACTTGCGTTGAAGCGCGTGGATCGTATTTAGACGTCAGAATCTGACGTCTGAAGACGGTCACAGCACTGAAAGAATTACAAATTTATAATGACCGTAGTTCCATGACATAGGTATTCAAATGAATCGGAAAGATAAGCCATTTATGATGATTATAAATTGAAAAAACCCTTTGGTCTCCATGATCTATACAAAAATGTGTCAGCTTTGTGAGGGTTAAAGCTTACAGCGCGGGGATCGACTAAAGTCGTCAGAATCTGACGTCTGTAGACGTCAGATTCTGACGACTAGAGTCGATTCCCGCGCTGTAAGAGTAAACTTATTGATAGTGGCCGCAGACTTATAACATAGGTATTCAAATGAATCAGAAAGAGCTAACTAAGACATTTATGATGATTTCAAAATGAAAAAAACCCTTCTGTCTTCATGGTTTATACAAAAATAATTCAGCGCTTCAAGGGTTAAAGTGAAAAAAATGTCACTGAAATTAATGAAATGGGTAATGTTTGAGCAAATAAAAAAAAGATGCCCAATTTTCATAAGTAGAAATATTTTGAAGCTAGAATTTAGGCTACGTCAGGGTTTCAACCCTTGTTCTGCTAGGCCATTATATGAACGGGTTCAAACATTATCTAGGTCAATAGAAGAAGTCATTAAATATGATCAAATAGTTGTTGGTAAATGCTTAGTTAATACAATAATTCAATATGTTCATAAGAAGTAATATTATTTTTCATTCATTTGGGGGCGGGGCCCTAGGGTAGTGGTTAGCACCGCTGCCGTTCACGCCAGAGTTCGGGGTTCGGTTCCCGGTCTCGGCGGTTTGAAAGAAACAAAAATGTTACTTCCCCATCCACGTGTGAAAGTCAATATTGTGGGGAGCCACCGTGACGGAGAGGTAGCGTGCTCGGCCTCAGACCGCCAGGGCTCGAATTTCGAATCCTGTGTCTGGAGGACAGTGTCATCTCACCATCCCCAGGAGGTTCTCCTGGCCCAGTTTAGCCTATATGTGCACAAAGGTGGCCTAAAGCCCGATTCATTTCATTCATTTGGAGCTGGTAATTGCATGATAAACACTCATAAACAATTCACTAGCACAAGGATTGAAATGAAAAATAGAAAAAAACAATTTAGCGGCACAAGGGTTAACCCTTTAAACCATCACGATGCCTCAAAGCAGCTTTTACCCATGAAAGCTGACATAATTCCCTACACATAAGGGGTTTAGTAAAACATTATTGTCATGAAACTGTTTTACCAATATGAAGCAATTTTAATGTCACCTATTCCAAGTTATCTTTAAATTGAATAGCTTAGTGATCTATGGGTTAACGGGTGTAGTGGCAAAAGCTGATCTCAAATTACGAATATCATTAATTTTGTTTTATCGACTTGAGAATTGTGGATCGCGCTGCGAGAGTCACAGCGGTAGAGAGTCACAACTTCAACTGGGTAGAAAAATAAATTATATAGGCCTAGCTCAGCGTTTTAAGGGTTAATTTGATGTGAACAAATCAATTTTTAATAGCGTATCTTATAACCCGCTGTCAATTCTATATTTAAAATGAACGTGTATTTTCGTAATGACGCTTGTCTGAGTATTATAATATCTCTGACATACGGATGATACACGGATGATAATTAAACTATTTATCCACCAAGTTATTTAATTGAATTTTTCCACTATTAAGGTTGTCTCGCCACCGTAACCCGCTACTTCAAGATGGCAAAAAATATTAATAATATGTGTTGAATTCGAGACCAAGAATTTGAAATAATAGTTGATTAAAAGACACATATATGTTGACATTTATTGGAATGACGTATATATAGTATCTATGTCACTGATATGACACACACGGCATATATATTAAGATCCCCCTCCGCCGAAATCCTGCTGGCATGATTCATCGCATACCAGGATCACGATTTCTTGGTGACTTTTATTTTAGAGACAAATTTACACTCTCGAGTAATTTTGATATTTCTTAGCCATTTAAGCACCCACGTCGCATTTAAATACGCACCATAGGTAAGCGTATGAATAAAATTATTTACATAAGATGATAAGACACTATCCTGGGCTAAAAAAAACTAATGGTCAGTGGTTTTTTTTCCGTTGGAAATAGGAAAATATTATCAATCTAAATCATGATTGTTTCTAGGCTGGGCTTCAAATCACTGTATTAACACTCCCTTATGACGTCACACAGTGGATGCAGCTGCCCAACAGGCACAAAACGTCCGCCCAATATTTGGCTAGTGATGGCCAACCGTCTTCGACGTTGACCTAACGTCTTTTGTTTGCTGGATGCCGTCCGTGGCGATCATTCAGGCTGCGCTATCGCGCGCTGGTGACTTTCTGGTCCCCAGTCATCTAGACTATAATTGCGGTAATCCTTGGAACTGCCAGGCCCATATACATATAGTTTTCAAGCAAGTTTGAAACAAAATAAAATACCATAAAAATTATGTGGTAGATTCTGTGGTAGATTAAGTTAATCAAATAATTTTAAGAGACGTCTGCTTTTCATAGTCTTCATTTGAAGCTGGAAATTGCGTCACCAATTCTTGCTTCAAATAAGCTGGGAATGCAACTGATATTTCAGCAGCACAAGGGTTAACCGTATTTTACTACCAGCCAAGAAATACTCTCGGGAGTGGATTTTGTTCTTAATCAGCAAGAATTGATAAAATCAGTCGTTGTGGGACGCGATAACTGGACACAACTTAAAGTGGGTAAAAATGTGAAAAAATATTTAGGTTTTCGCTTTTTGTTGAAAAAATGATATCAATAACCTCGTTCGCCTGCCCTGTCTAGATGCCAGTGTTCCCAGTAATCCAACATTATGTGGACCCACATTTAGCATTCAATGTCTCGTTTTTGTTGTGTTAGTGTCAGCATTGATCCAACGTTGGCGCAGTTTTTTCCAGGTCCGTACTGGAATATCGTGATCATTGTAGTTGTAGTGCATAAACCTCTTCAGGTGAAAAATAACGGTTGCGAAGATCATTAATTGATTTCATTTTTTTGTCAGAATAGTTGTACAATAATAAGTAACTCGAAATGTAGTCAGAAAATGTGAATTTATTAAAATTTAATTTAATGTCATCGAGACATAACCTTGAATGAACATTCTAAGGAATAACAATTTACCACTTGTGGGTAAAAGTCCCACTGTAGCCTGGAAGCTGGCAAGTCTTCAAACGTTTTTGACAAAAAAAGATAAGTAACTGCCGGTAGTAGCCCAGTGTGAGAGACCTTGAAAGTCAATGGTGTTTCTGTTTCATTGTGTTCATTAGTTGGGTGTGAAGCGAGGGCGAGCGATAGCAGATGCGATCATCCGATCTCCGGTATATACCTAGTCAGACAAAGGTGTGGCTTCACACTCCATTATAATAGGTAAAACACTGTAAAGGCCCTATTTTTCACGAGGTTTTTATTTTCGCGCGAAAAAAAAGATAAATCAGGATAAACATAAGTTATTTCTGAAAATTAGAACATCAGTTCTGTTCGCTGGATTTATTTTACACCTGTGTATATACAATTGTCATCATTTCCGTTTGCTGCACGACTCTTGTTTTGCGCTGCTGTTGTTGTCAGTGCTGCAGAGGCGACATATTCTTCTGGTGTGGAAACCAGGCGGCTGAACGGAATAGACATGCAGCACGCCTTTCCTGCCAGCTTGCCTGTCTGCCTGCCTAGCTGCCTGGCTGGACACAGTGCTACAGATGACGGGCTGGGGGCTTAGCTCGCGGATGCTGCGTCAGATTAGGCCCACGGGATACTTTACCCAGTTTTTCTGGCGGGCAGGACGTTATGGAAGCATCCCGTATTGAGAATCGCACCTGGTTGTGATGTAGGAGGGTTGAAGTTGAGCTGTGCCTCTGTACTGCCGTGTGGGCTCTGTGATCCAGGACTTAGTCATCCTGCTGGGCGTCCGTGGATGCTACAGGTGGCATCTTCTGCTGGTATATATACTAGTGGTGCGTGTGTTAGTGTCAGCGGCATGCACGCCTGTCACACACCAGTGTAATTCATACATACAGAGTCCCGTACCGGACCACCGAGAGAACGACCGCAGCATCAACCAACTGGTCAGATATACTCTAAATAAGCAGACAAACAAGTACACCTGAGTACATGAGACGTTGAACCAATGTTTGATTGATGTTGGCCCAGCGTCGCAGACGCTAGGCCAACATTAACCAAACATTGGTTCAACGTCTCGTGTTTACTTCGATGCACTCCAGCAAGCACCAGGAGCTGATCCAATGCTGTGTTGGTGTTGGGCCAACGTCGCACAGGGTTGAACAACACAAGGCAACATTGGATCAACGTCTCGATTATTGGGACATCGCCTGCATCCCAGCAAATTCGAGTCGTTGATCCAATGCTGGATTGATGTTGGGCCAGCGTCGCAACATCAATACATCATTGGATCAGCGTCTCTTGTTTGTTGGGAGCAAACACGGACGTTGATCCAATGTTGGTTTGATGTTTGTCCAGCGTCGCAGACGTTGGCATAGCATGCGAACAACGCTGTTCAGCGTCTCGTGTTACCTGTGTATGTTTAGCTTGTCCGGGGATTCCAGTGGTAGATACCACTAAATTAATCCCCAGGCAAATTATACGTGAATATTCATAATCTATACGAAACCATGAGTGCTATAAGTAGTGATACTAGCTATATTTCTGTTTGTTGTTAATTTTAGATTTATAGTTTTGATATTTCACATATAAGCATTGACACACAAATAATTAAGAGTAATCGTGCATTTTAAGTACTGTTTGCTTACATGTAGAGGCGAGGTAGCTATGATTTCACTTATACATTGACCCCTAACAGCCAGAGTGTCTTATGTACTCTCACGACACTCTGGCTGCTAGATGTTGACATATAAACACTAGTTTTGATTTGATTTAGACTTAAGATGTTTAGTGGTAGAGAAGTGGACATTAATTTAACATTATGCGGTTGCACCCTTTACCTTTGCTTTATTTAGTGAGTAGCGTGTTTGATTTATCACTATTCCCTTAAGCATTCATGTATAGGTTACAGACACAGCTCCCTGGAGCTAAAGGGACTTTGACAGGCGGTCGTTTCGCGGGGACATACTTATATATTTGATTGTAAACATATTTACGACCCCTGCTGTCCATTACGCATCGCTTTATCCAACGTTATTGCTATATCGCTGACAACGATCTTCTTACCAACCTGCTTAATTGACGCAAATTCCAGCTTCAAATGACAAAACATATTTCTATATGTGTAGGCCTATGAAAATTGACATCTTCTAAGTTGAATTATTTGATGTTTTGAACGGTATTTTACAAAGTGTTTATACGGGCCTGGCATGGCAAGTATTAGACCATGGATCATTAGTTACAGTGTTCTTAAATGACCCTTGCTTGGTGTCGGCCACTTTATTTCTGGTCGTCTTCTGAGTGAACCAAGTCCTGGGCATAATCCGTTTTTACTATAATTATGTGATGTCTCATGCCCCAGCTACTAAGAGTGGTAGTTACACCTTGCCTTCATTCAGTAACCCAGTAAACACTAAACATTTGTATAACATTTATACAACGTCGGCCCAACGTCTTCGACGTTGTTTCAACATTGTGTAAATACTACACAAATGTTCTGTGTGTACTGGGAAGATGACGCCACCATGACGGCGGTCCAGTGCAAACACTTGCTGGAGTGAGCACGTCTCCACGTGTAGCAATTCCCGTATCCTAATCTCTGGCATGTACACGAACTGTTGGCTGAATGCTGGGCCATCGTTGTAGACTCCGTGTTTACTGGAGTGAACTTCAAATAGTTCATGGGGGTGGGCAGTGTGTCCCTAAAATACCTCTTCAAATAATAGGAAAATAGTAGGGCATTCTATCAGCGTCCGGTTTCAATAAGTCACATAATTACCCCTGGGTGAGGGCGGACTAGATGGTACGTGGGTAGGAGCTAGGAGCTTTACCCACGGAGCAAACTTTTTTCTTGACTTTTTCGCAAATACGGTAAGCAAACTGACAAGATTATATTTCCGACATGGTTATCAATCCCCCCCACCACCACCAGATATTATCCGGTGCTCCTCTCACAGTAATTAGGCTCTCCTGTGCAGCTCTAGTCCAGTAAGTACGCACGTAAAGTAAGGCTCATTAGAAGTATACACCAGTGGCATTCAAATGATTCATAGTGTTTCACTTTCCGCTTAGTCAAGTCCGCAGTATGCGGTGACGCTGGTTATATAATAAGAATGTTAATGTACTACTATATGTCCTGACTAGGGATACTTCCATGTTATTTTCATCCTCACAAAGTTGCTGCGATTCACAACATTTTGCGTTTGACAATGAGATGCATTCAGTGAATAAATTTCATATCGCATGTTTATAATCAGCCTATAATACTAGATTTTTTGAGGGTGGATTTTATCGCAACCCCCGTAATGTGTACTGAAGTGTATCCCAGTTATTTGACCCTTCCGTGGGCCAACGCCTTAGATGATGGACCAACTTTGAACCAGTGCCAAGCAGTGTACCGTACTATGCATGCATTTATGCTAGCGTGCAATGGCAAAGAGCACTAACTGATTACTTATTCAAGTAAGCAGTTACTGCCATTTGCCTCTACACGGCTGGATAGCTGTCATACAAAGCAAACAAACTGCTTATGTTTCAAGTGTGCAGTTACTGCTATTCGCCTTTGCATGGTAGTGAAGCTGCCTACATGTATGACGGCATGAGAAGGTGACTTGACAGAGATAATGGGTCCACCGGGTCTGTCACCTCAGTATCTTTCAGTATCACATGAGTATCACTGCAAGAGGATACTGACAGGTGTTCGTTTTAAAGTACAGCAGGAGTCTGGGAGGAACTGGGCCGTGAATCGCCTGTCATATATTAATAAGTCTGTGTTGTTTTGGCTGCGCCGCTGAGGGGTGGGGCTGTATATCTGCCGCCCGTGTGTACCGGTGCTAGTTTGGCTGCCTGACCTTGAGCCTGCCTGTATATGCACAGAGCAAACAGGACACCGCTATGAGGTTCAGATTATGTTGCTGTAAAAGGACTTCATACCAATATGATTTTAAGGTCTGTAACAACTGTAAATGCTCTCAATTTTACTAGTAGAAAAAAAATTGCTTTGTATTAAAATCAGTTGTGTGATAATTTTTTTTGGCTAAACATTTTACCTCTATAAAGTTTAATGTATATGTGGTTAATAGTAATCCGAATTTTCTTTTACTAGTTACTTTAATTATTGCGTGGCAGTAAACTGCACTACTGCTGGTTCTGAAATTTGCAAAGTGACGTTATTTTGCACACACGTGACAAGATTAACTCTCTCAACTCGGGGATAGACTTTAGACGTCTAAATTAGGGCGTCTAAAGTCGATCCCCGCACTGAAAGAGTAAAATATTTATAATGGCTGTAACATGAAAATCATGTAGACCCATAACATAGGTAATCAAATGAAGCGGAAAGAGCTAACTAAGACATTTATGATAATTTCATATTGAAAAAACCCCTTGGTCTCTTGGTTTGTATAAACTATTTCAGCGCTTTAATAAAGGGTTAAAGTAAGATACAGCGTTTAATTGAGAAGCTCGGACGTGTACTATTCTCCCCAATGTTCAATAAAGTATACCTGACTGTACCCGTATTTCAATAAATCCCTTAATATAATCTGGTTAATTGAACCCAATATAATTATGTTTGATAACAATGATTTTGTTGCATCTAAAGATCCAAATGTAGAACTACAAGTGAAGTACATATAATGTACTATTATGTGCATACATTAACGCCGACACTTGTTATGACATTGTCACCATCGCCCCAGGCGGCCCACGAAACTGGATATACTGGTTCAATGTTGGTCCAACGTACTGTAATACTGGCACAGTGTCGAGCCAGCTACACTTGTCTTATGCGTTTCCCAGCAAACATGAGACGTTTACGGTACCATGTGGTGTAAATGTTGGTCCACCGTCTACGACACTGGGCCAACATTGTGTTTTGTTGGCTGGGTAATATACTGAACCACAATACTTGTAAAGACGTCTGGCTATTTTTCGGTTCTTTAATATTTGTCTACAAGTGCATCTTTAATCAGCTAGCACCTTATCCTGCTCACGTTGTATTATTTCATCCACAAAGTCCACTGCATATTCAATTGAATATTTTCTCTCATCTGATAATGCATTGATGGTACAAAATGGTACACATATTATCAGTACTATCATTTAATGGTGATACACACGTCTGTATAACAATTAGAAATACAATGCTAATGATTGAGGACCGAATAAGGTACCAATTTGGAGCTGTACACACGTTATATCTGAATATTGCACTGTGTGGTACTTTATATTAGACGTACATTCTTTCTCTTGCCATTCCTACAGCAAGTATCACCTAAACCAAGTATTATTCAAAAAACGTTCAATTATAGAACTTAATTTTTTATTCACTTGACGGTGTGTCTCGCTACCGCGACTCAAAACTTCACCAAGTGGCTCAAATATCTCAAATATAAACTATTTGAATTAAACAAAATGCTTATCAGCAAATTTCTAATTTTCTGTTCTTATTCGAGTTTTCTTGTTTGAAAAACAAACGTAAATGTCAAAAACGGATGTATACGTGATCAGCCATTTAATGATAATATCAGCACAGTGGTATATCATGGACATCATGTCACGTATGCTAATAATAAACTGGACAATCTTTGGTTCGTTGTTAGTACAATTCGCCGCCGCTGAACAAGCATGCATGGACATTGGATTATTTGCTTGTTCGAGTAGATATGTAGGACAAGTGGTGATGTTGTGATCAAAGTGATGATGATACAGGGTTAACCATTGTCTTTCTACGGCTCTATATGTATTCAAGCGAATTTCAAACCAATCAAAATGCGAATGAAATTGATAAAATATTTGTAGTTATTCAGGTAATCAAATTTTTCAATTTTGTTGATGTCTATTTTCCATTATATATAAATATTTTATCATTTTATGAACTGGAAATTGCGTTAATTACTGACTGATCAGGGTTAATTTTACGTTATCAAGGGTGTAAACTTTTATTCCTTATTTACTTGTATCATGTTGGAGATACGAGAGCACTCTACCAACCGTTATAATCTGTTACATTGCATAGCCGCAAAATTTCGATATTTTCCAGAAATAAATGTTCCCAATTTACTCACATCATATCAATAATGTATGCCTACTCCTGCAAACATTATACACTGTACACTGACCCAATGTCGTTTCAATGTTAGACCAATGTCGCAGACCATGGTCCACTATTGAAGTAACATTAGGTCAGTGCATTGTGCTTTTTAGGCTACTTGTGACCGTTACTAGTGAGTTCACTGGTGTGAATATGACTGTAAGCTCTAAACACACTATCAATTCAACATTGGTTCCAACATCTGGTGTATGATGTAACTAACTAGGATCAGTGCCTCCTTTTCACTCAATTGACATGTAAGATAATGCAATCCCAGCAAAAAATGCTAGTTTGCCCATTATTCTTCTAAATTTTAACTAGGGTGGTTCCGGTTCTCGATATATAAGTCTATTCCATACAAAACGAGAAGTCGATCCGTTTTTGCTAAGCTTTGGCTGCGGTGGCTTCAGATTTCCCACATAAATTGTAGATCTGCCTCCGTCCAATATGTAAATAAATGTCCACACTATCATCACTAAATTTACATGGAGTGTCACAGGACATGCAGTCGTTTATAAAGATAGAAAAACCTCTTTTCAGCTGGTACCTTTTCGTATTGAAGTCTTCTCTGTGTCTACTGCCACTTTAGGCCTGTGTGACATCGCCAACATGGCCGCCAGACATATGGTGGACTGTGAACAGTACGAGTTTGGCATTTTTCAAATAATGTGTCTCTGCCGCTGCCACGGGCATGGCAGACGCAAGGTATGATTCTGTGCAAACGGTGGTACGTACTAAAGAGACGACGAATCAACGCTGGACCAACATATTGTGAAGCTGGTCAAGCGTTAGCCTTCAAAGCGCCATGTCATTAGATTGGAATTAGCCGATTATACAATTATTTTTCACCCACTTGAAGTTGTCGATCACGTGAAAAATAATTGTCCTCATGGCCCAATCATAGACCACTCCACATCTAAAAGGTGTTTTTTTTTTAAGTGTACCCCTGACTTGAACCAGGTGCAATCACATCAAGTCTAAATTTCAATAATGTTGGCGCCATATTAGTTTGGACACCCTACACGGTGACGCCAGAACTCCCTGCGGAGACACGTGGCCACTGGTGCAGTGTGGACAAAATGGAAGAAAAACCTCCCTGCTTCAACACACTTTCCATCTTCAATATGTAATATTTAATGTATTAATCAAAAGAGTTTAAAAATAATACATTCCAGTCATGATTTTGCGCTTTTAGGTGAACCCGTCGTCCTGTACCTTTGTGAGTTCTGTGATGGAGTGGTCATGTAAAGCCGGCTCAATTGCGTTGCCAATATCTGTGGACATTGACCCGCAATTGATCCAGCACTCGTGGTGTGTTTTTTTCTGCGTTGACAGTTTCGTCACGTCGCTCCTTCCGACTCCTAGCTCACTTTATACGTGCCCTTCCTGTTAAACCCCGGTCAGTGGACGTCATAGAAGGGAAACTATACCTATGCTGTATCCCAGGAGGAGTTAACCCAGTGCTGGCTTAATATTGGGCCAACGTCGCAGACGTTGGTCCAATATTAAGCCAGCATTGGGTAAGTTTCTCGTTTTTGCTGGAATGTTATAGGAGCTATACCATGTTCATCAGGCCTGGCTGCCGGTCACAGTAGTACGTGACTGCTATACTTGGACACGCATCCGTGCACACCAAGCTTATGTTACATTTAACTATTGATGGTGCAGAAATCAATGAAAGTACAGTGTATAAGTGGGCTTTTGATAGCATTTGACCAGTAAACGATATCGCTATACATTGCTTTCCTTGCATGTGCATGGCCATTGTGCTTAGTCGTTATATTCTCTTGTTTAGTAGGACCCCGCTGTTTTCTATATTTATATGTGTATATATATCCCATTGCTGTTATCTGTGTTGAGATTATAGTGTGTCTGTTTATTGATTAGTAATGTGTTTCGACATGTTAACAATGCTGTGTAGACAAATGTGAGAGTTATTAATTATGTTAATCTAGATAATTTTAGCTGATATCTATCACGCCTATCAATAAAATTTATTTTACTCCTGTATTAAGATTATTTACAGATTATTTCCTCAATCAAGAAAGTAGTAATAGTATTGCGAGGCAGGATTTGTTCAAAATCTTACTTGGATAAAAAATTGTCGCACAGGTCCTGCTTCATTTACTACCACGTAACTTTATATAACAATTTAAGGTACATTTTATTAGCTTCACTTGTTTTTGTATATAAACTGTTGTAATTAGTCAACAATTTTCTGTTATTTTAATTCACTTGGTACCTTCCTAATGTCTTATAGACTCGTTCTCAGTTCAGAGACATGAGAGATGTGTACATGTACAAATGTACATGTACTACTCTTGTACTGCTGAATGTGTACATGTATTGATGATGTACTGCTGATTGTGTACATGTACTGATGATGTACCGCTGATTGTAGGAGCAGTTGGAGACGCCGGAGACGGGTGCCCACCTGCAGGCGGTGACACAGCAGCCGGCAGCGTCCTGTGCTGATGTTAGTAAGGTGGATGTAGCGGTGGAGGAGGAGGTACCGGAAGAAGATGTCACGGTGGAGATACCTCCTCCCATGGAGGAGATCAAGACAGCTACCCTACAGCCACACCCATCACAAGAGAACGTACAGCAGACTCTGGTGAGTTACATGCCAAACATTATAAAATCAATAAATTCAAAATGGCCGCCACACCCTCGTTTTCTACCGCATGTGAAAACTGACTTTGCCTTGTGACTCGCAGACAAAAAGTCGAAAGAAGTCGCCATCTGCCGGCCATATTTATTATCAGTAGAAAATCTAATAACCGTGGATAACTTCATATATATAAAAAAATTAAAGATATCCAATCTGAATCTATCAGTGTTATTTTAATCTAATCAGTATTCTAAATCATATTTTAATAGAATTCTGCATTTTAGGATCCCCCTCATGGAATTATTTTATTGATCCTCCAGTCTCATTCTAAAGAGTGTACGTATACTTTCTCGTTGTCTAACGATGTCATATGAACTGTGTGCAAAGCTAGTATACACCCACATTTTATACAGTAAATGAGCTAGTTGCCTGGTGTATGTTATACACCATTATGTAGGTCATGTTTTACACAGAATGTAGCTATTTATTTGAAGTGTTCGTTCTGTCACTGTATGGTATGCCGCTGTATTTGTGGAAGGCCACCCGTATACAACTATAAATACTGTACATGTATTACATGTGACTATACAGATAACACTTAGTAAGCACGGGATATCATATCTATGTTGTATTAATGTTGGCCCAGTTTCAAAACAACATTGTTTGAGCGTTCAGATTTGATGGCATACCTCGGATGATCACTCCTGCAATGCCCAATGTTGGTACAACTATGGGCTAACAATATCTTCCACAGGAACCGTAGTCACACATGAAGTGGTGCAGTTTGCGGACTGTATATTATTGGTAATGTAGACTACCGCCAATAGCCAGAGACAGCGAGCTTACTTTCCAAGTAACCAGCCACCGCGTCCTGGGTATTGACGACCGTACAGTATATAGCTAATAGAATTGGCAAGGTAATTAGATGGACAGCGCATTTTGTCTCAAGGTACTATTTCGCCTGAGGATAAATATATCTGGCTTATAACATGGTGACTGTAAATCTAATATTTCAACAGGTGACACTAAAATGTTTCGTTCCCAAAAATATATTATTTCTCACCAAGAAAGCGCACGAAATAGCATTCATTGTTTGTTCATGTGAGAGTAGTGTTTTTCTATTCAGGGAGATTAATAATTTATGTTTTTGGTCCATAATAATATCACACTGTCAATTTATTTTATGCTGTATGCACCTTTTTTTTCACGCATAATGGGCTTTTATTATTTAATGACTACAACCAGCTCTACAAAGATATCAATTGTTCATCAACGTTCTACTTCCCAGCAGAGACAAAACGTTGAATCTATGTTGATTTAACGTTTGTCCACCGTCTTCGACACTGGTCCAACGGTAATCCAACATTGACTAAACGTCTTGTCTCTGCTGGGTTGTGTGGTCGTTTTGCTATGGAGTCTCCCATTGTAGAGGGCATTGAGCGTGTTCACATGACTGATGTCAGACCGCCGTTTTATGTAACTGGTAAAAAATGATCTCTGGCACAATAACATATTGTGTACATTGAGTAGGACACAGTGCTACGCACGCAGAAAATGCTGGAAAACCACTTCTGTTCCCAGAAAGTATTCATCGTCTGCTGAATGCCGGGTCAACGTCGATGGACGTTGGCCCGTCATTCAGCAGACGATGTGCCGTTATGTTTTGACGAGATTTTATCTGTGAGTGTTTTTCTAGGACACTCGGACATGATTCGTCTGGTTTTCCATGGGTCCTGTGTACTGGCTGTGTATACGAACTCTTCCCAACAAGGGTTCTTTAGCTTCAAGGGACGATTTCAAGCTTTTATCAGCAAATTCTAACACTCAGACATCCTTTGTTTGAAAAAAAATCACCGGTGATCGCCCTCCCCCTCCCCCCCCTACCAGCAATAAGCAATCAATTACAAAATGAAGTTACACGCAATTCAGGCACATTCCACTGTAAGTTTCTTGTGTTCAACATTAATTTCCTACGCCTGTAATGGTGCCTTTTCTGATGTGATGATCTCTAATCACAGTGCATACAGATATGTGAAGTTATCCCAAGGACGGAGCTTCAAGAAATATAATTCACGCTACCCCCCCCCCCCCCCCCCACCCCCTAATTATTTCCTAAAGCCCCGCCTGCAATCCGTATATCTCGCTTCGGGTTAAAACATTTAAGAAAATGGTGTAATGAGGTACTGCGGTTTGTCGTAGAGCACGCACGCGCGTTTTGTCGTAAGAGCTCTGTCGCGGAACGCGCGCGTGTGGTATTGTGTCTGATCGGTTTAAGAGTAACGTACTGACCTAGATTCACGAGCCAGATTTTATTCAGATGTCATTTAAGTGCTTCAGCATTAAGTATATAATATTTCAGTTGGCCAGAGTAATATTCTGCAAAGTGAGAAGGCAGTAACTGCTTACTTGATAACGTAGCAGCTACTGTCTTCTGTTTTTTTAGTTGACAAACAAGAGTAATCTGATATGTTGGATAGGATACCCGTTCACAAGAGCGTTTCAGGTGTGGGATGGGCCGCTGGCAAATACTTCATTGTCACCTAATACCGGCTAATGAGAACCCAGTAAAAACAAAACATTTATATAACATTTATACAAAGTCTTCGACGTTGGGCCGACGTTGTATAAACGTTATGCAAATGTTTTGTGTTTACTGGACGTCAGCCCGCATTGAGCCGGCATCGGACAACTGTGGCAGCGATTGGTGGGTGTGGTCTCACCTTGTATCCAGACAAACACCACATCGGCACAACGTTGGCTCAATGCTGTGCTGGTATGTGAAACATTGCTTCCTCATTGCTCCAGCATTGTCTTGTGTCCACCCGGATGTATTGCTTCGTTTTAAGCATCACATGACACTAGCTTATTACGGGCCGCGGGAAATGAGCTGGACAAATTGTGCATCGATTCTTCAGCGTTATTATATGCACGGGCTGTTTTCTCTTAAAGTGAACAGTTGTTTTGGATTAATAATTGAAGACCATTGTCGTTCTTTGGACGGAATATCGTGCTATTTGTCTGAGCTTAAAAAGTTAATTGTGGATAAGGTGAGGGTGTTTGTGAAGGCTGATATCTGTCATACGTTAAAAATAAATGCTAGCTGGAAATGTCCAGAAAGTACAAGGTATTAGTACCCTGAATGCTGCTGTCATGGTCAATGATTGTAATCCCCCGCTACACAGGGAAAGGCGTTAATGACGAAACACAAAACGCGAGCGCGATTATGCAAGCGACAAGTAACGCGACGACAGACGCGAAATTCACGTCACTGTTCACACACCAACGCGAACAACTACGCGAAATGTGAGGCGTTTTTTCCTTTTCCACGGCCGGATTGTATTGTGGAAGTGACGCGAAAATAGTGGGTTTGATAACCAACGCGGAGTCGCGCGATTTCGCGGAATCGCGCGATTTCGCGTTGGTCTGTTTTGCGCTTTACGCGTCACGCATGGTTACTAAAACTAGTAGTCAGAAATTATTATTTTTTTACAATCGCATCCCCAACAAACTGAAGACGAGCAAGTTCTTTTTTAATCTGTGCAAATGCTAGCAAAAGTCAAAATGTCAGCTTTTCGTCAATTCATATTTTTGTGGGCTTATAAAAGTGAAAAAATATTCAAATTTTACAATTACATTCCCCAGTATATGGAGTTGTGCAAGTGATTTCTTCAAGATTCACTAAAATTTAAAATGCCCCCCCCCCCCCCTACAGATCGGCTTCTTAATTTGTGTGGGTGCAAAATATGTTAAAGACCTAACTACCACCGTGAATACTCTACCTTTCTGCTCACATCTGGTTAGTGTTAAGGGTTTGCTGTGACGACATGCCGTGTACGGATGAGTCAAATGTCGCCATGGATTGCTCTGTTTATATTATGTAGCTGGCTCTTGTTCTGCTAGGCCTGTATTATGTACGTTTTAACCCATAATCGACTATAATTTTAAATCCGTTTCATCAGGTGATCTAATCACTGTTATTGGGAATGAAATGTGTATTGAAACATCAAGATTTACAAATGTTTGCTCTTAAATTAAACAAGTATTAGAAATTTTCACCCACTTGAAGTTGTGGGCCTCGCTCGCGGAATTCACATTAAATTCGCCATATTTGTTTTCATTTAACTTGTATATGTAAGTTTTGCCCGCTTCAACTAGTGGGTCACCACAGCGAGACACAGCTTGAAAAGGATAAAAAAATCATTTCTATGACAAGGGGCCCGTTGTAGAGGTACGTAATGGATAAGTTTTGTGGATCCTAATTAGGATACATACATGTTAAGTTCTTGTAGGATAATAGATAATAGATTTGAAGCTGTTGATCATATAAAGGTGCAGATTTATAGTCTGATATTAAGTCTGGGGAATTATCAGTCGATTTTACAATTACCCCCTGGTCACTGGACCTGTTCATTTGTGTGCAGTTTTACCTCCGCCGAAAGCATACAGTCCTGCATTCATTTCGGTGCCACGCTCCAACCATTGCGCCACGCCACTTTCTATGTGCAGCTTCAAATGAAAGAATAATACCATAACAACTTTCAAAAGATTTTGACTCTTAATTTACTTATTAATGCTTGTTTCACACGTTAAATACATTTATCAAAAACCGAAATAAATAATTTTGCACTTAGTTTTCTGAAAATGTTCAATCTAATGCTCACTATGGACAGTGCCAACAATCTCAAGCGTATACACAATTCATATTTAAATACATTTCTCAAAAACCTAAATAAATTATTGTTCATTTAGTTTTCTGGAAATGTTCAATCTAATGCTCACTATTACCAGTGCCAACAATCTCAAGCGTGTAAACAATTCATAATTAAATACATTTCTCAAAAACCTAAATCAATTTTTGTTCACTTAGTTTTCTGGAAATGTTCAATTTAATGCTCACTATAATGAACAGTGCCAACAATCTCAAGCGTGTAAACAACTCAATTTGTCTAGCTGGAAGAACCCATAAGGGTTCATTCTACATTGATCAGTAGCAGATACGACTTTTTGGTTTCAGCATGATGAATATTAATTAGTCAATAAATGAGTGAATTTTCCCCTATCCGGGTGGGTTAATGCTGTGTCTGATGGTACAGTACACCATTTGAGTAGTCGGCTGTATGATGTGGGACATACACCCACTCTACTGAGTACCGGATCGCTGGCTCAGACCATATATTTACCAGTGAGGATTGAAGTTATCTCGTCATTCCGTGGTACGTACACCACTATCCACTCATCCCTGTCACTTAATGCAACAACAGTGTTTTATTACCTGATCGTCTCTGCAAGTGAATCGTCTGATGTGTATAGTTGAGTTGGCAGCTTTTGTTTTTGGTATGATCCTCAGTGGCTGGACCTATAATCCATGTCGTCCTTCTGTTGTGATATTCTTGTTCATCCACGGATACAGTGTGAATAACATAGTGGCCAAAACTGATCCCCGCGAGACATTACTTGGTACAGGTTAGTTTCTTCTGACAGAATATGAATTGGATGTATTCATAATATATTGATGACTTTTTCATGTAAGTTGTAACCTTAATGACGACGACGCCATTTTACTTGTAAGTAAAATAAAACTGTTCTGTGACAATGCTACAATACATCATGCAGCTAAAACATAAAAGTAATTCACCCAGCAAACACAAAACATTTGTACAGCATTTGTACAACGTCGGCCAACGTCTTCGACGTTGGTCCAACATTGTACAAATGTTATACAAATGTTTTGTGTTTGCTGGGTACTGCTCTCACGGTGACACCACGGATTCTACTATCTTTGCCCACGTGTATATATTTTCTGTTATTAGGTTCGCATCTTATCATGATGTCGTATGAAAACAGCAAAGTCTTAGATTCGAAAATACAATTACATAGCTTTACATGTACTTGTATGTCTTGTAAATATCGATTCTGATGATAATGTCACATGTTTGATGTGATTACGAAATGGCACGCTGGCCTACTACATTATTTCTTGACCTGTAGAATAATTGTTTGTTTGTCTCCATTTCCATTCATGTGAAGTTGGAATTACTAGCGCATGTTCTGTAAATGCTGAAAAATATTTCTATTTATTGGGGAACAGACACATCCCACATTAAATAATTTGATTACTCAGAATCTCTCACTCACTATTTTATCAATTTTCGGGGCATTTATATGGTTTCAAACTGCCTTAAAAACGTATACCCAACACACACCGAGACATGGAAACATTTTTCCCAATATATCGTGTTTGCTGGGATATAAGCGGCCTATCCCAGCAAACACTTGACATTGACCCAATGTTGATTCAATGTTGGGCCGACATCGAAGACGATGGGCCAACGTTGAATAAACGTTTGGTCAACGTCTCGTGTTTGCTGAGTAGATCCTGATACAAGTATTAACCTTTTAAACCCTCACGATGCATCAAAGCATCATTGCAAAATCGTACGTGGGCAACAAATACCCAGTTAGACTTAGTTAACGCTGTTTCAACCGTGGCTCATTATTTCGTGTTTAACAGGATACATTGCTGTTGTTTGTTATTGATTAGTATTTATTTATCGCCATAAATAATACACTGGCCATAAATAATACACTGGAACAACACCAAATATTTGTCTGGAAATTTCAATGACTTCTCGCGCTATGCAAACGTTAGATCCAACAGCCCACTGAATAACCCAGAGATATACGTGTACATGGAATGGGTTCAACACGCCATTATAGGCTATGCACCGCCCCAATGTTGGTGCAGTGGTTTGGTTGAGCCCAAAATATGAGCCGGATTTCCTTTTATGTACAATCACCGTCTATGAGATGAAGACTCAAATTAAGTAATTAAGTATGACATAAATTTACGACGATTTAACTGCAGGATAATTGAGATATATTGTGCCTGTGTGACAGCTGACAGTATACATGGCCATGAACTGTGTCTAACAAACACGAGATGCTGGCTCAATGACGTACTAATGATGGCCCACCAGTAAGCCAGCAATGGGTCAGCATTGTTTGCTGGATGGTGATGTCACAGGTACTGTAAATACATCAAATTATGTGAATACATTTTGTGGATTTAGTAAAATGTCAGTTTTAGCGAAGATGTAGCTGATTGTGTAGCTGTGCATCTGCCGAGGTAATTTTGTCTATTCCACAAACTCTTACTACATTATATTTTTGTGTAAGATTCAGGGTAGATTTTAGTGAAAATTTGTGGTGTTCATACGAAACACCACAAAAATAATCTGGCGTTCCGTACCTAAAATTGATGTTCCGTACAGACAGATATTTTATTGACAGAAATAAAAGTCATTACAGACTTATTTGTCATAGTACAAAAAACAACTACACCTTGCAAAGATATAATGAAAAACGAGCCAACCGTGAACCGATAAATATCACATTAAAAGTCAATTAGCCTTTCGATGTCGCCGCACCGGGCGTCGTTTTGTAGATCACGATATCTTGGCCGTTGATTTATTAATTTCAAGCTGTAAATATGTACAGAGCTTCTACGAATTGTGATTTACCACTGTATAAGTTTTTAGAAAGATAGCATGAGAAATGAGCCAAATAGAAGCCGATAAAATTTACCCATTAAATGCCTATTAGCCAATCAAAAAATAAATAAAAAAGTATTGGACATATTGTGGTCCAATACTTTCGATGTGTACTGTTACACAACACTACATCCCTTAGTTGTGGTATGTAGGGCTGTTACGGAGTCACCCTTCACAAAAACAATTTTCATACAGAGAGTTGTCACTATAATTAATTATTTACACTTTATTTATATTTTTAGATTCTCAAGTTTTTTCTTGCGCATGTAATCGGTGTTTGATAAAATAAAAACGTGATAAAATAAAAACGCCGCATAGTCAAAATCGCCGGATGAAAAATGTTCAGCTGTGTGTATGCTTCGCTGTGGTATTGACAGTATGAAGCGGAAATCTGTACACTTTCTCGAAATTGAATTGAACACGAGGGGGTGTGGTAGAGTGAAATTATTTGTTTTGTTACAAATATATGGAACTTTAAGCTATCAGACGTTTTAAAACGTATGCGATATTAAGTGAAATTATTATTATTATTATTATTATTATTATAATTTTTGGTATTATTATTATTATTATTATTATTATTATTATTTTTATTATTATTATTATTATTATTATTATTATTATTATTATTATTATTATTATTACTATTATTGTAGCTCATTTTTAAAACGTCTTTTATAGTGAGCACCAAATTACATGATTATAGCTATAATAACAAAATGAAAAGAAATAGCTGGTGAAAATTAGCAAAGAAATAATGGCGCCCTCTTTAATCCTATCGCTAGACGATATTGTGGATGGAATAAGTAAGGGCGCTATTGTGGATAGGATAAGTAAGGACGCTATTATTATTAACATCTCCATTTGAATAGGTTTTGTTTACTGGGATATGTCGTCACAAGTGACCTCACTCAATATACATTCAACCCTTTAAGCCCTCACGATGCATTAAAGCATCATTTTACATCCCTGAAAACATACTTAATTTTCCTAAAAACTGTGGGTTTTAGAACGTAAATTTTCATGAAACTTGTTTACCAATACATGGTAATTTCCTTTAATTTTTAAACCACATCAAGTCATCTTCATCCACAACAAGTCGAGAATTGCGACAGCAATTCGCGGCTTGTCGTGGTTGAAGATGACTATGATAAATTCAGGATTGAAAGGGTTAATTTATCCGCGCACTCTATTGTTACTAAAAGAGACGGATGTGAAGTAATTACTTTTGCTTGAATATTTAAACAAGTGCTATACATTTCCTTGCCTACAGTATGCTTGCTCAATTAACTCTTTACCACATCCGTGTTGGCACAAACAATACAGCCTGTCACACTGGATAGGACAACCAGAAACGTTTATAATCCGCAATGAGTTAGGAGATAAACATATTAAATCCAAGCTCTAATTTTCTGCTTTTCTACACTAATATTTTTTTCGTTTGTTGTTTTTTCTGTGAATGGACATATACATGTAAGATCTAGACACCTGATATATCACTGTGTCATAATATAATATATTCCACCCATAGTTATCAGACGGTAAAACCGGTATTTATAACCTGTTTGGTTGAGTTTCCAGTTGTTATCGTACTTTCTGGGCAAGCATTTTTTCAACTTAACCCTTTCGCTGCTGGGACCTTGTATATGCGTTTTCTAGCGAGTCTCAGACCAGACAAATTCAACTCAAATTGATAAAATGTTTTCCAGTAGATGCTCAGTTAATTTAATAATTCAATTTTGCAGATGTTTACAATATATAATTTAAAAAGAGATTAAAGGGACAGCTTTGAAAAAAAAATTAATATGAAGTTATATAGCCTACTGATCTTAACTAAAAATAAAAATAAAAAATTATCAAAACATTTAAAAGCAATGAAAAAGACTGAACTAGATGTCATATAATGCCATGTAATGTAAACAAAACTTTCTGCAGTATAAAACACTTGATGCCACAGATATCCACGATTTCGGGCGGCGAGATGAAAGTTACATCGCCAGGCGTCGCCCTTAATTGGTGTTCGAGGAGTGGGGAATCCCCTGCAGCACCGATGGTCTGTCCAACGCTAGGCCGACGGCAACAACATGTGGCCCAATGCTGTGCTAGCACTCAACCATTCTTCAGGTGTACACATTATGTGTTTAGTTTTTCTCTGAATTCTTATAAATGTTGATAAAAGAATGCTTTTAAAAATCTGAAAATTTTGAAAAAAGTGTCATGATCTACGGGATACACTATTTCATTACAAAATGCAAAACAAAAATTGATGTCATCCAACGGAGCCACTTTAATGTGAGTTACATAACGAATATTTCTACACAGTTGATTAGGTCCTTTTCTTGAAGGCCTATTTGTTTTATTCAACGCCAACAAAAAAAAAACAATGATGCCGACTAAATACGTAATTCTCCGTCAAGAAATAGCATTTTTAATATCTAAAAACCCTTATACATAATTCCTACAATACCCTTTGAATGTTTTTCTATAATCAGGTAATCCGTGTTATGTCACAGAGCTTGAATCTAGGCTCTTTGGTGATACCGTAATTGATCTGCTGATACTAATATGTTACGTATACATGGTAAAGGTTCGTGACATTAAAAAACACGCTGCAGGCTCACCCAACACGAGATGTTTAACAGTGTTTACCCAATGTTGGGTTATTGTTGGGCCAGCGTCACAGACGGTGGTCCAACATTAACCCACCATTGGGACAATATTGAAATCTATGTCACGAATAAAGTGCTCAGCTGGGTGAAGTTCAGCTTGATTGACATTAGATTCAGACAGAGGGGGGACTCCGCCATGCGACTTATCACGACCATAACACTTTAAAAGCTAATTTTGTAATCACGTTATTTGTTTGAAGGTGCATTAAGCATGTAGTATTTAAGCCTGTTGCATTTATTGAAAAAACGGTTTCAGACCTCAGTTTTAATACATTTTATAAATTCCGCCTTCGACAAATTGGAAATTTCAATGTTTCAATCTGCACCAGATTCATTGTGATTCATTGCCAAAATTAAACAAACAGTGATTATTGAAAAATGTGTTTAAGCGATTTGAAGGTATCAATCACACACAAGCCTTTGAGTCCGTGTTGATTTAACCCTTTAACCGACAAATTATTCAATTGGAATTTTCACCCACTTGGAAGTTGTGTCTCGCTGACGCGATCCACAACTTCAAGTGAGTAAACATTATTTAGATTTGACAAAATGGAGGTCAACTCTTTTAAAATAGTGCTGATTGGTGTCACATCATGACTTTAACATGCTTAAAAGGCGGTACTGAATGTGGTAATAGTTGAATGAAAACCCAATATATTCGGCACCGGCGGTTAAAGGGGTAATTCATCGCCACGTTGACGCAGCAATAAGCCAACACAGACTGAACGTCGGGTCTAGAGGAGAACTGCAAAGTAGAAAGTAAATTACCGTACGCTTAAGCCCATAACTGTAAGATCGCTTATAACTTCTTCCTATAGTTGGTGTTAGGATTAGTAGCAATAGTCTACTGTATAACATGACAGTTGAGATTGATCCAGTTTGTGTATGTGTTTTAGGGGGACACGTCGGACGTGTATGACAACCAGGACGCTGTAGACACGGGGACGCCCGCCACGCCGGAGACTGTGACGCAGAACACGGGCGATCTCTCTACCTCCGATCCCCACCTAAATACGACGACAGCCGAAGAGGCGGACCCGTCCGAACAACAGGAACCAGCACCGGCCGCACCCCCAGAGATGTCTGCCCAGGATAAGTGCCGGCATAAAAGACGGTAAGTCAGCACAACATACCCTTTAACCGCCAAATTAGTCAATTGGAATTTTCACTCCCTTGAAGTTGTGTCTCGCTGACGCGATCCACAACTTCAAGTGATTGAAAATTATTCAGATTTGACAAAATAAAGACGATTTTTTTAAATCTTGCAGATTAAATGTCACGTTTCATCTTCAACATGTTTAAAATGTGGTACATAATGTGGTAATAAAAAAACGAAAAACTGAAGATATTCGGGACCGGCTGTCAAGGGGGTAAAAACGAACAGCAGTAGCTGCTTACTGGAAAAGTAACTGTTTACCTCAAAAATGAGCAATTACGTTTTTTTCTGGAATTAAATGTCGACACTTGAATTTTAATCTTTCCGTTTGTAGGGAAGCGTACTGTGCTTCCACAACAACAAAAATCCATTAAATTGCTCAGATATCAAATATATCACCAATAGTGAATCATAACAAGTTTTTTTTTACTTTAAATAAAATTGAAAATACCAAGAGTGATGCAGGATTTGAAAGGTTAAGTATAAAGGCCTATTTTTTTGCCCAGCTTTAGTTCCATGTCGGTCCAACATATTATATTTGGTCAATGCTCAGCCAGCAGACGCTAAGCCGATGTTATTTAAATGTTGGATCAGCGTCGCAAACTTTAGTCCAACCTATACCAACATTGATAATATCACTGTGTGAACCTTCGTAATTATGACGTACTTGTGAGCAAGAAGGTTAACCTCCTTGCTGTGAGGAACAGAACATTAATTACATGATTAATAAGTGTGATTTATAACTGCGTGTGTGGCCTAGAGGTAACATCATTCACGTTGGATCACCAGTGTCTAAAGTTTCGAATCCTGTTGCTGGAGGGTAGTGTATTGCTTTGTTGCCACATCCTCGTGTCGACTCGTTTCCAGTAAAAGGAGCCGTTGTCGCAATGCTGGTTTAATGTTGGGCCATTGTCGTAGACGGTGGGCCAGCATCAGCCTAGAATTGGGTGAACGTCTCGTGTTTTCTGGCTTCCGGCTTAGCCATTGTCCTCTTCAGTTCTTATTCAGTATTTCATTAATTAGTTTAAGTAAATGTTTGAATTGCTGAGTCAATTTCTGGCTGTAATGACGAAAATATTTCTAATTTGAAAAAGGACTTTGAATTTTTTATATTAACTGAGCTTCTACTGCTAATCATTTCATTCAGTCAAATAATTTACACCAACCCCTGCCACCCCACCCTCATCCACATCCATAAACTTGTGGTGTTTTCCGTGCAAACTGGCCGGTCAGACAGTACTGTTGTTGGCGGTATCAGCCGGTATTTCCCGTGTTTATCTTGGACCTGATCCGTCCGGTTTCGTTGGAGCCATCAGCAGTTTTTGTTATGGGTCTACGATTCGTTCATCTCGTAGATCCCATCTGCAGACAATAGCGCAGAATACCATACTATAATCTCGTCTTTATCCTGGCCTGCAACTAGATTGCTGAATGTACATGTAGACCCCATCTTCACCATATATGTCGGATAGATTAGACAGAGATAACCATCACAATAAGGACCCAGGATAAGGACGTGTGGAGCTTTTACTAACCTTTGTCGTCCTAGGCCCGTATGTGTACGTACGTTTCGCTGAAAATGCCACTGAGATCGAGTAAAATGTTCGTGCTAGTTGCCAATTGATTATATAATAAAGTTCGGAGAAATATTTTTATTAACATAGATGTTGTCATCATTTTAAACTAGATGTTCCAGTAAAAAAGATTAGCTTCAAATGAGCACAAATTATAAACTGACAGTTTAGGAGTGTAAGCGTGGGGAAACATGATACAGGCCCCTGTATTGTGTAATACTATCCCGCCTTATACGCAATTCAACCCAGAAGAACAGACTTACAATACCTGTTGTTGTGGTTCCGGACGTGGCTTCTGTACAGAGCTCACATTGACCCGATGTTGTATTAATGCTGGGCCACCGTCCGTGATGGCCGCCCGGCATTAATTCACTATTGGGTAAACGTGTATGTGTATTCTGTTTGTGGTGCTCTTCTTGGTATCGCTTGCACAAGCAATACTAGCTATTAGGCTCTTTCCGTTACTTGTGATTAGCATCATCAAGCTGCCTGTCTTCTTGGTCTCTTCATATTATGTAAACACCAAGGTGATCTCGCGTCAGAGCCGCACTGCGCGCCCCTTTCTTCAAGAGTATGCCGTAGAGAGTATAAAGACAGTATACATTGTAGGCCCCTATATCCCTAGCTTTAACTGTCAGTCTGTGTCAGTTTTTATGTTGGTGTCGCCAATAACTTTATATAGAGGTGTGGTTAAAGATAATATGATCATTTTATGCGCTGGCTTTTCCCTTTTTGTTGATCGGTTATTCGTCAACTGTATGCCTGGAAGGTCTGCATATTATACAGTTGAAGCCCATTCAGTAACGACGTCTGTATGTTGTTGTCATAGAATATGACATGGATTGTCACAATCCCCCCTTTGCAATAGACGCTGACCCAATGTTTCTTTATTGACTGATATCGTTGGCGAACCAAACATTCAAACAGCTTTGGGTAAACGTCTCATGTTTATTGTGTTTTCTGTATTGGGAATTTGTTCATACTGCGCACACTTATCCCTCGGAATGTGTTGAGGAGGTTACCGCCTACGTTTTTACCTACATATCTCAGAGTAGAATAAATAGCTGAGAGACTAACAATCTTGTTTCCGGAGCATATCTCTGAAACTCCTTGGAGATTTCTTTAATACTGCACACACTTATACCCTCTGATGGGTTATCAACTATTTGCATATCCAACATGGCAATCATGAGCTAATTTGCATATCCAAGATCGAGATAAACACTCTTCGGTTGCTAATATTCATCTGATCTTCGTGACTTTTTTCTAGGTACACTCTGATGGATTATTTTTCTAAAATCAGCTAATCTGCATATTAAACATGGCCTCCTTTGGCTAATTTGCATATCTGAGATCGACGTGAACACTCTCCAGTCACCAATATTCATCTGATCTTCAAGAATTTTTCCCTTTACACCCTCTGATGGATTATCCTGGTTGAGTTTAGAAAATTAGCTAATTTGCATATTCAACATACTGCCATGTGCTAATTTGCATATTGATCCAAGTTGATCTCCAGTTGCCAATATTCATCTGATCTTTGCAGAATTTTTTCTGGACACCCTCTGATAGATTATTCTGGTTAAGTTCGATAATCAGCTAATTTGCATAATCAACATGGCTGACATGGGCTAATTTGAATATTATCCAAGGTCGACGTAAACGCTCTCCAGTCGCCATTGGTCATCAGATCTCCGCAAAAACAAATTCTGAACACCCTCTGATGTATTTGTCTGGTTGAGTTTAAAAATCAGCTAATTTGCATATTCAAGATGGCCATCATGGCACTTCTGTTATATAGCCCCATTGTTACTGCCTTGGCAATGAACTTTTAATTGTGGAAGGTGAAGACTTTCATATTTGCTATGCAAATGTAATATCTACTTTATTTTCTTTTTAGATAAAATTTAAATTGCAAAATAGGTCTGGTAAACAAGTTTCTAACTGCATTGTTATTCTTGTGTTACAGGTATGTGATGATGGAGCTGATAGAGACAGAAAAGGACTATGTCAGAGATCTAGGACAAATTGTAGAGGTTTGTACAATAAACAATTCATGTCCAGCTAACACAAAACATTGACACAATGGTGGTTTAATTTTGGTTCAGCACCGTAGACCATACAACAGCATTACTTTAGCGTTTATTATTTGCTATGAGAGAATCATGGGACATTTTTTGACATCATTGCCTGGTTTCACGTAATGGCCATTTAAGTCAGTCAACTTATTTTATCAGGTGTTGATATTTATGACAAAATTTTGACTCCATTCCATTGATGACCCCAGACACTAACATGCAGATAAACAGTTCCTAAATTTTGTAAAGCTTTTAAAAGTAGAAAATACTTTGTAAAAGTTAGTTAAAATATATAGAGTAAAACCTGCTATGAGCAGCCACTCTTGTGAGCAGCCAACCTCCTATGGGAAGCCACTTGGCCATTTCCCAAAATTGCATTTTATGTACAAATGTACCCCCTATGAGCAGCCACCTGCGTTTAACCCTTTCAACCCTCACGATGCGTTGAAGCATCATTTTGCATCCCTGAAAACAGACTTCATTTTCCTAAACCAGGGGTTTTAGAACGAAAATTTCCATGAAACATGTTTACCAATACATGGTAATTTTCTTTAATTTTTAAACCACATCAAATCATCTTCATCCACTACTAAGTCGAGAATTGCGACAGCAATTCGCGGCTTGTAGTGGATGAAGATGACAATGGTAAATTCAGGCTTGAAAGGGTTAAAGGCCACTTTTCCTCTGTCCCAAGGGTGGCTGCTAATAGCAGGTTCTACTGGGGAACCTTGTCTTCACAATATATATTTATTATGAATCTGTGTTGTTTGCCAGGGCTACATGGAGCAACTAAAGAATAAAGACCTAGTACAACCTGAAGGGCTTGAGGGGAAGGACAAGATCGTGTTTGGCAACATTCATCAGATCTTTGACTTCCATAGAGAGTAAGGATCACTGTGAAGTACACAGTCTTTAGGTTTTTTGATCAGTAGAATTTTGTTTATGTTAAAACTAGATGTATTGTAATATTTTTTTCTAAAGAATCATAAATTATATGGTAAATCCTGTATTATATGTCCATCATATAACTTGACACATGTTTTTATGATAATATTGGATTATCTAAATTTTTATAAAGCGTAAATGTGAGGAAACTTATTTTATAGTCAAAGTGTAATTACTGCTACACATGTATATTGAAATATAGTGGATAGTTATTGTACACTTTTTTCAGAACAAAATGTTCAAATTCATTCTTTGCTTTTAGAATATTTCAAAAAGAAGTTGAAAAATGCTCGGAAGAACCTGCAAAAACAGCTTTTATATTCATCCGCTACGTACGTATATAGAATGATTTATTATATAACTTTTCAAAATCATTCTTTTTACTTGATGGACCCACAACCAGATTAACATGTTGCCAAATGCTTATCACCTAGTATATGTTCACGGTGATAGCTGTGGAAGCCGTCCACATCAGAGTTTCCAACAGTAACGGTTTGCACATATCAGATACAATATTTAACCCTTATATATACGGTTTTAACCCTTTCACCACTGAAGCCCGTTTTTATGTGCTGAATGCCATAGCATTCAGCACATAAAAACGGGCTTTAGTGGTGAAAGGGTTAAGCATGTGTTTGATCATTATAAATATCATAAAATTTGATTAAAGCGTTTTTGGTAGATGCTTAGTTAATCTAGTAATTCAATTTGTGAGATGTCTATTTCTCATAAATAATATTATTTTTCATTCATTTGAAGCTGGAAATTGCGTTAGCAATTCCAGCTTCAAATGAATGAAAAATACTCTCCAACAATTCAGCAGCACACAGGTTGACATCTACCTATGCTTGGCTAAAGTATTCTACCGTTTTTTTACTTACTCGGTATATGAAAAGTATAGGAAATAGTATGTGAGAAGAGCACATCAGACTCTGTGTGAAGCGATAGTAAGTCTTGGAAGGCCTACTGTGGCTTCACCCTGAACCATACTGCTTAAATTATCTCCTATATATTAAATTGACAAAATTCTCAAGAATTCAATTAGTATTATGAGGTTCACAGAAACATATGAAAACTAATATAATCGTAGCACCAACTGACTATGTTTTATCTTGGTAAATTACGATTTTCTGCTCAATAATTCAGGTTCTCATTGTGTTTCCATCTCTTCTCTTGGTACCATTCCAATGGAATCTGGCCTCTATTGCTAAGTCACCTGTGGCTCATAGCAACCTGACTTAAATTCTAGACAGGGCAGATGTCTGTTATTGTGGCTGTACATACACAGTGCTCCAAACTGTTCAAAGGCCAAACATAGCCATCTTTATGTGTTTTATCGTAAATGTATGCCAACCCACGTTTGGATACGCAATTTTTATCAAGGTGTACCACCCCATGTAGGGTTATACCTCCTATCTGTTTTACACAGTCATACACACTTTCACACCACTTTGATAAGGCAAATCTACTAATTCTTTCACACTACACAGTAGCCTGAGTTACATTCCTTATATTTACTGTATTTTTCATGATGTGATTTCTCTGTCTGTATGCAATCAAAAATGTAATACACAAACATGTAATACACACTACCGGTGGTTATTTGTTGACAGATTTTTTTTCCACAACATGCAAGTGCGAATCTGTACATGAATTTGCATAATCTGTACTTGAATTTGCATAATGACTTCTATTTTCAGGAACGGAGGCTACATATGTATGTCAAGTATTGTGAAAACAAGCCAAAGTCAGAATACATCGTTGCCGATAATGTTGAATTCTTTGAGGTAATTTTCCAATTTCTTTCCTTCACATGTGTATTCAAAATGCAAAATATACATTGATGCGGGGCTTTTACACTGATTTATCTTATTTTAAAATAGAAATTTCTAAGCAGCAATGCAATTGGCTGCTGAATAGAAACTGTGAAAAGGCTAAATAATGTATTTAAACATTTAAAAAATGCCTTATCCCACTGCATAGTTAAAAGAAATATTTTTCGCAATTGCACAAAAATGTCCAGAGCTTATCCCAACAAGTACAAAACACTGAACCAATACTGCCTCAAGTATGTTTTGCAGTCTCAGACAGTGGTCCAGCATTAAGTTCTGTTCAACTTCTTGTGTTTGCCGTGATTCATTAGTATCTAATTAGTTTTGTTGGCAGTAAGTCACACACATTTGTCATTTTCTATTTTCTATTTATGTACTTATTCATGTCATTTTCAGATATTTTGAATTATTCATGCATTTATGAAAGAGTATTACTGTAATACCAATAGTAATTTACAGTAGTTCCAAGTTTCTTTTTTATTCACCTGTAAACCACCCAGTCATGAATAGAGTAGTACATGACATGCTGTTTCTATGTCTCGATAATACCGGTAACAGAATATGCTTATTTCTGACAGGAATTGAGGCAGAAAATGGGCCACAGACTACAACTTCCAGATCTTTTGATCAAACCAGTCCAGAGAATAATGAAATATCAGCTTCTATTGAAGGTTAGATGTGGAACACACTTATTAAGTGGACTTTGTAGATTTAATGTATATTTTAGATACATACCAAGAATTCTGCTTATATATCCTTTTGTATTATGTGTTTAGGTAGTGTATAGATTTGACCAATGTATAGTATTGACTGTCTACTCTATTCCACCCAATCATTTGTCTCTTGAATTTGTAACCAAATTACTTCTAGCAAAATAGCCTTGTTTGGAGCTGGGTTAGAGTAACCATGCCATAATTTTCAAACGAAATTACTTTTATAAAGCACTATAAAAATGTGCTGCTATTGGCAGGCTCAAAATAAATTTTTATTTGTGGTAATGCAGGATCTCTTGAAGCAGACAGACCGTGCTGGTGAAGATACTAAAGACCTCCAGCGAGCTGTGGAAGTAATGCATGTGGTACCTAAAGCCGCCGATGATATGATGAATGTCGGCCGTTTACAAGGATTCCAGGTAATAATGCAGAATTTAATACAGTTTCAAGCAAATTTTAAACCAAAGGAAATGTCATTGAAGTTGATAAGAGTAGACTGTTTTTTGGGGGATGCTCAATGTAGGCAATGCCTAGTTTTCAATAACCACTATCCTGCTAAGTTTAATATATTTTAGTTTTCAGCCATATGAAGTTTTGTCTCGCTACCATGATCCACAACTTCATGTGGCTGAAAATTACTCATATTTGTTTAATTTGAGCACAAATATTTACAAATATTGATGTTTAATCACACATTTCATTCCTGATAACAGTTATTTGTGTCTAAAAAATCTGTTGAATTAACTGTGACATAACTGAAACTACTTTAAATTTAAACTCATAACTTACTTGTTTTTCATTTTTTTCAGGGTAAGATAACAGCACAGGGTAAGCTTCTCCTACAAGAGAAACTCTTAGTTATGGAGCAGGGATCTAAAGTAAAACCAGTGGACGCCCAGAAATTCAGGGAGCGACGGATATTCCTGTTTGAACAGATTATCATTATTAGCGAGGAAGAAAAAAGGAAAAATAATCTCTCACAACCTGGCTATATCTTCAAAAATAGCATCAAAGTAAGATATATGTTTATCTATTTTTTTTTGTTTCAATGTTTGTCTACCATCTGCATTGTTGGCCCGATCATTAAACCAACATTGGCTCAACATCTGGTGTTTGTTGGGAATATCCCTCTTTTACCAACCAACTATTTCTTCTATTTTTCAATCACCTCAAGGTGTGAATTGCTGTTGCAATTCCTCGCTCAAAGTGAATGAAAATATTGGATACACAAACATAATTAATGTATTTGATGAAAATTTAGAACGTCCATATCTTGTGGTTGACCTTAATGTAGATTGAATTCAACTTTCTTTGCATCAATTCATTTGTTCTCATTTGCATCAACCCAAGATGTGAATCGTTACCGCAATTTCCATTGCAAGGTCAATGAAAACTACATAGCTGATTATAAAATCTGAAATAAACGTTCAGAACTTCCCTATAAATACATAAGATAAAAACTCTAAAGAAATGCTAAACATCCATACATGTATTTTGATGCATGTATTGTGATATTTTCTAATAAGTATGTCATGTACGTACTAGATAAACTAGATAAGGCTACTTATCTGGTTTAATTGATCTCTTGTAGGTGAATAAGATGGCAGTGCAGGAGAAAGGCGTTAGCGGCGATCCTAACACATTCACGCTGATAGACAAAACCCCAGGATCTGATGTCAAGCTGCTGTGTCAACCCACATCACAAGAAATCAAGGAGAACTGGGTCGCTCAGATTACTTCTCTGCTAGAAATGCAGGGAGATTTCCTCAGAGGTGGGTTTAATCTCATTGTACGATTAGTGATAAAGACAGTCCAGCTATCAGGAGACGCTCACCCAATGATGGTTTGAGGTTTGGTCAATTGAGGAGAATGGCTACATATATTGAAACAATATTGGGTCTATGGACTTTGGTCGACTTTAAACTATGTACCCTCAAGGCATGATAAATGTATTGTATATAGTTTTAACTAAATGTTGAATTTATTATTTTATATAAATGCTGAGCTAAATATACAGTTTAGTATCGTTAACAATATAGTACCTGCTATAAGGTTTCAAGAAAGTATCAAGTTAAACAATGTGGCACTGTAAAGGATAAAATAGATTCTGGTCAATGATCAATTAATCCATTCAAGCTTGAATTTACCATTGTCACCTTCACCTTCATAACAATCTTCATTCTAAAACCCCTAAGGAAATTAAATCATTCATCAGAAATGCAAAATGTTGCTTTGATGCATCTAACGGGGTAAATCAAATAATACAATTTTGGAGATATCTATTTTTCAGGAATATAAATATTTCTCATCATTTACAGCTAGAAATTGTGTTAGCAATTTCAGCTTAAATTGGATGGAAAAATAGTAACATATAGTTCAAAAATGTATCAGTGGAACTGAATAGATTTTAACCCTTTAATCGCCGGTGCCGCATATATTCGGGTTTTTATTAGTACAATAATTACCACCTTTTAAACATGTTAAAGATAAAATGTGACATCAATCAGCAATATTTGAAAACAATTGACATCCATTTTGTCAAATCTGAATAATTTCCACTCACCTGAAGTTGTGGATCCCGTCAGCGAGACACAATTTCAAGTGGGTGAAAATTCAGATTGAATAATTTGGCTGTTAAAGAGTTAATGATATGTGAGTAATATATATATATATGAGTGATGTAAAACACCATTTTACTACACTAAACATTTCAACGTTTTTTCAGCTTTGCAATCTCCAATTGCTTATCAGAAGGAGCTAACAAAAGATACAGGACCAGAACTGAGCACTATGCAGAAAAATTCATTGTTGCGTAAGACTAATTCTCAACCACAAGCTAAGACCTCAGCAACTGTATCAGAAAAACAGAAAAAGCAGCAGGATGCTAAGCACTCGCGCTGTCGTTCTGTACCCCACCACATCCAAACAGACAAAGTGACCCCTGACGGGGATAGCAAAAAGACTTGTCCCGCCTCCCCCACAAATAAAGACGGACAAGTGGAGAAATTAAAACTCGAAACTAAAAAGACAGCATCTGGCGGATTAGGGAGTAGCAGTGGCTCCCCAAAGCCAAAACGTACCATGTTTGAAGGATTTAAGAATTCATTACGGCCCAAATCAAAAGGACACGAATCATCCAAATCTTCATCAGCAGCTGACAGTGCCCATGACACCCCTTATGCAAAAGAGCCTTCCCAGCATGCAGCTGACTCTGGGGAGTGCCAACACGGGTGCGGGGGCGGTGATGGAGCAACTGACGTCGTGAGGAATAATGCAAAGCAAGGAAGTACAGAGAGCACAGATGACACATCACCGGTAAGTTGTCCACTGGTGTTATATTTGTGGTTTTATTCAGACTTGTGTGACCAGTTTGTAGAAGTGAAATTGCCTTGAATCTTTGATGTATGCTGTGACTTCAATTTCATTAATCCTTTCAAACGACTTTTGACATCTTAATTCTGACGTCTGTAGTTGATCCCCGCTCTGAATAAGTGAAAATTTTATAATGGCTATAGACCCATAACATAGATATTCAAATGAAGCGAAATAACTTCAGAGCTACATTATCAGGATTTAAAATTGAAAAAACCTTTTGTTCGTGTAAAAATATTTCAGCGCTTTAACCCTTTCACCACTGAAGCCCGTTTTTATGTGCTGAATGTTATGGCATTCAGCACATAAAAAAGGGCTTCAGTGGTGAAAGGGTTAAGGTTCAATTCAGATGATTTTCAGTCACTTGAAGTTGTGGATCGCAGTGAGACACAACTTCAAGTGACTGAAGATTTAACCCTTATAGCGCGGGATAGACTTTAGTCGTCAGAATCGGACATCTGTAACAACTAAAGTCTGTTCCTACACTGTAAGAATATGATTTTCATTCACTGTTGCGGTGGAAATTATCGTAGCAATTACCAGCTTACAGTGAGGAACTAAAGTATGTTAGAATACTGAGAAAAAGAAGTGTTAATTTAAATATCTGATGTTGTAACCTCATGTACATGACTTAATTTGTTATGCCTCTACCAGCAATCTCGGATTGACTCAAAGCTTGTTAGAAATGCCTATGTCTCGGTCGTCCAAAAGTTTAAGATGCTATAAAAGTCCCTTAATCGTTAAATTATAGAATTTTAATTGTTATCCTCTTGAAGTTATGTATTTACAATTGTACTATTTGAATCAAAATGGCAGCTTAACAATTTGAATGCTCATTGTTCGTTTAAAGTACGACCAAAACGGCTGACCACAGCTGTACGTGATGTGCAAAGCCAAAAGGTAGTATCTGCTTACTTTACAATTAAGCAGATACTGCCTTTTGTCTTTGCAGAGCAGTATACAACCAACACCCCAATTTGCATGTTTACTCAATTGGTATTATCTGTAACAGGGTGATCCCACTGGTGCTGTGGTGAAGGTCGTCTGTGACTACACGGCTTCTCAAACAGATGAGCTCCCCGTCCATCGAGGTCATCTCGTGCAGATCATAGCCACCAATAACCAGGACATGTACCTGGTGCAGGAACATGATGGTTCCACGTCCAGTGGGGCACAAGGCTGGATCCCTGCACATGTGCTCAGTCAGAGAGATGCCGCTAACAGGTAACATGAATAAGATTAGCCCCTTAAGAACTCATGCTGACTGTAATATTATTTCTGTGTAATATTATTTCTGATTAAACAACAAATTTCACTACCTACAACAATTATCTGATATCCTAATTTATAAAAAAGGTAAAGAACAATTTTTGTCTTGTTTAATGCTGGCAAGATAACCCTTTAAATCCTAATCACTCAATTTATTTAAGTAATTTGTGATTAGCACCTGGGATACCAGCTTTTGAATGAGAAATGTGTATTTACATTATTTTAAGAATTCCTGCAGTGATTCTCACATTGTGTGAATTAAACTGCTAAATTAAAAATTTAAATTTTCACCTACCTCGACCCACAACTTCAAGTACCGGTAGTTGAAAATTACTGATATAGAAACCAAACATTTGCAAATCTTGATGTCTTGATGTAACACTTATTTGGTTTTCAATAACACAGATTTAATAGAGTAATAAAACAGCAGGTTATAATGTGAAGAAATGATACCTAAGAAGTTTAAATGAGAAATATACATATTATGAGCTGCAATAACAAAGACTGTCTGGCCTTTCATGGCCCAGTTTAGCCTACATGTGCATAAAAGCTGGCCGAAAACCTCATTCATTTCATTTTATTTGTCTGGCCTTTGTGTTGTTTAAATATATCTATAATTGATATTAGACAAATTTTGTTATGTATCATTTTTTTCAGGAAATCATGGCATTCAAAGTTCAGGAAACCCAGCTTTAGGACAGAATCTATATCTAAAGGCGGTAGTCTAGAAAGAAGTGGAAAGAAAGATAAAGACAAGTCAGGGCCAAAAGTGAGTACATTTGTTTCAAATGTGTTAATTGTATGGAATCTCCATTTTTAAGATGTCTCAAATACTGTATTCATATATGATGTTTTCAGATAAGGTTGAATATTAATGACATGTAGTATAATTTTTTTTTGTTCACTTTATGTATTTACCTATGAAAATCAAAGTATCAAATTATTTAACCCTTACAGCACGGGGATCGACTTCAGTGATCAGAATCTGACGTCTGTAGACGTCAAGATTCTGATGTCGAAAGTCGATCCCCGTGCTGTAAAAGCGAACATATTTATAGTGACCGTAGACCCATAACATAAGTATTCAAATAAATCAGAAAGAGCTATCTAAGATATTTATGATGATTTCAAATTGAATAAAACCCTTCGGTCTCCATGATTTTTATAAAAAAAATTAAGAGCTTCAAGGGTTAATCCCAAGGCAATGTTTACTGTGTGATACAATCTTACCCGTATGTTATCTGTATTGAGGCTTTTCTGCTAGGCCGTTATGCATACGTTTCCAAACAAGTCTCAAACCAGAAAAACTGTCATTGAAATTGATATAATAGTATCATGGTTGATGCTCAGTTAACCCTTGTGCTGCTAAGACCCTATATATATACGTTTTCAGTCAAATTTCAGGCATAATAAAAAAACACTAAAATTTGTAACATATTTTGTGGTAGTTGCTCAGCTAATCAAATAATTCAATATGGGTGATGTCTATTTTGCATAAATAATACTTTTTTTTATTTATTTGAAGCTCGAAAAGGCGTTAACCATTCCAGCTTCAAATGAATGAATAATACTCACAGGCAATTCAGCAGCACAAGTCTTAATGGAGTAATTCAGTTTGCAAGGTGTATATTTTTCATGACTGGAAATATTTTACATTTAAAACTGGAAACTATTGTTAGCAATTCCAGTTTCAAATAAAAAAAATAACAGGTAAATTCCAAGGGTGTATCTCTATATCACCGCCGCTGAAACCTATGTAACTGATTGTTTTACAGGCTGTCCCCTCATTTTCACCGGGAGTTCAGAATGTGACTGTAGAGGCTAGTGGTACTGCGGTGTTAACATGTCATTTGTGTGGTCGTCCCAGACCAGCGTTAGCATGGAGAGGACCTAATGGTGCTATGGTCATGCCCGGTCACGGTATCTCTCTCGTCTATGCGGACGATGGCACAGCTTCACTACATGTAAATATATTACCCTATTGATTATATCATGTGAACTAGAAGCACATAGATTCACTATACTCAAACATTGCTTCCTTGAAAAAATACCGAATAATTTGTCACCTAATATTGCAGCTAGCACTTTGTAGATACAAACATTGTAAAACTAATTTTTTTTCAGAGGATATTCGTACACTATTGTATGTATAATGTCAATGTTTATATTCTAGATTTTACACGTGCCTATGCATTTTAGACTAAAACTGACGTTCAATAAGTTTTATAATTTGTGGCAACTTTTATTTCAAGTTATTTCAGTTAGTTAGTCTATTATTGTGTCTTTACTGTATGTTTTACTGTTGTAGATACAGTATATTAGGAATGATCAGAGCGGAGAGTATTCATGTACAGCTATTAATGAGCTGGGCGCTGCTGCTAGTACAGCTCATCTCACAGTCACAGGTGGACCCTTTGAGCACTATAATCGTTTTTTAATCAGTCTTATAAGCAGGTTATTGGGAATGAAATTAAGTGTTTAAACATCATGATTTGCAAATATTTTGTCTTTAATTAAACAGATATGAGTAATTTTCACCCACTTGAAGTTGTGTGTCACTGTAGCGAGATACAACTTCAAAAAATATAAGCAAACAATTCGGCCACAAAAAGTTTTATTTTCTGTATTTTTCAGCAGTTCAATACAAATAAATATGAAACGATTTAAAAGAAAACAATTCCTGAATTACTTGTTAGGTACCGCTGATGTAAAAACAAATTGTAAGTTTTTAAAATATATTGTAACATGCTTTACATAATGTGTGTATTCTGCTGCTGTTTTTACTAGGTCAGTTTAGTGGCCCCGGTAGACCGGAAGTAAGAGACCAACCTGGTGGATGTCTTCATGTTAGCTGGAAGAAGTTGGAAACTCCAAAGCTTGAGGTTCAGCATTACAGTGTGGAATGTGCCAGTGCTGGGTTTTGTAACTGGCATGTGATGGCCACTCATATCACAGGTACAAGTCACGTGATCAGAGATATGTCCCCTGGTGACTATACGATACGGGTGGTGTGTCACGCTACAGACGGCCAGAGCATACCCGGCCCCGCCTCTCATCCCATCAATGTGCAAGATACAGGTACTTATATGTCTTTAGATCAAATCATAGCTTGTGATTCTGGGCCTATTATATAATATAGAAGTTCGGATACAATTGGTAAAAATAAGTTACTTTATTATATTTTCTGATGCTAAGTTTTCTTTCACTTAAACTAGTTAAGCACATAGGATTCTTTTTTTTTTCGATACAGATAAAACTAGGATATATTTGATTGCAATATCCGAAAAGACAAGTGATTTATTCCCTTTTTGGATTGAACTTAATATCAAGTGTATATTTTTTCAGCAGCACAGGAGCCTTGTTCAGACGTCCCGTGGCAGACAGGGTTCGAGGAAGCATACTCAGAAATCGGTGAAATTGCTAGGTATAAATGCTTAACAATACATTACAAATAAAAAGTTGAACCAATATTTGTTGTGATGTCATATCAGTCCATTTTTTTCAATAAACTTTAATTAAAATTTCCCAGTACATCAATATAGCTTTAAATTTACAACTTCAAGTTGCAAATTTGTGTGTGTTATTAAAAACATTATTTTGTGATAATCAATCACAAATCTATTGATCAGATTTATTTATTTTGCTCTTAGTCTATTAGCCTATATATCCTCCTGACCACTATAATATAGTGGTATATGTATGTATTCATTTGTAACATTATTTTATTCATCCCATTCTTATACTATAAATGATTACCTGGGTACAACTGTAACCAGTGTGGAACAGTTGTGATATTAAACACTAGGGAGATTTGTTTATTTTAATACGCTCTTGTTCAATTGCTGAATGTGTTTTTCAGAGGGCGGTTTTCAATTGTTAAAAAATTCAAAGAAAAATCGTCTGGCATGGAGGTGGCTGTGAAACTGATCAGCAAGAAGCTGGTGACAGAAATATGTGCTGGTGGAGAAGTGAGATTATTACAGGAGTTACAGAACCCCACGATTGTGACTTCCCTGAAAACCTACACGACACCCGCCAGCCACGCCCTAGTCTTTCCCATGTGAGTGTAACTAAAACAGCAAACATAAAATATTAAAACGTTGCTGTTTTAATGTTTATCCCTTTCAACTAGGGGACCGACATTAGACTCAGATTCTGACGTCAACTGATCCCAGCGCTGAAAGGTTAAAATATTTATAATGGCTGTAGACCCATATCATAGGTATTCAAATGATGTCGAAAGAGCTAACTGAGACAGTACATGTACCACAGAATATTTTAGGAATTGCAGATGCATATTATTTGTTTCAAAACTTGCTTAAAAATCATATATATATGGGTCTATCAGGACAAAAGTAAAAAAAGTTTTTATCGCCTTATTCATAATATTTATTTCTGATAAAAGTATTTTGTTTTTACAATTATTTATATTTGAATTGGCGCAACATTATTATGTGAAGATAGGCATCTGTTATACCGGTAGTTATGAAAAACCTTGATTTTATCAATATGAGTTTTCTGATGTTACAGGGTTAGTGGAGGTCGACTGTTAGAGTTCTTGTGTACGACTCCACATTATAGTGAGCAGCAGGCTTTCACATATACTGCCCAACTTCTGTCGTCATTAAATTATTTACACAACTGCCGAGTTTCCCACTTGGATATTAAGGTTAGTATACACAAGTGTTAAATAAGAAAAAGAATTGTGAGTTGACTGTTCACCATTTTGAATATAAAATACCAAATTGTTATGTGTTTTTCTACATTTGATGTTACTATTGCTAATGCAAGTACAAAAATAATTAAAACTAAAGGGAATGGTATCTGAAATAATGCTTGTTGTTTGAATATTTACCACAATTGTATTTGTCATTTTGTTGTGATCTTTCAATTAGTATAGCTAATGAGTTATATTTGGCGCTCCACGAATGACAAGGTTATTATTATGATTATGACCAACTTTGTATGTTTTTCATTTGTATCAATTAATGCAAAGAAACTTTTCATGTTTTCGCAGCCAGAGAATCTAATGGTGGAGCTCTCTAACCGGACACCTCAGCTCAGATTAATAGACTTCGGTGATGCACATCGAATAGGAAACACATCCTATATTCACACACTGATAGGCAGCGCAGAGTTTGCGGCACCAGAAGTAGTCTCTGGCTCTCCCGTGGGGCTCTCCACCGATATATGGTTTGTAGTACATGATCACTTTTCTGTATTGAATCAAGATGATGCTAAGACTGGTTTATATTCGCATTCACTCACTTTTTAAAATGATTGCCCTCTCACACACATTAGCAGACAGAGGTTAGAATTGTGCCAGCAATTCACACCTCAAAGTGAATGAGAATGAATTCCCAAGTGATGACCTTTACACAACCGAGCACAACTATAGGCGTTTTCAGCCTTTTTATTCAGCCCTTAGAGCACTGAGCTAATAAATTTAATTTTTCAGCCACTTGAAGTTGTGTCTCGCTACCGCGATCCACAACTTCAGGTGACTGAAAATTTGTGTTATTTGTGAAATTTAAGTCCCAACATATATCAGTGTTTCAAGATTGAGAGCATATTTGATTTTTAACAACTGGTTATACAGGTGCTAACGAAACACAGAATAACCACTGTAGTCGTCATCAGTGTCCTAAGGGTTAACATTCAAACGAGAAAATTTGAAGGGGAAATGAGCATTAAAAATGTTATATTGGCATTTATTTGTATTTATATGAGTATTTTTCACCCACTTTAAGTTCAAGTTGGTAAAAATCTAATTCTTTATTTTAGCGCTTCAAAGGTTTTTAATGTTTTTCTTGTCATATTTAGGAGTGTCGGGGTAGTAGTTTATGTCCTGCTGAGCGGTGTTTCACCTTTCCTTGACGAGAGCGCCGAAGAGACACGTTCAAATATCATGCGGCATGACTACTGTTTCCCAGACGAATATTTCTCCAACGTATCCCAAGATGCGAAAGATTTCATCACCTCCCTTCTCACACAAGACTTGAAGTGAGTCATTTTTCTTACAGAACCTAGTTAACCCTTGTACTGCTGGGACCTAATATATGTATACTGTATTTATTCTAACAAACACTCACATTCTAATAAACGCCCACCCTCCCCCCCCCCCAATTGAAAATAAAACCCGCAATCATGTACATACACCATGATTAAAAAAAAAATACTCTAATAAGCGCCCACCCCCTGTAATCTCAGTGGGCATTCTAATTAACACCGGGACGTTTATTAGAGTAAATACAGTATATATATGTTTTCAAACAAGTTTCAGGTCAAATCTCACTAGCACTGAAATTGAGGTAATATTTTGTTATCTGATATCTGATAATTCAATTTTGAAAATGGCTATTTTCATGAATAATAATATTAGTAGTTTTCATCATTTGAAGCTGGATATTGCAGTAGCCTCAACAATTCCAGTTTTATATGAATCAAATCTTTAATAGAAACTAACGATTCATGAGTACAATGGTTAACTCTATTTTGTTGTGAAAGAGCAGTATTTTATCGTCTTTAGAATTTCTGATATAAAATCAATGTTTATACACCTAAATATGTCAATGTGTCAATTATATCTTTCTAGCCAAAGACCTAATGCTGCTAAATGTGGCGAGCATAATTGGTTACACGGTGGGGCTGGACAGACCCCGGTACCAACTGCTCTGTTAGCAGCCTTCATAGAGCGCAGAAAACACCAGGTGAGTTATTTATAGCACAGGGAATAATTTGCTTCAGAAAAATTGTGTAGCAGTTTAGCATACTGGCATGTGTCAAGCTACTATTCTCCATACGAAGAACTGCTACACCAACATATTATTGTGTAGCATTTGCCCAAAATTGCGTAGCAGACTGCTCCGCTACACCAGACAAATTATTCCCTGTAGCAGCAAACCAAGATCTGATAGAATAGTAGAGTGATGGTGCACTTAACCCAGTCAGCAATCATTGGTGCATACATGTATATATACACCATAGGGCATATTTTGAATGTCCAGGTCATTTTGTCCGCTTGGATATGAAAGGGTGTATCTGCACTTGTGCAGATACACCCTTTCATATCCAAAGCGATTATTAATCTGAAGGTGAACGGAAATGGGAAGAATATTTGGTGGTTGAAATGGTTGATATCACATGAGCTACATCATCTTTTGTATGTTTAATGTTGAGCCAAAATCCAAGCAATGTGATCAATTTATTGAAAGACCATTTCCCATAGTAAAATACAAAAAAAATACATTACACGTGATTTGTGTACCGGTAAGCCTACGCTTTTTCCTTGGATATTGAAAATTAAATCATAGTGCTTGCATTGATAGATAAACACAACATACGGTGAGCGCATCATGGTTGCTGGCTGATGATTGATACACTCTATTAACACTTAAACCGATATTCACGACTATTGGGTCATTTTTAATTAGCCGATCACAGTTGTTCTAAATGAAATGTGTGTTTAGACATCATGATTTTCAAATTTTTGCTCTCACATTAAACAAGTATTAGTAATTTTCACCCGCTTGGGGAGTTGTGGGTAGTGGTACCCAGACACAACTTCAAGTGGTTAAAAATTTTAATTATTTAATTTAGTGCTTCAAGGGTCAGCACTTTTGGGGCACCATAATTTAAGGTGTGAACAGTATTTTTTCGGTCTCTCAGCCCACAGTCTTTTTTAACAAAATACCAGGTTTAAGTTAGCATCCCTACCCTGTCTATAATTAACCAGACAGACTCCCATCATGGGCAAGAATTCTCTGCTGGAGCCCATTTTTATTATTTTGTGAACGACCTTTAATTCTGTGAGATTGAAGATGACCACTGTACTTTTTTTCATTATTCAACTTTTACTATGTCTAGCACATGTGAACTAATACCACAATAGCATGGCTACTATTAGCTGTAATTTAGCGATATGCTGATTACCAGTACTACCTTGTAGAATATGATTATAGCGGCAAGTCACAACTATGCAGTTACTCATCCAACCGCAACACAAGATGTCCACCTATTGTTTGTTTGATGTTGGGCCAGCGTCACAGACGATGGCCCAACATCAAACAAACAATAGGTGGACATCTCGTGTTGGCTGCGTTCAACTGCACAACTCTACTGCTAACAGCCAGTGAATCGAAATTATTCCATTTCTTTGCTGTGATTAATTCTACTTTTGCATGTAAGAATATATCTGATAATAAATTTAGAAATGAGCAGTGAAACACTGTTAAGCATGTGAATAACTTAACTTACGGTTTGTGGCTTTTGCATGTATTTTTCCAAACTCTACATAATAACTAATCTGTACTATTGGCTTTTGTCTTGTCTGCTGTCAACCCACCACCAGCTCACTGAATACTTACAAGATGGTAAGTCACGCTAGATCACTCACAGTATATAGCCCCGTGGAATTAAAAGGGTGTCTCTGCCACTCTAGGAGTGGCAGAGACACCCTTTCAATTCCACGGGGGACGATACACCAGTGACCGGTTTTCACTGCAATAACTGTCAATTTGAACACTAATCCTTTTGAAGATTCTAATAATTATGATGAACAAATACTGTTCTATGATTCCTCAAGCCCAAATCAAGCTCTATAGAATGATATGTTAACTTGGAAAAAAATACTTCCACATTTTTATAATTTTTTCTGAGAAACCGGATAAAACCGAGGCAAACATAATTTGGGTAGACAAATGGCTCTTTGATGTGCCTTGGATCTTACTGTCTATTTACATGACAATATTCCAATCGAAAATTAAAGTATACGTCATATTTGTCTTGCTTTTGTATGATCAAAATTCTTTCAAGCAAAATTGTATTCAACTCTGTGAAAGAAGCTTTGCAAAATCTGTTTACCTAAAAAAAATTGAACTACGCCTGCCCAAAGAACAGTTTTAAGTCATTTTAAAAGAATGCATTATTTATATTTCAAGATCTCTCTAATTTTGAAAACATATTCAAGTTTTTTTATGTGATTGGCGAATACTGGCAGTGTTTTTATTTTGCTGTTGACTTGATTTCAGAGTGACTTATGTGTGGTCAGTCCACTCCATCTGTTCTGAAGCCATCGAGTGGCGGGGTCGTCACAGAGAAGAGGCGTGTTATGCCGGGATCCATCAGTCTGTACTTCTGAGAGCCGCCTGTACGGAGGGGCACTCCTGCCAGAAACCTCCTCAGTGGCTAGTCTGTGATGTCCCGCATGGGAGACGTTAAAGGGCGATGGAAAGCAATATGGGCCTTCCAATAATAGTAGTGTTTAATTTTAAAATGAGCCTTGAGGCTTAAGGTGTCTCACCTACCACAAGTCGCAGGTGAGACACTTAAGCCCCAAGGGTTTATCGACCATGACAGGGTGCATCCCATGGAGGTGTGTCACAACATTCAATTGTGAACGGTATAACGCCTTGTGGGTGACGTACATGACCGTGTGGTCAAAGCTGACTTTGGTCTAGTGGTACACTACCAAAGAAAAATGGTCGTATACATAGGCGATGTTATTTCAAGGTATGGATGCATTCAGCCCTCAGAATGAGAAGAGTCGACGTTGCATTTCTCGGTGGCTTGGCTACTTTACATGTGGGCCCACCAGTAGTGGTAGCATTGACTCACCAGCAAGTGTTCCGAGAGAAGATAATGATGTGCTTCTTGTACTCCACTGTGGACAGATCCATTTACAGATTTTGTGAGTGCACCTGAAATAGCAGGCTTTACAGGCTTTTTACTAGTTAGCCTTTTCCTTTGATAGTATATAGTGTTCTCGTAGACTACGCTAGCTGGTTTTATTAATACGTCGGTAACTACAGTGGAGAGAAGGCACAGGGAATAGTAGAGTATGGTCTGGCTGCAGCTCTAACACTACATATAAGACGAATGATTGAATAAGGTGCTCAGTGAACTAGCCCAACGCTGGCCTATTGATGGCAGACGTTAACCCGACACCATGCCAAGTTGTGGTACACAGATCTATGTTTGACTATGAATATGAGAAGCCTGAGCGGCTGTGAACGCCAAACGAGAACAAAATCTAGTCGTAAATGAGCACATGGCTTCAGCTGCAAATCATGGAGATAGCATTTATTAAGCAGCATTGCCGTATATTTATTACTATTATTATTTTATAATTTCATTGATTAAATCATGAGTAATACAGTATTCCACTGGCTATAAAAATAATGTAATTTTTTATCCGATCAAGGAAGCTCGGCAAAAGCTGGATGTTGACCCTAATTTTGCTTTAATGTTTAAATCGGACATTAAACCACCATTAGGTGAACGTCTGGTTGTTTACTGGGAGATTGTTAGATTGTTTGTTTTGTTTTGCTCGTTACTTACTAATAAGTCCCAAAAAACATGATTATTGGTCTTTTTGACAATTATTGCAGGATCATGCATTGTAAATAGATATATAACTTGATTGTTAAAGAAGCGTTCCTGGCAAATCAAAAACGACTATTGTGCAATTTGTTTTCAAAATGTATCTATATACTACTGTATGCAACACTGAACGTGTGTACTTTCTCTTCTTTAACGTACAGAATATCAGTGTACACATAGCTAGGTCTGGTCTGTAGATACAGTTGACGTATGCGCGCTGCCCACCAGGTGGCAGTTTGTGGCCAAAAATGACGAAGCTCATGCACAATATTGCCCTGCAGAGGGAAACAGCTGTAACTGCCTAGTTTTCAAGTAACAGTTACTGCTGTTTGCCTTTGCATCTATAACAAAATAAAAAAACTGTATCTGCTTACTTCTCATGTAGCAGTTGTTGCTGTTTGCCTGTGCCTCGGTATCAACGGCAAACAGCGGTAACTGCTCATTTTTGAAGTAAGCAATTACTGCTTTTTTCGTGTGGATTTAGAGCATACTGTCACACACTGTTAACGTGAATATATACTGACAGTGGCATGCTAGTTATCAGCTGTCTTAGCTAATATTCATGTAGGAGACTACAGTTTAATAATCAATAAATATTACACGTATTGTACACAGTGATCGCCGCAATCCGCTCTAACATCACATAAATATGCAAAGGTTAGGAAGCTCAGTCTGTCCGCATCATATCCCACCAAACACGAGACGTTGAGCCAAGGGTGTTATAATGTTGGACTAGCGTCGCAGACGGTGGCCCAACATTATACCACTGTTGGCGCAACGTCTTGTGTTTACTGGGATGTCTGTTCAACACTGGGCAAACGTTGGCGCAACAGTAAACCGACGTCGGCTGGTGTTAGCTGGATAATCTGTATTTCAATTTGTGTGGAGAGGCAGCAATAATGTCTATAATTGACTGCGGACTCAAGCCTACACCCTCTTTATTTATATGTTGTCACTGCGGAACGGAATGATTACACACTTGTATAGATTGTAAAGTTACGTACAAAAAGCACTGTCGGTGTGGTGGCCGGCGAGGCGTTATATTACAAAAAATATTGTCCTTAAGTTTGATACGTACTCATTGGACGCCGATGATAGCTGTATAGCGTTAAGATTCTGGCCATTTAACAGTTATTTTGCCATGTTTAGAGTCTCTGTTGGTCACAATATTGTATGGTTGTATATTATTGGAAGCCAAGTGCCCTATCTATACCATATGCATTAGGCTCTGCCACCTTGTGTATTCAGCCCCTATGGCGTGGTCTTTGGGGCTAAATGGTGTGTGTGCTACTGTAGTGACACAATCACCCTTTTGGTGCCAAGGAGACGTTTTATTGTGTTATAAACCGGCTGAGGATTGCGCATTAAATGTTGCTTTTGTATTTCTTTTACTAGATTCAATCTTAGTTTCATTCTTCATAGTGTAACATTATACTATTATAAGTAATTTATTCTGATATACAATTGTGATTGTACATAGATACTACATATAGATACTATACATAAAAATATACATACATACACACACACAGGTATACATACAAGCACTGTTATACAGTTTGTTTGTGTATGTGTCTATATACATATACATACGTGTTATATATGTATGTATGTTTATATATGTATGATATGTGTGTTTGTAAATGTATATAGACATTTGTATATACAAAAGAAGTGTACACCAGTGTTTTGCGAAGGATTAGTATTTATAATAATATTGTGTGAATATTGAGCCAATGCTGTTATAACGTTGGGCCAGTGTCGTAGACGGTGGCCCAACGTTTAACCAACATTAGCTCTATGTGTGAATATGTGAAATAGCCTTGCCATTTTACGCAACAGTTTATTTCATCAAAGTATATTGCTTCCTTCAATGCCATAAACATGTTGACGACATAGTCCGACTTTAGTCAAATGAAGTCAATTTTAAATAAACTATTTTATCTCATCAGTGGGTGACCATTGACTATTTAGTGCACAACACTTTGATATTTTGTTAATTTTCCATACAATATTGGAATATGGATCGTTTTACAAACGATCAATGCAGTTTATCGTTTATCAGGATTTAAGAAACATATATCATTTTGTTAATTGGCCAATAGATCACTTTAATTCCAAAAATATTACATGGACTGCGGTGTAAAGCTAAAAGGCAGTATTTGCTCACTTTGAGAAAAGAATTACATCAAGATAGGCTACAAGTAAGCAAATACTGCCTTTTGGCTTTGTATGACAGGATATGTCTGGTATGAAGCCAAAGTATATAAATAAAAAATATGGAGGACATTGAGTTTAATTTTGGCACTGTTTTAGTCTGCCAATATTGTTTAGCATCTTATTTCTTTATGTCCCTTTAAATGTTAAGATACGATGGCTATGCCTTAAAGCCTAAAGTTCACTTGAAGTTGTGTCTCGCTACAGCAAGCCACACGTTCAAGTGGCTGAAAATTCCTCATATTTGTTTGATTTTTGACCAAATAATTGCAAATCCCCATGTTTCAACGCCCATTTCGTTCCCAATAACATTATAATATTTTATCGGCTAATAAAATCAAATGGATTGAAAACGAGATAAATGGTGACATTACAAATATTACAAATAACTTGATATTTGCCCCCACCACCAACCCTATTTTCCCTGTCCCTGTATATACTAGTCAAGTACCCAGCAAATTGTACTAGAATTTTACGTAATGTTGTTGTAATGTTGAACCAGAGTCGCCGACGATGGTCCAACATTAAAACAACAAAGTTTTGTAGAAAAAATAAGTACATCAAGAAAAAGGCAACTCTTTCGTTAAACATGCTAAACATCGCCCGAAGGTCGGGCCAATGCATCAGACGGTGGCCCATCTTCTGGCTAGCGTTCAGCACGCGTCTCTTGTTTGCTGGGTTGGCTTGTATGCGTTATTATTTATAAAATAATGAAAATATGTGTTATTTTTCTTTGAAGAGCTTATCAACATGGCCTTGTATTTATTTATATGCAAGATGTACTAGGTTTTATATCGACAGACACTGACTTATGTACGGGCATGTTCACCTAGAGTCCTCATGAATAGGTGTGCATGGAAAGTGCATACATACGGTCCCGTATTCTCGTACAATTACGATATATCGTCGGCTTCGGATTGGTCGAGATAGCCATCTCGACCAATCCGAAGCCTACGATATATCGTAATTTGTACGAGAATACGGGTCCAGTGTTTGTGGCACATACACACGAAAACATCAGGCGTTGCCCCAATGCTGGCCTAATGTTGGGCCAGTGTCGGAGGCAACAACATCTCGCCAGCTGTGGATCAACATCTTGTGTTTCCTGGGTATTTCATTATGGTTCATTTCCCTTACTAGTAATGATTCGCGGTAATCAAATTAAAATAGAATATCGTGGTAGTTACTCACCATGTTCAGTTAAATTTACAATTTAAATTCCTTCAATTGTTCTAGAATACTACCTTATCAGATTATTTATCACTAGAGCTAATCAAATGTTAAAGAAAAGAGAAAACATCTAGTCAAACCCAAAGAGAAAACAGTCAAAGATCCGCACAAGGTCTTAAATGTTTTAATCAATCCATTCGAGTGTAAGTATTAAAATTTCTCTTGAATTTTTGTAAGAATATCAACTTTATTAACCCTCCGCCGGTCCCGAATATATTCGGTTTTTCATTTCTTATTACCACATTTATTACCACATTTTAAATATTTTGAATGTAAGATAAGACATTAAATCAGTAATATTTGAAAATATTTGACCTTCATTTTGTCGAATCTGAATAATTTTCACTCACTAGAAGATGTGGATCGCGTTAGCGAGATACAACTTCAAGTGACCGAAAATTCCAATTGAATAGCTTGGCGGTTATTAGGTTAAGAAATATTTAAAAACAGACTTAATTATATACACTTGCGGGTTTTAGAAGGAACATTTTCGTGAAACGTTTAATCAACATATTATGCTAATTGTTTTTATTTTGTCACCCACGTCAAATTGTCTTCACAAATCGCGGCTTGCAGTGGATGAAGATTTCAGTGATAAATTGTTTAAGCCGATAAATTTCCGGATATTTTAAGTGGCCGTATCGAATGTAACATGTACTTATTTTTCGTAAATCATGTGAATTATTACACATCATAACATTATATATTGCTAATTATTGTTCACTTTTAGATCCCACTGTCTCTAAACTCTGCAAACACAGTAAATTTCAGGCCCCGTGCTAAAGCGAACATATTTATTGGAAATTTGATTTCATCAATACCATAATTTCCTAATCAACGATCCTAAGAATATTTCTGTCAACGTCTTGTATATTATCACGCATCACAAGGGAAAATGTCGCACTGCAATGAAATGGTCGCATCTGTCGCTGACTGGCAAGTAGACTCGTATGACCCTTTCATTGCAGGGGACAATGGCGACACCTAGCAGCCAGTATGTGTTGCCTGAGAGGCACCTACGACACTTTGGCTGCTAGAGCAAGAAAATGCAGGACTTGCCCGGCAAACACGATACATTGAACCAATGTTGGATCAATGTTGGGCCAGCGTCGTAGACGGTGGCCCAACATTGATCCGACATTGTTTCAATGCACCGTGCTTGCTCGGTGGTTAAGCAAGACATTTTCCGGATGTGCGTCTTTCGTACTTATTTTTTGTCAACGATGCGTCCCGATGATGACTAAAAATCCCCTGCCAGCGTTTTTTATGACAAACCCACTTGGTTTTACTTTATTATTATTATTAATATTATTATTATTATCCTGTGTACAGGTTAGAGATATGCTTATGTACAAATAAATATGACACAATTTATACTTCACGGTCTTGTTTTGTATTTAGACGAGTATTATATTCTGGTCATAGTCTGAGGGTATAGGACGGTGCGTGGTTAATTATAAAACATATCCATTATCTGAGAAAACATCTCCGCAGTTCCTAGGAGCAGTGTCGAGGCCGAGGTCGCGATACCTTGCTGAATTGATATTTTCTGCTAACTATTGAATTATGCACACTAGTTTAACCCTTTGAACCCTCAGGATGCAGCAGAGAATCATTTTGCATCTCTGAAGAGGTGTTCATGATTCAGAAGGTGGAAATATCCAATCGGATTGGATTACTGGATGGACCCCCCCCCCCCCCCCTCCAAGGAATGGTGGTAAGAGTCATTGCCGAAGAAGTCAGAATCACGTCTTTTTAACTTTATTACCAATGCCCATACCGTAAAATAACCAATGAAAAACAAATATTTAAAAAAATTATAGCTGAAGACTTCACTTCAAATATGTAAGGTGTTCGCGATGCGTAAAGTCAAAATCATAGTTAATTATTAAGGTTCTCAAATTAAGTTGTTTTGTGGTCAGGAAATGAGACGTCTTTTAGTAGTCCTTTATTAGTATGTGTAATTACCATACCATAAAATTACCGATAAAAGACCAATACAAATAAAGACGTTAACTGAAGGCTTTAACCAGAAAAATGTGTGCAGCTAGTTTAGCATAAAGCCATAATCATGCCTAGCATTTTAAATTTTAGGATTTAAAAAATGAGTAATTTTGTGGTCATATCTTAGTATGTGTAATTACAAGACCATAAAATTACAAAAATGTGGTTATTCGTAAAACACTTAAAGGTCCTCGAGGATTGACTTGTCATTTTAAAGTAACATAATCATACCAAAACGCAAGCACACAAACCAGTCATGTGCACGCAAAGACTTTAAAATTACCTACTATGCAACTTGTCATTTTAAAATCGGATTGGTTTTCGAACAAATCGTCACATATGAAGTAGGCCTAGCTGCGACATAGTTACAATGTTAAACACTCTGAATAATACTTGTGAATAAATAGCACTGTAAGTCTATATGGTAGAAGTTTTGAAACAAAATGCATAGCGCTTGGTCTGTATATGAGGCTCCCCCTGCCTTTTTTCTATAAAACACAAATTGGCTGAATGTTCCCCCTCAGGTTCTTCTACCTGTGGGGATTATACACAGTCATTATATACTCTCAGCGCTAGGGTCGGGAGGCTTTTTTGTTTTTGTACAGTTTCGCCCGTTCATCTGAGTATGACACTATGTTTTAGCGTCAGAGTTGAGCACATGCAAAGCTGTATCGTTGCAGCCTGGCAAGTCGGCGTTTCAGTGTAGCCTACGCTAAGATGACAATCTCATGAGAAATGTGGCGGGTAGGCCTACCGTATTTGAATGATCAATTGACTTATAAATATTGCAGGTTAATTTTCCACACCAAGGCAGATGTGAATCTGTCATGACATAAATTAATATAAGTCCGTAATCGAACAAGGAATGGAAACAATATTTTTTGTTATTACTGGCTCTGTATCGCGTAGGCTCACAGTCTGTTATGGAATGCTAGCTAGGTGGCGGTCTTTTGAGCATCATCATCACTTAAAGTAAGCATAGCCAGCGGCACACCCTAACACTAAAACGACACATGTAAATTATCCCAGTAGTGAATAGCACACACTGCAATTTGTTTTGTCGAAAATAATAGACAAATTCAAATCAGGATTTTTAATTAAAAAAAACGGTATAAGGTCGGTAATTTTCCAAATTAAACTTGTAATGTTGTTTATTTCGTATGCAAGCCTGTATTAGCCCAAAGTACATCATAAAATAACCCATTCTAACAGTCTAAAGCAGATGATACATATTTCGCCATTCGTCTGTTTTTCAATCATATTTAACAAACAATGATAATAAAACTGAAATAGGCCTATCATTGGAACACATAGTTCTAACAGATTATTGAAGGTACAATTAGTTATTATATTTCTAAGATAATTATCTCTTTAACCATGTTAATTCATTGAACAATATACATTAGGAGTGGAATTCATCTTTTATATCACATACCTGTATACTGTCACAAAATTTACATAGCCTATTTTCATAGCACTGTGTACACCTTCAATAGCTAAATTATGATTTGAACATCAGCAACGATCCAGGCTAGATATAATAACAATTTGACATTGATATATATATCTTTCAAGTTCTAATTCAGATTAAATCATTGAAATGTGTGTCAACCTCATAATTTATAGAAAATGTCGTTGAAAAGCAAACAACACCAGGACTTTTATATCTAGGACAACCAAGCAATGTCCACTCCAGGTAAGGGCTGAAGTATACACAAGTTATGTAAGACCCTTGTTGGAATAGTCCTCTACAGTATGGGATCCACATACACAGCGGGACATATAATAAACTGGAAGCAGCGCAGAGCAACAAGAGCAGTATTAAAAGACAAGCAGTGTGATATCCATGCTTTAACAACTAAAAAATAAAATACGTTGCAGGAGAGGAGGGCTAAGGCCCGTGCCACATTATTTTACAAAATAATTAATGCCTTCGTGGCTGTCGAAATCCACCGACTGTTATCGACTCGCCTCTGATTTTGTATGTATGTGCCCTTTTTATCTCTCTGTGACCCTGCCCCTTTTCTATCCTGTATCCGCCCCTGTTTCCACCAGACAAACGAAGAAGTAGGATTAAACCTCCCTTGCAGTGGCGTCTCCAGAAATAAAATAAAGGTATGGTTAGATATTTGATAAGTCATTCAAGGAGTGGTCTCTCTTTTTAAGGGGTGCGACCCCAGGCTGGACAAATGAGAAAAAAAAGAACATCAATGGTGCGATTTTAAGGAATTCTATCTCTGCTGTAAACAAATGAGAGCCTTGCTAAAATTAATGATATGGAAAATTATCATTTAACTGGGGGGGGGGGGTGCTCTACTACTCTGAACACCACCCTGGATGCGACTTGAGACAGGTGCAATATCTACGATCAGTTTATTAATGGCAGGAAGTGAGAATAAATTAGTTGCAGTGTCACTTTACCCACACGTAATCATTGGTTTTGCAAAGCATGAGTTTTATTTGTTGATGGCCCCGCCATAGCATAAGCTGGAATGGCAACAGGATTATTAGACCAACATTTTGATTGGTCTGAGATAAATCAGCACCATCTACACTGCTCTGCAAAGCCAAAAGACAGTAACGGTTAAATAACGAATCCCAGATTAAATTTTATTAACCCGCCCAGGGCTGGGAATCGAGCCCGAGATCCAATGGCTAACAATTTTATTTTTTAAATCTGTTTAGACCAATGATTGTCTTAAATTAGAATGGACCCTTGACAACAGAGAACGATTGACGTATGATGACGCATCTGGGCTGTGGCCGGCTGAGCTAGACATTTCTGAGCGCGTCATCATCCATAACCAGTAAACACAAAACATTTGTATAACATTTGTACAGTGTCGGACCAACTTCGGAGACGTTGGGCCGCCGCTGTACAAATATTATACAAATGTTTTGTGTTTGCTGGGTAATTATAGATACAGATTTGAAGGTTATGAAACAAACCGGCCATAAACAATAGCCTTATCACGTGTACAGGTGTGTCAACTGTTACAGAAGAGCTGAAAATTGTAACACCAGTAAAAACTATACACACATACTGCTCTGCCAAAACAAAAGTAACTGCTTACTTGAAATCTGAGCAGTTATTACCTTTTGCACGACACTATACTAATAGGTCTACATTGATATATCATAATTGGCGTACACACCCAGAAAACACGGGGCATTCACCCGATGCTGATTCAATGTTGGCCCATCGTCTTCGACGCTGGCACAATGTTGGCCCATCGTCTTCGACGCTGGCCCAACATTGAATCAGCATTTTTGTTGCTAGTCCCGTATTATATACGTTTTCAGGCATGTTCAAACCAAAGTAAATGTGACTGGAAATAATAACATTATTTGTGCAGATGCCAGGTTCATCAAATAATTCAATTTGAGATATATCTATTTTTATAAACAAACATCTTTTTTTTGTCATTTGAAGCTTGAAATTGCGTTTGCAATTCCAGCTTTAGATGATTCAAACTACTTCAGCTTTACATGAGTTAAACTTACTTTTCATTGCTCAAGAATACCTTCATAGATGTTGCGCTACTGCCCTTTAATTTTTGATCATTTGAATCTGGAAAAAATTGACACAAATTCTAGTTTCATATTATAAGATAGTAGGCATACACGTTAAATAGCTCGTTTCCATATCCGATCGTTATTTACCATTTTAATCAGCGAGCTCTAATTCATTGACCAGTTGATATATTTTGAATAATATTAATTGGTTGAAAATACTGTGAGCTTTTATTTGGTTATTATCTTTATTATATAAAATTCGTAAAATTTTGTAGTTTCCTTGAGGTCTTGGGGTGGGAATGGCAGCAGTAATTCACTTTTCGTGTGACTGAAGATAGAGGAGGGGAAGGTTCAGTACGGTGGCCCACAGGTGACACCAACATTAGTGCAAGTTCAAAAAAAATTGTCCTTGTATCCTGTATCCTTGAAAACATTTACGCAAGTTTAGAAAACATTTATGCAAGTACGATTAAAAACATTTATGCAAGTTCAAAAAATATTACTACTTCCTCTATCCTACTCTTCTTCCATTCTTGTCTTCCTTGCTTTGATGTTTTCTTTCTTCCTCCATCCTTCTATTTCTTCTTCTCTCTTTCATTGCATCCATCATTCCCGCTCTGCCTCGATTCATCCTTCATTTCTTCCTTCTTCCTCACTCTCTGTACCTCTCCCATCTCATTACCGTCCTTCCTTATTTAGGTCGTACCTTCTTCCTTCCTTCCTTCCTTAATTTATTTCTTACTCCTATCCCTTCCTTCCTTCCTTCCTTCCTTCCTTCCTTCCTTCCTTCCTTCCTTCCTTCCTTCCTTCCTTCCTTCCTTCCTTCCTTCCTTCCTTCCTTCCTTCCTTCCTTCCTTCCTTCCTTCCTTCCTTCCTTCCTTCCTTCCTTCCTTCCTTCCTTCCTTCCTTCCTTCCTTCCTTCCTTCCTTCCTTTCTTCCTTCCTTCCTTCCTTCCTTCCTTCTTTCCTTCCTTCTTTCCTTCCTTCCTTCCTTCCTTCTTTCCTTCCTTCTTTCCTTCCTTCCTTCCTTCCTTCCTTCCTTCCGTCCTTCCTCCCTCTCTCCTTCCTTCCTTCCTTCCTTTCTTTCTTCCTTCCTTCCTTCCTTCCTTCCTTCCTTCCTTCCTTCCTTCCTTCCTTCCTTCCTTCCTTCCTTCCTTCCTTTGGTACTCTTTCTTACTTACACCTTATCTATTGCTTCCTTATTCTGTTTCTTCCTTCATTTATTCCTTATTCTGTTCCTACCGCTTCCTTATTTAATTCATTCTTTCTCCCTTGCTTAATTTCTTTCTTCTTATTATTACTCATTCTTTTTTTCAGTACTATTTTCCTTCTACTCTTATTATTTTCTTCCCCTCTCTCTCTTTCTCTATTATTCACTCGTTCACCCCTCCCTCTCTCACTCTATTATCTCCTTTCTCCATTCCTTCTTTCTTCGCTCCATACCTTCCTTCTTCTGTTCCTTCATTCCTTTCTTATTCTGTTCCTACTTTCTCCCCCCCCCCCTCCCTCCCTCCTGCCTAATGCCCCATTTCAAAATACAACATTATAATCTGAAATGTGAGCTTGATGTTGTGTAGCTTTAGTTTGGTAAATTGGTAGCATGGTTGATTCAGAGCCGTGACACAATTTAACAATTTATTTGTCTAATATTTTATTTGTCTAATATAAATATCTACAGAAAGTGGTCATACAACAGTGCACACCCAAAAAACCACGTGATAAAACTATACACAGTGCAAGTGAAATAGAAAATATCCTGATTTTAGAACACCCATGTAACATCTCATAAAATTTCCAGAATCCCATTATGGTGATGCAATCTACCATTTTTCATTCAATCAATTGCATTGAAAAGATGCCATATCGTGCATAAATACGACAATATAAAACAATATAATGGTCTCGTATTTGCGTATTTGCTGGGGGGGGGGGGGGGGGGGTGCGGCAAGCAGCCTCATAATATCACGGCCTCTCACCCCCTCCCCGCGAACGTAGTTCATGGCCCTTATTGGTTACACAGTAGAATGTGTTCTATTAGGAATATTCATTTTTTATATTCAGTTTTTACCTGATTTTTATTTGGCCAATACGGAAATGCCTAACAAAACTTGTGTCCTTGACATTGTAATCCAAATGGTCAGACCAAGGAAAACATATGGTCAAAACACGTGGAATTGTGATTTAAGGAGAGGGTCTGGACCACATCACTAACCCTAAAAAGCTAAATTTCTTATACACCGCGGCGGCCTAATATTCTACGGACACTGCGGACAAATTGGTCTACAATCAAACTGTGCTCCTTTCAGTATTATCTTTACTTGTGGGATATATCTAATCAGCAAAGTTATGTTATATAGGGCCTAATAGCTGCGGTAGGCCGCTGTAGGCTCATATTAAGCCTACTGTCCCTGTGGGGACACAGGATTTAAACCACGTGAAGGAAGAGAGTGTGAACCCACAAAACCAGAATTGCTATAGGTACGAGATTGGGAGGGGGGGGGGGGCAAGTGGAAAAATGGGGCATCAACCCATTGCTTGGTTAATTTCGGCCATTATCTCAGTCGCTGGCCCTCCATAAACCCAGCAGTAGCGAGAAGTCTCGTGTTTGCTGGAAGGGTAGGTTTCAAGGTCGGTGCTGTTGCCATTGTTTCAATATAAAAGCTGCAAATCATGATGTATTCCAAAGAGCTGGTCATTGTGAATTACATGTGGGGACAGAGCAGTGCATTGTCCTTGTTAATCAAGGACGAGTCCTCTACAGCGGAATGTCAGGAGTGTTCTGCCGTGTAAAGCCAAAAGGCAGTATCTGCTTACTTTACAAGTAAGCAGATACTGCCAGCAGCCTTTTGGCTTTGCACAGCAGTGTTGTGTCCTCAGCCAAGGCTGGTTTTAGTGCATCTTCTATGTCATGGCAGGCAATCACTGTATGTGTGGTATTTGGTAACCTTTCTCAATAATTAATTAAAAGCCAGGTGAATGATATCATATATATACTTTATTAAAAGTGCAGTTATTCACCTTAGATCAATTGTTGGTACAGATCGTTCACACATCTTCCCTACAGCATGGCTAGGCTTTGCGAGAAGCCCAGCCTTACTGTAGGGAAGATGATTTCACACAACTTCTTATCGATCCGACCATTAATATTTCAGGCAGTTTGAAAGCTGAAATGTTTTTTTTTGCTATACATGTGGGTTTTACTTGGTGAACCACTCCTCAGTGCAGTTATGTAAATTTCAAAGAGACGACACATCTGTCCTGCTAAGGAAAGTAGCAGTAACGGCTCACGTTTATTATAACCAGTTACTGTTTCTTGGCTTTGCATCACAAAGTAGGAGCTATTGTCCTGTGTTTTACAGCCCTATGTTGGGCTGTCATGCTGGCCATAAACACATACATAAACTATGAAAATGCCATTGCGACCAAACCGAATATCTTGTTTTTCTGTACCATCGCCATGTTCCAGTAAACCTGATAGGCCTACGATTACCCGATTCTGGTCTAATGTTGGTCCACCGTCCACGACACTGACCCAACATTTGATCAGCTGTCATCAGCATCGGTTCAAGGTCTCGTGTTTACTGGGGTGATATATCATAATTTCTTGAACACTTGAACAAATTAAGAAGCACCCTTTTCGCATCTATGTTTTATGGCATTTTACCATTTAACCCTTAAAGCGCTGATTTTTTTATAAAAAAAACATGGTGGACCAAAAGCGGTTTTTTCAGTTTGAAAACATCATAAATGTCTCAGTTAGCTCTTTCTGATTCATTTGAATACCTGTGTTATATATTTACGGCCATTATAAATATTTTCTCTTCTACGGTGCCGGGATAGCCTTTAGTAGTCAGAATCTGACGTCTGTAGACGTCAGATTCTGACGTCTGTAGACGTCAGATTCTGACGACTAAAGGCTATCCCCTTATTATTACAAATAAGAAAACATGTGGTAAAAACTATGATTACGAAAGCTGCAAACATGCTTTGTTACATCAACTACATCTATATATTATCAAAATAAGCTTTCAAACATGATCCATGATGTGGTCTCTCGTGCAGGGGCGAGCATAAGTAACTGCCTAATTTTCAAGTAAATAGTTACTGTTGTTTGCCTACAGCATAGCTTGTATTACATAATGTAGCCCAGTAGGACTGAGTGTGTGTCCCAACTCAAGTTGGGACACACACTCTGTGCTACTGGGCTATTACCTATGGATAGTCTCGTCTGCAAAATTGGACTGCTATATACGGACTGACACATGTACCAGACTGGAGAAACTGATTATATCATTCTTTATAGCTGCGTATCAGATTGCACTCTTTTTTTGTGCTTTGTGACCACAGGCAATAAAACGATTACTGAGACTAATAGATTGACAATGACAAAACGGTTGTCGTGAGCCATAAAAACAATCTATGGTTTTTGCAATATATCACCACACGTCTGCACACACTTTTGCTTCATGGAGTCTTCTTTCTACAACATTTTCAATTTATCTGCTTAACCATTGGGCCTAGTTTCGTTATCACCACCATTAGTATATTTTGATGTATGTCGTGTATGATGATTTTGATGTATGTCGTGCAACCACGCAAAATGTCCAATGTGATGCACGAAAAGCTTATTTGTGACATAAAATAACCAATATTATGATAAAAAATCATAAGGGGTCAGGTGAGGTCACACAAAATTGTATGAACCTAATGTAGATGAATTACATCACTTTTGAGTCCTAACTCCAGTTCTAAGTTGATATTTATTAGCAATTAAACGTAGTATCTAAATGCAATATTTTGGCTGTGAATAGTCAGCGTTTTGGACCAAAAATAGATCAGGAAAATCAACGATAGATAGACCGTAGACTAACCTTCTCGCAGTTGACAGAGTTATACTGGAGTCATCGTAATTGTCAATTTGAGCTAAGGATTCACATAATTGCTTTAGGGGGGGGGGGGGCGAGAAAGCATGAATGGACTCAATTTAGGTGTATTATAAAACAACTCACGAGAATAAACACTTTTTAACTTGGCTCAACAGTTCCTGAGGAATATTTGGCTTTCATCTGAGCAATGAAGGTTGGAAGAATATAGTTAACCTAATGTTTTTAGAGGTCATGACTGGCAGGTTTTCAGAATTCAACACAGATATTTTGATGTAAATTGAGGAGTGGGCTTCGCTAAAATTGAACATTACTAACAATGAATACATTTCTAGGAGATGAGTACTTGTAGGGTTTGAGAGGCTCTTATAAAGGTTTGGAATACGTTATATGGACACTATTTGTGTGGGTATTTCACAGTATATGTGAAAATTATAATTCGTGAGCGCTTCCAAGTTGTTTCTGCTTCTACTCATACAATATGCAATTGTTCACAATGATGATTGATTATAATTTCGATTTGACCACTGTATGAACTATATAAAACATACATTTAGCATGATATAGGCCGGCGCATTGTATGACCTTTATTCTGTATCACAGGAGGATATGTATCTGTTTATCGCGGTGATTTTAGATTTTAGCCCCGAATAACCTCGAAACGTAAATAAATCAGTGTATTTAAATTAGTTTTGAGATGAGGCATTACATTTGATTTCGGTGCCTATTGTTTCAGAAGTTGAGAATCCCACTGGTCAAAATACATTGGTTTCGTGTAGGTTTTTCGAAACCATCTTAGATTTAACTTCTCATCTGTAAATGTAAATATAACTAATTCAAGTGAATGAGAATAAACAGATTCGAGTATTCGATGATGTTATATGGCATTAGACTCTGAGACTAATATTTTCACAGGTAAAATGCCCGATGATCATTGGTAAAAATTGCTAATTTCATAGGCGGTTTCCTTGGTTTTGGCTTATAGGTACCCTTGAAATGCAAAAAAGAACACTTCAAATAAATCAGCGTATTTCAACTAGTCTAATTGGAACTTGAGAAAAACGATGTGGTCACTGGTGAAAATATATCATTTACATTGCGATTATCGGCAGCCATCTATCTATTGACCTCTAGATGTCATTGAAATGTAAAAATAACCATTCCAATGGAATCTGTGTATTACAAGAATTATTAGTCAGAGATTTTGTATTACATAAAAGTCTAGGTATCTTATGTGAAACGTTAAAAATTAAAGATGACCGAGCGGCCATTTTGAATTTATGCAAATACATTTTGCTCATTTTGTACTTATTAAAACCACTTCCGTATATATTTTGGTAAAATCAGCTCAATTATTTTTGTAATGCTTTGTGGCAGCCATTCTAAAAATAGACATTGTGCGGAAAGCACACACAGAGAGCTAAGGGACTTTTTTATCCCAAATATATTTGGCACCTGTTGTGAAAAATTCAGCTTTTATCTATTTTTTCCTAATGACTATGAATGGCTTATAGTGCCTGGCATCCCTCAGAATAGAAAAGGGATATGTAAGATATGTTCAAATCTAAGATTGACAAATTTCTATCTCCGATAATGCAAGATAAGTTTAAATGTAACAGTTAGAATGTAAAATTGTATTACATTTCTTTTGTAGATAGAATTTCTGCATTCGAGAAAATGTGATCATATCAATGATTTGACATGAAAATCTTTCTCTGCAGGCCAAAATGAAATAGTTAGCCACTAGCTTTTAAATTACATGTAGGCCTACGATCCATTGAATTCGGGTTTCGCCACGCGCTACTAACAGCTCAAAGTACGTAAAGCTTAGCCTATGTCCCTGCTCAATTGACAAAACAAGCATCTCCAAGACCTGCTACTTGATACAGTGTATTAACTAACAACAATATCATTGATCAACTTCCCACAACATAATTATTTAAAAATATTAGACTGTAATAATTTTTAAACTGAAATACTAGGCTCGTTTTGTTCTTCGGTAGGGTGTAGCATCGGTCTCATGCTATGTTATAAATATAAGTAAATAAAGTGTAGGCCCTACTGTTAAATATAATTTTGCAGACTGATATATGCTATAACCTATATTTTTAAATTTAAGGGTGCAAGTATTTTCAAATGGATGCCCGAGAACGTATCGATCCTAGTAACCGAAACCCCCCAGTTGCGCACCACTTTGCCCACAGGCGGTGGCGGGGCCATAAATAATCCACGGCGGTGATCCGACTTCCCACCAACAGGGACAGCACCGATGCTGCAATGGCGGACGGTGTATGGGCAAGAGGACGCGCTGGGCGATCGATCCTGTAGCGGGATCCAGCATTAGCTGCACGGAGTGCTGTCTGCCAGGATTGCCGAACGGAGCGAGGAGGCGGTGGACTCACGCTGCCTGAGAAGACCCGCCGCACACCCGTCCCGCCAAACCAACCACAACAGCCATGGCAGACGACGAATCCCTGGGAGAAAGTAAGGTGAGTTTGTCGTTGTAACTGGTATCCACTGGGCACGGGACCTGGCGCAGATACAGGAGTTTTTTTGGCTCGTCTCTGGCGCGGTCCAGCGCCTGTGTGAGTGTTTTCCTAGCTAAACTGCCGCATCTCGTGACTTATTGTGTCCACATTTCCAGGCTGGTCACGGTTGACAAAATCCAGATAGCGTGACCGGCGATCGTTACAATAACACCAGCCAGCCATCAACGGGGGCCATAACAAATATAATATAGCAGGCCTGTCCAGCAGACACTATCCTGTGTTGGTTTAATGTTGAGCCGCCGTCGCAGACGCGGCCCAACCTTAATCCAACATAGGACAACCAATAGAACACAACTAACTAATCCCTAATATCTTTATGAATTTTCAGCAATATTGTGATGGTGTATACGATATTGCATGGCACTGATCCCCTATCTGGTCCAGTCACATTCACATATTGAAGCAATTTAATAAGATATTTATGTAGGGCCTATTGCGATGCATAATTATATTGATTTTGTAGGAGATGTGAAATATTTTACCTATTCCTATGAAACACAAAAACATTTGGTAAATATTGAGAAAATGTTTGACTACAACGTGGGGTCTAGAAAACATTTGAATACAAATGTTAGCTAAAAGAGTTGTTTGTAAATGTTTCAAATATTCTCCAAAATATGTTAAATAACATTTCATCCCAATGTGTTAATATTGTTATAAGAGCATAATTTTCAATAGCTTACCACTGCTAGACATGTGTTAAACGAAATAACGTTTTATAACGTTTTCACGCAAACTGTTTTCAAACGTTTTGTTCTGGGCTATTCACCAGGAACCAAGATTAAAGGGATACTACGGCAGAATCGGATCAGGGTATTTGATGACGGAAAGTTATGTAGTACATCTGATGGGCGGGAAGATTAAAAGCGCATAGACGACCTCGATCATATATGCTGTCTAAGAACTATTAATGACCATGGGAGAGGAGGCACAGGCATCACCGTTTGATCAATTCCCATCTGACCTACACGAGGTGTTCTGTGCGCCCATTCAATTAGGATAATTAAATTAGGCCGATAACTACAATTAAACTAATGATTGATCGCTAGATATTTTATTTGCGAATTCGCCAGAAAATATGAGGGGTAATTTCAAAGCCGACTCCGTCTTCAAGGGCTCATTTAACGTCTCAATTAATCTTGATGTTATTCTCCTTGGGGCGGCATTATTTTCTCATCATCGTTTTCATTGCAAGTATTGGATTACTGGCAAGTAAGCCGACGCCCAGCAAACACGAGACGTTGACCCAATGCTGGGTTAATTCATGCCCATCGTCTGCGACGTTGGACAAGAATTACCACAGCATTGGATCAACGTCTCATTTTGCTGGGAGTGGCTTGCAAACTGCAAGGTCTTTCTCGATGGTTCAGACAGGCACGACAAGTCTCGTATATACATGATACACCCCAAGTTGCTATTGATCTTTTATTATCGATCCCCAAACTGAAAACAGAGATAGGAACGACGCAAAAGGGCCACAAGGCCACTTGAGTCCCTGTAGGGAGTCTGTGGCTGATCCAGGAGAGACAATTAGGACGGTGTACTGGGGGTAGGGTTATTTGCAGAAGAAAGGGGTGCTCTGTGGACAAAAAAATTCTGGCCCAGTGACCAATCTCACTGAATATAAACACGAAAAAGAAATTACTTTACGCTAAATTTCCTGCTGAAAATTCATTTTCAAATAATTATCCCGTTATTAATATTGGGTAAAGTTGGCAATTGCTTGACCACATCACAACAATAATGTGGTTTACTGGCATTATGTTTTCGGTTGGAATCGTCCGGCATTTTGAATTTGGCTTACAACACTATAACAATGCCTTCCGTCATCCGATCGTCATCGCTAAACGTAGACGGGGCACCTGTCTGGCACTTCGTTTCCAGACGGGGAGCTGGATGTTGTTTATTGACTCCAGAAATTCAAACAAAATGGCCGCCGTTTATACTGTTCATACCAGCTCGATTCGAATTTTCTTTTGTTTAAATTTTCCTGACGCGACCTTAAAAACTTATTAACGGTGGCGGCCATATATTTTTTCAACGTCACAAATTGATTGTACACCACTAGACAGTCAGATGAGGGTGTGCAGACATCACACCAGGGGCGGGACCGGTTGACAATGTTGACTACGCTAAACGTAAACTGAATGAGGGTCAATTCCGGTCGAGCTGCCAACAATGCAACAATATTGTTATAACTTCGCTAGACTATATTAGCAAAAAATGTTTTATCATATTCTTATTTTCACGATAGAATACTGGCAATTGATTTACAACAATATCGGTATTATTATGGTAGACTACTGACAATTTCAACGATACCGTTATTATTAATGCGGAATGCTGGTGAATAACCATTACAGTGCGGGGATCGACCATAGACGTATACACATAACACAGGTATTCAAATGAAGCAGAAAGAGCTAACTAAGACATTTATGATGATTTCAAATTGAAATAAACCCTTTGGTCTCCATGGTTCATACAAAAGTATTTCAGCGCTTTAAGGGTTAAGTTAGTAGTAAGGCTACCTGTTTTAACGGTAATTATCCACCGTTTTTGTTCGAAAGAAATGTACCATGCTTTATATTGGGAAAACTTGAATATATTCTCTAAACTTTTAGGGACTATCTTATAAGGTACCTGACTGGTCGGAATTGACCAATCAGGTGCCTAATATAGAGGTCAACCATTCCAAATTATGAGTCTTGAGTAGTGGCTTGCTTCTGTGTGAGAAGGCAAATAGCCTACCAACAATATTTTGTCTCGTCATAATCTCAGCAGATACGAGACTTTTTTATTTGATTTGATTAATTCAGAAAACAATACATGAAACATAGCATACATGGACTGGTCATTATAATTTATTAAAATAATAAAAATCGGCAGCAACCATGCCTGGTCACCAGGGATAGTACACACTGAAAAGTTTCCTGGTGAGGTGTACTTATTTCCACAGCGGTCTCTATAAACAGTGATCCAGGATGGAGATTGGAAAGTACTTAGAGCATAGGTGAAAACTCAGATGAAGGGGCCTAGCCTACTATTAAAAAATACATAAAATGCTGAAAAAAAATAAGATTTACGGACGATTTGAATGTACCATATGTAGATTAAACCATCCGACTTGACCTACTCAGAATGTTTGGGAAACCTGAGTCTCACATGTCATGTGCGACTCAGACCTCTCACACAATCAAAGGCAGGCAGTCGGGGTTGAATGCTAAATTAATAAATTAAATAAATTATGTCAAAAATGACCCAAGGGTTGGTCAATGTTGGTCTACGACTCCGACCCAACATTGACCCAAAACCGTATCAGTGTCTCGTTTTTGCTTTTATCCAGCGTGGTCAGCTAACTGTGCAATCACAAGTAAATTGGAATTGCTAACGCAATTTCCAGCTTCAAATGATGAAAAATATTTGTATTTCTCTAAAGAATAGACATCTCCAATATTGCATTAATATCGCATTAAACAGATTAACTAGCCACAGATTATCAGAGGAGTAATTACGCATGATAATAAATATGAAGACACCTTGGTTTGTATCTGTTGTAACCCCCCTGTCCTCATAGGTGAAAACCGTATCCCAACAAACACAAAACATTTGTATTACATTTGTGCAATGTTGGACCAACGTCGAAGACGTTCGGCCCGACGTTGTACAAAGGTTGTACAAATGTTTTGTGTTTGCTGGGATACGGTTTCAAACACGTTTAAACCAGATAAAATATCCCAAAGATATCTGAAGTAGTTCGTGGCAATCATTAAATAATTGTAGAACATGGCTATTTTTCACAAAATATAATTATTTGTCATCATTCAGAGCTAGAATTGCGTCAGCAATTCCATCTTTAAATGATGAAAAATAATCACTGACAATTACGCAAGACAATGGTTAGATGGGCCTCTATTATTACTTTGCTGCCTGGACACAAAAACCTAGACAATCACTGAATGCGGTGCCGTGTCAAGTGTCTCCCATGTATGGATCCAGATAATGGCATCGCACTACCAGGGATTGATTGATAATTGCCAACGGGTAGTGTATCTGGTGGACAAACATGACACCTGTCGAAGTACTAGAACATGCGCGGGACACTGCACCAGCGTTGGGCCAAGGTCTACGACGTTATCCCGACTTTGCTTCATCGTTGGGATTCATCCTTACTTGATTCTGTGGTCGGGACTTCCTGCTGACGTCGGTCTGTGGTGAAGTCAACCAAGTTAATGTCATTGTTTTCTTCACCAGAGAATTTTTAACCAGGGCATCGATAGTATTTTTGTTGCATGAAGTAACGTAGTATGTGGTTGTTTTTTTGTACCATTCTGTCGTGCAAAGTCAAATAGCAGTAACTGCTCACTTGAAAAGTAAATAGTTACTGTTGTCTGTCAATCCAGTGCAGCATACACGTATCACGACCCCAGCTAACACGAGGCATTGACCCAATATTGTCCTAATGTTGGCCCGCCGTCTACGACGTCGGCCCAATATTAAAACAACATTGGGCCAATGCCTCGTGTTAGCTGGGACTCGTTTATTGGCGTGTACGAGGTGATTCTTGTTTGAAAAGAGCATGGGATGAATGTAATGCTCTTGGCATAACAAACCAGTACGACAGCGCTATGGGTCATTCACTTCAATGTGGAGCTGGCATCGAAGGTGATTAAAGCACGGCACACAATTGCATGTAACGCGACAAGCTGTTATGTGTACAGGGCGGGGGCCCTAGGGTAGTGGTTAGCACCGCTGCCTTTCACGCCAGAGACCGGGGTTCGGTTCCCGGTCTCGGCGGTTTGAAAGAAACAAAATTGTTTCTTCCCCATCCACGTGTGAAAGTTAGTATTGTGGGGAGCCTCCGTGACCGAGAGGTAGCGTGCTCGGCCTCAGACCGCCAGGGCTCGAATTTCGATTCCTGTGTCTGGAGGACAGTGTCATCTCAATCATCTCACCATCCTCAGGAGGTTCTCCTGGCCCAGTTTAGCCTATATGTGCACAAAGGTGGCCTAAAGCCCGATTCATTTCATGTTATGTGTACAGGGCTTTATCCCGAATACGTCTTGCGACGCAACAAAACTGTTTTAACCCTTACAACGCTGAAATATGTTTGTTTGAACCAAGAAACCAATTTGAAATCCTCATAAATGTCTTAGTTTGCTATTTCCGCTTCATTTGAATACCTATGTTGTATGTCTACGGCCATTATAAATACTTTACTGTTCCAGTGCTCGTCTCAAAGTGTTGACCCTATGCCGGAATAAGAGAGCTGCCATGCAAAGGCAAACAGCAGTAACTGCTTACTTGGAAAGTAAACAGTTACTGCTGTTTGTCTTTGCAGGGCAGAGAAGTTGATTCATGTATGGGATGCCTTCACGTTCCCACAGGGGCGGGGGCCCTAGGGTAGTGGTTAGCACCGCTGCCTTTCACGCCAGAGTCCGGGGTTCGGTTCCCGGTCTCGGCGGTTTGAAAGAAACAAAATTGTTTCTTCCCCATCCACGTGTGAAAGTTAGTATTGTGGGGAGCCTCCGTGACCGAGAGGTAGCGTGCTCGGCCTCAGACCGCCAGGGCTCGAATTTCGAATCCTGTGTCTGGAGGACAGTGTCATCTCAATCATCTCACCATCCTCAGGAGGTTCTCCTGGCCCAGTTTAGCCTATATGTGCACAAAGGTGGCCTAAAGCCCGATTCATTTCATTTCATTTCACGTTCCCACGATCTTGTCAACCGCTGGGTTCGTGAGCGTGAGGTGTAGGCAATCACCAGCGTGGTGGCTTAGCTTATACTGGATAGTGTGGATTATTGCGATACGTGGTTTCTTGAAATAGTCAGATGTGTCAGATATTTGGCAAATATTACGATAACAGATTCAGTTACAATGGTCAGCTATCAACAGCGGTGCAGTTAACCCTTTAAGCCCTCACGATGCATTAACCCTTTCAAGCCTGATTTTACCATTGCCATCTTCATCCACTACAAGCCGCGAATTGCTGTCGCAATTCCCAACTTGTAGTGGATGAAGATGATTTGATGTGGGTTAAAAAATAAAGAAAATTACTAAAGCAGTTTCATGGAAAGTTTCGTTCTAAAACCCTTTGCTGTAGGAAAATTAAGTCTGTTTTCAGGGATGTAAAATGATGCTTTAATGCATCATGGGGGCTTAAAGGGTTAAAGCATCATTTTACATCCCTGAAAACAGACTTAATTTTCCTACAACTAGGGGTTTTTGAATAGCAATTTCCATGAAACTGGTTTCCTGATACATAGAAATTTTCTTTAATTTTTCACCGACTTCAAATCATCTTCATCCACTATAAGTCGAGAATTGCGACAGCAATTCACGGCTTGTAGTGAATGAAGATTACAATGGTGAATTCAGGCCTGAAAAACCAAGTTCATAATTTTGTCAATGTGTATCAGTAGTTTTAACATGATACACGCCTTTCAAATGGGCACAAATTTGCTGATAGTTATTGTAACAGAAACTGGCGAAACTCTCCGCTGCATTTCCGTGTTTCTGAATGGCATAAATTTAAATAGCTGGGGGTGGTTTAATCCTTTCGCCGCCGGTCCCGATTATAATCGTTTTTTACATTTTTCTTCAGCACAATATATATCGGCTTTTAAACATGTTAATTATAAAACGTGAATTAGCAATATTTTAAAATAATTTTCACTCACTTGAAGTTGTGGATCGCGTCAGCGAGACGCAACTTCAAGTGTTTGAAAATTCCAATTGGATAATTTGGCGGTTAAAGGGTTATTAAAACATAATTCGCAAAGAACAGAACAGTCTATCTCGGTTCAACGTTAGACCATTGTCTGCGCCATTTAACAGCACTCTGACTGATAACGTTATGGCGGAAACAGTAGCAGTAGCAGAAAACTCGAGCTGTTTATTTGTCTGTACTGATTGTGTAAGTTATTTTTTTCCGCCATGTGGCCTGATTGGCTGCTGTTTTTCGTCAACCAATCAGACCACTCCCATCCAGGTCTTTTTTTGTGGCATTTGTACAGTGAGTAAAAAAATATGGATTTACATTGCTTTCTATGCCTTGTGGCAATATTGCGACAGGAAAAAATGCGAAATCGGAATTAGGCTCCTCCCAGCAAAAACGACAAGTTGACACAGTAGTGGTATAATAATGTTATACCAGCATTGGGTGAATGTCTTTTGTTTACTGGAATACATCCTATTTCTCTCTAAACCCTTTAACAGCCGGTCCCGATTATATTCGAGTTTTACACATTACCCTACATATCAGCTTTAAAACATGTTGAATATAAAACGTGACATCAATCAGCAAGATTTGAAAATACTTGTCAAATCTGAATAAGTTTCACTCACTTGAAGTTGTGATCGCATCAGCGAGACACAACTTCAAGTGAGTAAAAATTCACATTATATAATTTGGCGTTTAAAGGGTTTAATTCTTTAAGGGGATTCGAACCCAGTACATGCAAAGCTCCAGCAAAGTCAGCCAATGTATTATTTGAAAGACAAATAAATGGGCCCCAGTGTCCTTCCCGTCACCAAGATCAACCCAACAACGCGAAACGTTGATCTGATGTTAGATTAATGTTGAGCCAGCGTCGCAGACGGTGGACCAGCATTAAACCAACATCGGATCTACGTCTCGTTCTTTCTGGAAAATGACGGTTGTTGATTGGTAATTTATCCCCCACGTGACGTTAAAATACCATCCGTCATTGAGTGATGTCGAGAACTGCGCTTGAGCCATAAAGTGCTTAACCCTCTCAACGCGGGGACCGTATTTATACGTCAGAATCTGACGTCTGTAGACGTCTGATTCTGACGTATATAGACTAAAAGAATTAAAATTTGACGTGGTATATGGCTAGAGCGCCCGACTGCGTCGCCAGTCATGCATGCGTCCCGGGTTCGAGCCCCGCTGTTACAGTGTGAGGTTTTCAGAGACACAGCATTATTTCTGCCTTCTCAATGTGATTTATAAGGGTTGTAGACGCATAACATAGGTAGGAAAATGAAACGGCAAAATGAAATGAACTGAATCGGGCTTTAGGCCACCTTTGTGCACATATAGGCTAAACTGGGCCAGGAGAACCTCCTGAGGATTGTGAGATGATTGAGATGACACTGTCCTCCAGACACAGGATTCGAAATTCGAGCCCTGGCGGTCTGAGGCCGAGCACGCTACCTCTCGGCCACGAAGGCTCTCCACAATACTGACTTTCACACGTGGATGGGGAAGAAACATTTTTTGTTTCTTTCAAACCGCCGAGACCGGGAACCGAGCCCCGAACTCTGGCGTGAAAGGCAGCGGTGCTAACCTAACCACTACCCTAGGGCCCCCGCCCATGAAACGGCAAGAGCTAACCAAGCCTTTTATTATGATTTCAAATTGAAAAAAAACATCTTTGGTCTTCATGGTTTATACTAAAGGTCGTAAAGATCAAACCCCAACGATCCACTGAATACACGCGTGATGAGAAAATGCTTGAAGTCAGTTTAATAGTTTTAGATCACTTCTATTGAAAAAATTGCTTTTAGACCACACGGGCAAAGTCTGCTGAGTTATATTAAATACTTCCGCTGAAATAAATTATAAGCTGCCTTTCATATTAAATGGTGATTTAAGTTATGCTACTCTCCGCCGATTTTTATTCTCAGGAAACGGAATATTTAAACCATTTTTTAAACGAAGCAAAGATTTTTTTAAAATCGTTGTCACATTAACGAGCCCGGAATTTCTCAAAAATCGAATTTTGAATCCTGTGTCCGGAGGGCAGTGTCATCTCATTCATCTCACCATCCTCAGGAGGTTCTCCTGGCTCAGTTTAGCCTACATGTGCACAAAGGTGGCCTAAAACCCCACTCATTTCCTTTCTCAAAAATTGTCAGCTAGTCTGGAAATATAGGAAGGAGAAGTCTGGTAAAATAAGCCGCGCGAGATGACAGTGCGCTGGGTATGAGTGTGTCATCACGCATGCCCACACATACAAATAATACCAGTGTTTTTCCCGGTGGGCACAAGACGTTGCTGCGACGTTGACTCTACGTCAATGACGTTGATTCAACGTCACAACAACGTCATGTGCCCAGTGGGGACGTTGTTGCGACGTTGACTCAACGTCAATGACGTTGATTCAACGTCACAACAACGTCATGTGCCCAGTGGGAAGCCATGAATCATTGGAACAGTACTGGACCACTGGGCGATGTTTTCTGAACACGCTGCTCTGCGTTATGTCCATCCTGCGTGTGATAGCATCTGACAATATCTCAGCGTGACATTGTGACCGCGCGGCTGTGACACATTCTGCGTTAATAGCTCGCGGTTTACATAGGTTTGATAATCGATGACGCAATCATCTCTGAGTCCTGGAATAAAAATCAAATACTGACGCGCGCCGGAGGAAAGCGGAAATTGGTTATCGGTCTATGTGTCGCCTGTGTACGAGTGGTTGATCACATCCTTGAACTGGATCGTGAAGTGCTCCTGGAATGTTATTTCACACAATTATTGCTGTGCGAATTGCAATAACACTTGTCTCTTCCCATTTTTAGCGAATATGTTTATTAAAAGTCGTAAAATAGGAAGGAACAACGCTGAATAGATCGCTTTAATATAGTGTGTTACTCTTATGGGCATGAGGGGAAGGGACACGTGTTTATGTAGCCAGAATCACTTTTTTTTAATCTCGAATTGGACAAATCTGAGTTACTTTCTCCGACTTGAATATGTGGATCGCGGTAGCAAACCACAATTTTATGTGGGTGGAAATTGCAATCATTTTGTAATTGTGTAAAATTATGTTGCTTTATCGATTAGCCTTGATGCGCGCCGCATTGTAGATTTATCTGAATATCATTGCGCATGCGTCAATGACAAACGCATGAAGAACCACTGGAGCGTCTTCTAAAAGGAAATTGCCAACCCATTCCACTTGATGCGGTTCTTCTGGTGCATGCTCAGCAGTCTCGACGCCCATTATCGCTTCCTTCCCAACAAACATAAAACATTTGTATGAAATTTGTATAATGTTGGCCCAACGTCGAAGGCGTTGGGACGACGTTGCACAAATGTTATACAAATGTTTTGTGTTCGCTTCCTTGTGTCCCCATTCATTCGCCGCAACATCCGTACCGAGTTGTAGATTTTCGCTGCAGTTTCAAATAGGGCAACTCCTAACCCATATATTAGAATATGTTAGAGCTATATTAGGAAAACCAGATCTAGGCCTATATTATACAATAATTTTAGATGCAATTCTTCTGTGACCTATTAAGACTGTGGACAAAATTCGCTGGTCTATTGCATTATGTATTATAACGGTAATTTTGAATTAAATTTAGGCCTCTGTTCTACTTACAATAGCATTGTCACCAAGGTAGACGAATTATATAGTCTTTAAGAGATTTATTGTATGTGTGCAGGAAAGCCATAAAGGGTGTGTGAATTAATTATGACAGTGCGTGCAGTTGTATTGTTGTTTCACGAATGATCTTTTTTGTATCGCTATTCAGACAAGCAGCAGAGCAGACATCCAATGTTGGAAAGGATCCAATGTTAGCAAGGATCAAATGCTAAATTAATGTTGGGCCAACGTCGCAACACTAGATCCCCGTTTGGCTTTCAGTTGCTATGATATATCAGGTATACTTCGACAAAGCGGCCAGGAAAATAATTTTTACACGATATTCATAAAACGTATAATAAATTTACAAATAAAATGACTGAAATCTAATTTAAGGTGGCGAATACTTCTCATACATTAGTCAGCATTCTTTATCATTTTGGTCTAGCGATTTGTAATTCAAATAACTCATCTATGAGTAGTTATAGGTGCCTAAACAATACCCAGGATGCCCAACTCACTTAGCGCCAGACCCGGCAGCGCTGACGTCACTACATTCTACTCGCCATTTTGTGCACGTTACGCTGAAATCGTTCACTGAAAATATCTAGGAGCACGTCTTGTACGATGACAAGGAAACAATAGTGTACGACGTTGTTTGCCTACAGCACAATTAAAAAGGTATACTACAAGCATTTCTTTACTCAGAGGTTCCTGTGATGACATCAGGGTATCCTACACAAGCGAGGAAGTTATGATAGACCTACTTGAAATGAGGATGACTACACGTTGTTTCAATATTTTTGAGTGGCTTGGGACCGATCAATCGTCAATGCTCTATTTCTTATCCGTATATTTAGCTCGAGCTCGGTCTCCATTTCATTCTTATTATCTGTCCCTAACAGAGAAAGTGCTGTAATTTCCACTCATTTGAGTAGAACTTACAGCACTATGGTTGATAGACGACGATACAGCCAATAAAAAGAGATAGGTGTAGATGGACAATTTCCATATTCTTGCAACATTCGCCAATCTCTTGCTTACACATTGATGTAGTAGCCTGCTGATAAGAATACTTTTAAAAAAGATCAAATACCGTCTGGTGTATGTTTGCGGGGGGTGAAAAGAGAGGATCAAAAACTAGACGTTATATGTGTGCAATCCACATTATCTACATCTACATGCTCGATTTAATGCTGACCATTCATTCTCTAAGAATTTTTGGAGTCTACGACTTTTTTGATTTTCGATTTATGTTTCGTGTGCATGCCCAAAAGGCCAATATGACTAAATGTGGATTAATATTGTAAGTGTCTTAAAATTATTTAAGTTCATGCTAACCCAAAATAATTTATTGGTTTATTATTGCATCTTAAGTTATTAAATACACTTTTATATTTTGTTTCTCACACACAGCATCATAATTTATTGCATGTCTTCATTTTAATTACTGAAAAATGTCTACACTGTAACCCCTATCCTGCTGGTTAATTTATTTTAAATGTCAAATACTTGAGGTTGTGGATCGCTACCTCAAGTAGTTGAAAATGACTCATATTTGTTTAATTTGACACCAAACATTTACATATCTTGATGTTAACAGTATTTCATTCCCAATAACTGATTTAATCGGCTAATAAAACGGATTAAAAACGATTATTTACGAGATTAACAGACAAAGGGTTGAGATAAAATATCCGAATTACATGTCAAGAAAATGACCTCTGATAATGACAACCCTCTGGTGTCATTATGAAGAGATTGAAAATCATGTTAATTGTGAATTACATATTCTAATCTCCCCCAAATGCACAGATTTGAATTGCACAAATTTGAAGTCCTGTGTACTAGGTGGTCTAGTATTTTAGAGCGCAGCAATGCTCGGGCGATGTCTTACCACATCCTGTACGGGAGGGTAAGTCCGGAATAATTTACACAACTGGTGTCATGCACAAGATCGATCCTGAGTGAGTGGAAAATGTAAAAAAACAGTATCACATTTCCAAAAGACGTCAGCAATCCTCTCTACGCATGCAATAAGAATGAGCCATCATGTACTATATATAGACCTATGCTTGTACATTTCACATTTCTCCTGATATTGCTGTTACAATTTTCTTTTTCGTTATACAAATGCATAAATGAATAAATAAGTGCATAACAGAATATATGAATGAATGAATGAATGAATGAATGAATGAATGAATGAATGAATGAATGAATGAATGAATGAATGAATGAATGAATAAATGAATGAATAAATAAATGAAGAAATGAATAAATAATTAAATGAATGAATGAATAAATGAATAATGAATATAATTGAATAATTGAATAAATAAATAAATAAATAAATAAATAAATAAATAAATAAATAAATAAATAAATAAATAAATAAATAAATAAATAAATAAATAAATAAATAAATAAATAAATAAATAAATAAATAAATAAATAAATAAATAATTAAATAAATAAATAAATAAATGAATAGATGAATGAATGAATGAATGAATGAATGAATGAATGAATGAATGAATGAATGAATGAATGAATGAATGAATGAATGAATGAATGAATGAATGAATGAATGAATGAATGAATGAATGAATGAATGAATGAATGAATGAATGAATGAATGAATGAATGAATGAATGAATGAATGAATGAATGAATGAATGAATGAATGAATGAATGAATGAATGAATGAATGAATGAATGAATGAATGAATGAATGAATGAATGAATGAATGAATGAATGAATGAATGAATGAATGAATGAATGAATGAATGAATGAATAAATAAATAAATAAATAAATAAATAAATAAATAAATAAATAAATAAATAAATAAATAAATAAATAAATAAATAAATAAATAAATAAATAAATAAATAAATAAATAAATAAATAAATAAATAAATAAATAAATAAATAAATAAATAAATAAATAAATAAATAAATAAATAAATAAATAAATAAATAAATAAATAAATAAATAAATAAATAAATAAATAAATAAATAAATAAATAAATAAATAAATAAATAAATAAATAAATAAATAAATAAATAATGAATTAATGAATTATTGAATGAATGAATGAATGAATGAATGAATGAATGAATGAATGAATGAATGAATAAATGAATGAATGAATGAATGAATGAATGAATGAATGAATGAATGAATGAATTAATTAATGAATGAATGAAAGAATGAACAAATAAATGAATGAATGAATGAATGAATGAACGAATGAATGAATGAATGAATGAATGAATGAATGAATGAATGAATGAATGAATGAATGAATGAATGAATAAATAAATGAATGAATGAATGAACGAATGAATGAATGAATGAATGAATGAATGAATGAATGAATAAATAAATGAATGAATGAATGAATGAATGAATGAATGAATGAATGAATGAATGAATGAATGAATGAATGAATGAATGAATGAATGAATGAATGAATGAATGAATGAATGAATGAATGGGGCTGAAGGTATAATAATAATAATAATAATAATAATAATAATAATTCGTGTTTATTCAACTAAAAAGACATGGCAGCCAAAAGGCTGAAGAATTGTCACACATACTCAGCTAAGCCAGGGGAGCCAGATGACGCTGCCCTGAAGCCACAGTATTCAAACTCCGACACAGGCGCTGCGAGTATGCTACCTCTCAGCCATGGACATTTCCCACATAAGTCTTTAAGAGTGAGTGAGGATGAAATATTTTCTTTAAAACCTGAATACCGAGAGCGGAACTGAACACCGGCGTGACAGGCGGTAGGGCTAACCACAAGCTGACACCAGGACCTCCGTCTCCTCATGGTGAAAACATCCCCGGACTCAGATACTGCGACTTGATATCTAATGACAACACGCGCCACTCTCCCCCGTGTGAACAGCCTGATTTCACTTCTGTGGTTTCTCAGCATTTCGATTATGCGAAAAACATCGAGCCCAGCCATGCGAGGAAATTGTTCTAGTTGGTCCAGATCACAGGCATTGATGCGTAATATCCATGTCTCAGCGGCTGATCCAGATGGACTCCCTCCTACCGATCCACAATGATGTTTTCTGTGCTATTTTAAAGCCCCATATTTGCATAAATATAAGCTGCCTCTGCGGCGGCTGGAACCCGTCAATTCAAACTCAAATATGTATACAAGGCTCTACTGCCGCCCAAAGCTTCAAGAGTATTAGCCCTAAAAGCGCCGAATATTTGTTGTATAAACTTTGGAGACCAAAGGGTTTTAAATTTGAAATCATTATAAATGTCTTAGTCAGCTCTTTCTGATTTATTCGAATATGGGTCTACGGCCATTGTAAATATTTGAATTCTTTCTGTGTGGGGACCGTCTTTAGACGTCAGAATCTGACGTCTACAGACGTCAGATTTTGACGTATAAAGACGGTCCCCGCGCTGAAGGGTTACACTACTTACTTTCCAAGTAAACGGTTACATTTACTCAATTCACAGGTCAGCTACAACTGGTCGATAGAAATTACAATTCACCTAAGAAACAATAGTGCTATTGGTTGCCTTGACTATTCTGAATGAATTCTCAGTTATATCCAATATTTTGGATTTTGCATCAAACTCTGTCTCACGGGTCACTGTAATATCACGAAGTTACGTTGTTTTAATATTGCCCATTCTACGAATGTATCTGTTTTCTACGGATGTTTTTATGATGTTACAAGCGGACGGATTTTTATTTATTATTTGAAAAATACTGATTACAATTTCATAAATCGCCGTTTTTATCTTCCGTGACTATTATATTTAAAATTGATATCAACCCTTTCAGCGACTTTAGACGTCAGAATCTGACGTCACATTCTGACGTCTAAGGTCGATCGCCGCACTAGAAGAATTTATTTATTTATTTATGATGATTTTAAATTGAAAAAACCCTCTGGTCTCCTTGGTTTATACAAAAAAAATATTTGAGTGTTTATTTAAACCATTATGTTTAATATTATACCATTAGCAAAATAATATAATGTAAATTCTCCAAGTGCGCGCTTCATTAGGGTGTCGCAAATTCTGATTTCGTGCATTCTCAAAATGTGCGATGTGTTTGAAACACGCTGCGTGACAGGACTCCGTAGGATGACATAACTTTTTGGTATTTTTGTTTTGTATGAAGTAGTTTATCCTGCACATCATGGTTGCAATTTTTTTTAATTTTTTAATTTCAGATTTTAAAAACCCCAGTTTTATCAACATTTCTAAGAATCCAGAGATAACCCCCGAAAAACTAATTGTACCGGGTACACCTACTAGATGGTTGTATGTTAGCACGGCATTGTACCACATGTTGCGGCAGCGTTGGGCAGACAAGCAGTGCTGCAGGCGAATCCCTCATGTCCTCGCTTTCACACACCAATTAACGTCGGTGTCTTTCATGTGCCCTAGAGTAGGCTTTAATCCCACTGTCTGAGACGTTGTGTATTTGTGGTATAAATCGTTGTATATTGCAGAGAGTTCTGTTTACATGGCAATAAACGACATGAAAATAAAATAAGTTTAGTGTTTTTTCGGTGCTTTTGAATTTTGTATGATTTCTTTTGTATTTTTAGTTAAAATCAGTAGGCTATATAACTTCATATAATTTTTTTCAACGTGTCAACATATGCTATCCCTTTACTTGCGTTACTTGCGCATCATACGTTAACTGCACATTAGCATACATACCAGTAATGCGCCCCAAGCTTTTGTGCAATTTGGAGCATGCGAACACCACTCAGAAAGCACAAAACATTTATACAACACGGCCCAACGTTGTAGAAATGTTATACAAATGTTTTGTTCTTGCTGCGCATGATCCATCACGAAATCTCGCATGCTAAAATGCTATTTTCACAAAAATCTATAAGGTATGTCAACTTCGTGCATCTAAATAGCTATTTTATCTGTTCCTGAAGAAAATACATTTAAAATTGCACGCGCCATATCTCACAAAAACAGGAAAACCAAGAATTTTGTTGTTGTTTCTACGGGTAATTTTAAGATTATATTTGGATAGGCCGATATGTGTCTTGAACCATGGCTAAACAGTTCCAGCAAACAAGAGACATTGAGCCAATTTTGGTTTAATGTTGGCACACCGTCTGCGACGCTGGCCCAATATTAAACCAGCACTGGCTCAACATCTCGTGTTTATCAGAAAGCTGTCATTTCTATCCCGCGATCTGGCGCATACGAGGCGATTTAGCAGTCGGCGCAGCATAGAATACTCGACCCGTAACGCCTCTCTCTCTGTGGGAATTCGGGGACCAAATAAAACCGAGGAACCAGAAATAGCGAGCTCGTTGTTTAGTGACCGCATAACACAGTAGCCCCATAAAATAACCCCGGGTCTGGATACCAATCCGCAAGCGAGCTCTGACACAACTCAAACACGCATACGACTGCAAGACATGACTTTTCCTGTGTATATGGCCTGAGCTACGTGGCCCAACGTGGCCCACAGGTGACACCAACAATAATCCTGCTGATCACGACTATCGTCGTTTTAATCCGTTTTATTAGCCGACCAAATCACTGTTATTTGGAATTAAATGTTTGTCTAGACATGAAGCTTAGCAAATATTTGTGCTCAAAAGTAAACAAATATGAGTAATTTTCGGCCACTTGAAGTTGTGGATCGCGGTAGCGAGACACAACTTCAAGTGGGTGAAAAATTAATAAATTACCTTAGCAGGATAAGGGTTAATGCAAATTCAAAAACATTTATGAATGTTCCGAAAACATTTATGCAAGTACGATTGAAAAATTTTAAGCACGTTCTGAAAAAATATATGCAAGTGCACTTGAAAACATTTATGCAATTTTTTTCTGCGTACCTATCCCTAAACTTAAATTTATTGCTATGAATTGATGTAATAGTTCGCAAAGCATTTGTTAACCACTCGATCTCAGATCACTCAAACTCCAAAAACAGTTTGCACAAACTGACACCATGTCAAAAAAGCATACCGGTATGCTGTATTCAGCGATTATAAAAGTTAAATATCACGTATCGTAGAGTACCACGAAACGCCATATCTCGGAGCTCCGAGATGGTTTACTCACTTTAAATTCTAGTGCTAATATAATCTCATGCGGTATAAATATAGCAAGCAATCTTGTCTATTATTCTTAAAATAAGAAATCGCTCAACAGTGAAACTAAATTAGCGGACAGTGCATTCATTGAACAAACTCAATATTTTCCAGTAATTTTCCCTCAATGCAAATGTTAAGACCTTCCTAATTTCAGGGCATATTTACCAAACATTGCCATTTGAGTGCCACCGCCAATAATTCCAATTCTTACCATCCTAAGGCTGTGTCTTACTCGCTATTTAACAAAAAATAATGTTTAACCCCCAAACCCGGTTATTTTATATGCTAATAACAAATAGTTTAGCGATCATAAGGTTAACCATTTGACCTGATTATATTGATATTATTTTTTTAATTAGCACAATAAATACCATCTTTTAAACATGCCTAATATTAAACGTGACCTCAATCAATAATATTTCAAAATCGTTGACCTCCATTTTCTTAAGTCTGAATAATTTTCACTCACTTGAAGTTGTGGATCGCATCAGTGAGAGACAACTGTAAAGGCTCAATGGATGATTGGAATAACCGGATGTTTGAACTAATTTTAAATTTTATTTGAGCTTTGGATCGTGCACTGTGAACACCCTGCAGACCTTCATGGCTGCGTTTATGCTTCTCATTTTGTAATCCCCAGAATAGAAGTCAGGATCAATCTGCCAAATGAACATCCACATTTTTTCTCCGCAGCCTCTCCTGGGCAACGAGAATGCTTTGGCAAACTCCCAAGCAGTGTGTGACGGGACATTGTGACTTCATGAATAATTAAAATTCAATCTGCAAAACGGTATCGATCAATTCGGAGATAAACGGATTCGGTTATCAATTTTGTGGATTTAAAAATACGGCGATGAAACGTAAATGTTAACATGTTACCGCGGTGCACGAGCGAAGTCATCACGACTCTCTCCACTTATCTGTAAATAATTATTGCGAAGAAGAAAATTGAACTGTTGCATTTGTGTTAATCTCATTCAAGGTCATCACGACTCCTTTTATTGATGGCCCATTGTCTGCGACGGTGGCCAAACTTTAAAACAACACTGTTTCAACGGCTCGTATCTGATGGGTTACTGTTCTTTTGTATCTTGAAGCTCAGAGGTACTTGGTTCGAATCCCGGTCGGGCCTGATGTTTTTCATCGAGGTTGTGTATATGCAGAGCATCAAACTGTTCAAAAACCTGGAGTGTGCAGTGCTGTCTGTGGTACTGTGCACTATGACGTAGTATCATGCACTATAGAGAACATTTGAAATCATTCGGAAACAGCCTAAGGCGTTAATACTTTAACCGCCAAATTATTCAATTTGAATTTTCACCCACTTGAAGTTGTGTCTCGCTGACGTGATCCACAACTTCAAGTGAGTGAAAATTATTCAGATTTGACAAAATAGAGGTCAACTCTTTTTAAATCTTGCTGGTTGATGTCACATTTTATCTTTAACATATTTAAAATGTGGTACTTAAGGTGCTAATAAAAAATGGAAACCTGAATATATGCGACACCGGCGGTTAACCCTTACAGCGCGGAGATAGAATCTGACGTCTACAGACGTCAGATTCTGACGACTAAAGTCGATCCCCGCACTATAAGAGTAAAAATATTTCTAATGGCCGTAGACCCATAACATAGGTATTCAAATGGATCAGAAAGAGCTGACTGAGACATTTATGATGATTTAAAATGGAAAAAACCCATTTGGTTGCAATGTTTTTTTACAAATTAATTTAGCGCTTTAAGGGTTAAAGGGTTAAGGGCTTCGTTCTGCCACGATATTGTCATAATTTACAGAAGGCGACGTAAAGCACTATTCACTCACTTGCCTCACACGCCAATCAAACCAGACATTTAATCGTGATTGTACACATGCCCTTCGCGCCCAGCAAACACGATGCGTTGACACAATGTTGGTTTAAAGTTGGCCCACCCTCTGCAAAACTGGACCATAATTTATCCAGCATTGCCTCAATGTCTCGTGTTTACCGTGTCATCTCCATGTGGCCATTTTGTTCATTACATTGACACCAATGATTTTTTAACAGTAGCTTCAATTTTCAAATATCAAAAAAGTTTAAAAAATCTAAATTAAAAATGGTGTGTTTGTTTGAAATAACATTTTTATTTTCAAATTCTGGAGCTGTTAACCCTTGCCTTCCAACGCCCGGAATCTCGGCCGCGCCGGTGGTTCATTTAGTTCGTCTGTGGCTCGTAGCCTGAGGGTACTGGCCTCAACCCACATTGACGTTGATTCAACGTCGCAACAATGTCGTGTGCCCAGTGGGAAATGGGGACCGGGTCGGATATTTGCCGTCGTGGTTGTCCATAATTATACAGTGCTCGAAACAGCAAGTCCATGGAGTGTGCTGTCTGTGATACTATGTACCATTTGATAAAATTGTGGCACAGTCACGGCTTCATACTTCCTTTTGTCGTGATATACAATGTACAAAAAGCGATGTAAAGCAATACCAACTATACTTATTCCATTAGGATCTCTTCATCCGCATCAAAGAAAGGTAAATGGACCCGTGATATATGTGGGACAGATTAATACTGTCTGATACCTTGAAGCTTGCTTGGTCTTCTCTAAGAGAGTGACTCGCATTCTTAACAGTGACTCATTCAGATGCTCGAATGTGGACTCGTAGCAACAATATCTTTCGTCACTATGTTTTTTTAAACACCTGCATATACTGGGTTCGAATCCATGTAGTGCTGGATTCAGATTAACACGGGTGTGCATCATCTTTTCTCAACTCAGACATACAAGGAGACGTTACTGCACGTGGGATAAGATCGAGTGCATATGCTATGCAATCGTGTTCATTTGAGTGTTCATTCGAGTGCGATATGGGAATACACAGCACGCATTCAATGAATAAGGAGTGAACCTTCCGGCGCACAGCTAATTCGCCGAATGTCATCAATCGTGATTCAAAACACCAGCCCATCAGTGCGATATAGGCTGATAATGATACGTCTCGTAGTGAAAATTACAACACAGAGTGTGAGTAACAGATACTTTAGACTGTTCAACGGATACGCTGCCAATAATGATTTTCCTACATGAATGGAAATTTCCATGAAACTGGTTTACTAATACATAGTAATTTTCTTTAATTTCTCACCTTCTTCAAATCATTTTCATCCACTACAAGTCGAGAATTGCGACATCAATTCGGGGCTTGTGGTTGATGAGGATGTAATGGTAACTTCAGGCTTGAAAGGGTTAAGGAAAGTTGACCCCGGATACGGAAACGCTGCCAAAAATAAGATTTTAATAAGAAAGACATACCCGGTCGAAATATTTTAGAAAACAACGTAAAGCTACAATCACCTACTGAAATCACAGGGCGGGGGCCCGGAATAGTGATAAACACTATATGGCACCGCTTTTACCCCTTTATGCCATCATGATGCATTAAGGTATCATTTTACATCCCTGAAAACAGACTTAATTTCCCTACATGAATGAAAATTTCCATGAAACTGGTTTACTAATACATGGTAATTTTCTTTAATTTTTCACCCTCTTCAAATCAACTTCATCCACTACAAGTCGAGAATTGAGACAGCAATTCGCGGCTTGTGGTGGATGAAGATGGCAATGGTAACTTTAGGCTTGAAAGGGCTAAGGAAAGTTGACCTCCTCGCTCCGCCCTCGCTCCTATCTACTACTGGAATGAATGGATATTTAGGTCACCTTTGTGCACACACAGGCTAAACTGGGCTTTTTGAGGATGGTGAGATTAATAAGATGGCACTGCCTTCCAGACACAGGATTTGAAATTAGAACCACAGGCCCCAATCAAGAGTGAGTGAAAATTGTTTTACGTTGTTGTCTACACATACGAACGCAATACCTCAGGATTTTAAATGAGAACCATTGGGACCAGCCATGAGAGCCACACTACATTTTTGCTGACGTTTTACAACCCCCATTGAAGACGAACACCCCAGCAAAAATGGGACTTTGAACCAAAGTTGTTTTAATGTTGGACCACCGTCTACGACGTTGGTCCAACATTAAAACAACATTGGTTCAAAGTCCCATGTTTGCTGGGACGTCCGAAATAGCTTTTCAGATAAAAACACGGTCTCATACTGGGCAAGAATATGTCCAAGGTAGATGGGCTATTTCAGCAGATCGAACTCAGGGAATAGCACCGCAAAAGCGTGAAGATTGGCCGAGTAAATAAGACAGACAATAAAAGCAATCTTCTCAGGGGTGGTTTATCAGATAAGATTTCCTGGTGGGCTTTTAGCCTGGCCGACCTGAGAACTTGACCGGTAATAAATCCAGTGTTATAGTGTTATATGGGTTCACTGGGATTACGTGGCTTGATACATAATATGTTTCACACTTCACACAAGTAACTGGCTTTATAGTTAACCCTTAAAGTAGTTTTTTGTAAAATAATGCAATTTGAGATAATGTCTATATTTCATGCAGAAATACTTTTCGTCTTTTGAAGCGCAAGCATTTTCAGTTTTAAATGAATGAAAAGTACTAACTCACATCACTGATCGGCTTGGTGGTTAAGCGAACAACACGGCATCATAGAGGTAACTGGCTTTGTGGTTACATGGAAGCAACACGGTATCATAGAGGTAACTGGCTTAGTGGTTACACGATGAACACGGCATCATAGAGGTAACTGGCTTAGTGGTTACACGATCAACACGACATCATAGAGGTACCTGGCTTAGTGGTTACACGATGAACACGGCATCATAGAGGTAACTGGCTTAGTGGCTACACGATGAACACGGCATCATAGACGTAAATGGCTTAGTGGTTACACGATGAACACGGCATCATAGAGGTAACTGGCTTAGTAGTTACACGATCAACACGGCATCATAGAGGTAACTGGCTTAGTGGTTACACGATGAACACGGCATCATAGAGGTAACTGGCTTAGTGGTTACACGATCAACACGGCATCATAGAGGTAACTGGCTTAGTGGTTACACGATCAACACGGCATCATAGAGGTAAATGGCTTAGTGGTTACACGATGAACACGGCATCATAGAGGTAACTGGCTTAGTGGTTACATGGAAGCAACACGGCATCATAGAGGTAGCTGGCTTTGTGGTTACACGATAAACACGGCATCATAGAGGTAACTGGCTTTGTGGTTACATGACCAACACGGCATCATAGAGGTAACTGGCCTTGTGGTTACATGATCAACACGGCATCATAGAGGTAACTCAAGAACAGCACTGATTGTGGTTAAAATACCACGTCTGATTCATAAATATAACTTACTGGTTCTGTGTAGAATAACACTGATTTGTAAAGGTAACTGGTTTTGCAGTTTAAATCTGATCTCCCAGTTTACATTACATGCTAGACCTACTCATCAGACAACGTATCAGCTGCACTTTGTTCACAAATAGGCTGAACTGGGCCAGGAGAACCTCCTAAGGAGGTTCTCCTGGCCCAGTATAGCCTATATGTGTTTACTGCACAAGGGTCGCCCAAAACCCCATTCATTTCGTTTTTTACCAGCTGTACCCGAGCGTTATATTCATAGAAATAGAAGATCATTTGCCAGCTGGAATGACGTCTCGGCAGACACTGATGCATTGTGGTACTCACATTACAAGTTATCAGATCTGGCTGATGCTGGGCCACCTTCGCAGACGCTGGGCCAGCATTGGTCCAACGTCTACTGTTTGCCGAGCTGTAACCCGAAATGTTCGTGACTCTGTGCCATGATGCAATGTACTAAGAGCGGGAAAATCATGGGATAGGGGCAGATATTGTGGGGCTGATATAAATGTGTTGTAGTGCAAAGTCAACAGCAGTATCTTTTTCATTTACAGGTGAGCGGATACTATTGTTAATCTTTGCACGGTCTCACTGGGTAAACGACGTTGTTGCGATTTTGATTCAACGTCGCAACAACGCCGTGTGCCCAGTGGGGTAGTGAACAGATGTAATGACATTTTAAAGCACCCAGCCTGCGAATGTGCGTCAGAATTTAACTAGCTGCTTTTCTCAGGGAATATTTATGTTGCTTTTTATGTTGCTCCACAATTTGTGCCCAGTGGGGTAGTGAACAGATGTAATGACATTTTAAAGCACCCAGCCTGCGAATGTGCGTCAGAATTTAACTAGCTGCTTTTCTCAGGGAATATTTATGTTGCTTTTTATGTCCAGTTCTTCTGGATTTTTGCCATCCGGCTCATATAATGGATTATTGTGTCATTCCTTGTCGTGGACTCTTCCCTCTTCCAGGTCGGTCCTCAACCTCCTGGCCTGACCCCCCCCCCCTTCCAACCCCCAGCTGATCCTGTCAAACCAGCAAGATTTGCCCAATGCTGGTGTAATATTGGTCAAGCGTTGAAAACGTTGGTCCATCATCTAGTCAACACCACTCGGTGTTGGTTCGATGCTGGGCCAATGTAACAGACGGTGGACCAACATTGAACCAGCACGGGTTGAACGTGGCGTGTTTACGGGGTGTTTACTGGGATAATAATCCTCGATGTGTACAACATTCTCCCAATTCCGCACCAAAGCATCAGATGTTGCTCCACAATTTGACAAACAGGGATACATCCGCTGATCCTGTGAAGCACGAGACATTGACCCTTTATTGGTTTAACCCTTTAACCGCCGGTGTCGCATATATTAGGGTTTTCATTTTTTATTAGCACATTAAGTACCACATTTTAAACATGTTGAAGATAAGATATGACATCAACCAGCAATATTTGAAAACAGTTGACCTCAGTTTTGTCATATCTGAATAATTTTCACTCACTTGAAGTTATGGATCGCGTCAGCGAGACTCAACTTCAAGTGGGTGAAAATTCCGATTGAATAATTTGGCGGTTGAAGGGCAAACGCTGGACCACAGTCTACAACGTGTGCCCAACATTAAACCAGCATAGGTTCAATGGCTTGTGTTTGCCGATAAATTCTGCCTAAGTTTGCTTTGTTATACGCTGGACCAATATTGCAACAATCAGTGTTGTCGGGTCATGAGGTAGTGAGTGAAAGCGCGTACGGGGCGGAATGATGGTGTTCATGGTTGAATTCTTACTGTGATCCAAATGTTCAAGGGGTCCTGGTTCAAACCCCACTCTGGCCTTCAAGATTCAAAGAAACGAAATGTTTCTTCTCCGCTCACTCGTAAAAATGAAATATTGTGGGGAGCCTCTGTGACCGATAGGTAGCGTGCTCGGCCTCACACTGCCAGGGCTCGAATTTCAAATCCCGTGTCTGGAGGGCAGTCTCATCTCATTTATCTCACTATCCTCAGGAGGTTCTCCTGGCCCAGTTTAGCCTATATGTACACAAAGAGGGCCTAAAACCCCATCTATTTCGTTTATTCCGCTTACTAATGATTCCAACAGATCATGGCATAACCAGATAACTTGGCATAACTAGCGAGCGACGTTGTGTCACATAAACTCATCCGATTTTCTAGGAAAGCCCGATATAAGACACTTGCCTAGATTATCAAACTCAGCTAGAAAAGCGTGTGAATGTTCACATTCTGCACATTGTGGCATTAATAAAGACTATGCGGCAGGGGTAATCTCTAAGGCAATTCCCTGCTTTGTATGACAAGAAAAAATTGTTTATGTGAAAAATACGTATCTTCCAAATTGAATTATTTGACAAACTATTTTGTCAATTTTTGTGTAACATGCTTGGAACCGTACCTAGCAAACACGACACGTTAAACCAATGCCGATTTAATGTTGGACTGCCGTCTCCGACGTCGGCCCAAAATTAAATCGGCATTTGTTTAAAGTATCGTGTTTGCTGGGATAGGCCCAGCAGCACAAGGGATAGTGGCCGGACGATGGCTTGTTATTGGGCCTTTATTGTAGACACTAGCCCAACATAATATTATAGTCTCAGGCAATATGGTGCTCTCATCATAAATCGTAAAAGTTTTATGTCCCAACTGACGATGTCCCCTTCCACAGAAGCACATTAATTCTTTGGTAATCTTAAAGAGCAGGTTGTTGAAATCGATCAAATGTGTGATCTTCGTACAATTGAGTGTTGTTTTGTTTTGATTCGAATCGTAGTCGACATAGTGGGTATTAATGATTGACACAGAGAGTGGGATGCGTGTACACTACGAGTCAATGACTGACGGGTGAGTGAGTGAGTGAGTGAGTGAGTGAGTGAGTGAGTGAGTGAGTGAGTGAGTGAGTGAGTGAGTGAGTGAGTGAGTGAGTGAGTGAGTGAGTGAGTGAGTGAGTGAGTGAGTGAGTGAGTGAGTGAGTGAGTGAGTGAGTGAGTGAGTGAGTGAGTGAGTGAGTGAGTGTGCACTATTAGAAACAGTCCGTCAGGATGTGAGTGACTGAGTGAGTGATCGAGGGCGTGAGAGTGAATGACTGATTGAGTGTGTGAGTGTGAGCTAGTGGACTAGTAGACAATATTGCTAGAGATACACTCTTGAAACCAGATCAATGCCCTACTCGTGTTGACGCTGACAAGGGCGCTTTTAGATGTACATTTCAATGTCATCTCTCAGGAACAATTTAATGGCTCCTATACTTTCCGGGCGGGGGCCCTAGGGTAGTGGTTAGCACCGCTGCCTTTCACGCCAGAGTCCGGGGTTCGGTTCCCGGTCTCGGCGGTTTGAAAGAAACAAAATTGTTTCTTCCCCATCCACGTGTGAAAGTTAGTATTGTGGGGAGCCTCCGTGACCGAGAGGTAGCGTGCTCGGCCTCAGACCGCCAGGGCTCGAATTTCGAATCCTGTGTCTGGAGGACAGTGTCATCTCAATCATCTCACCATCCTCAGAAGGTTCTCCTGGCCCAGTTTAGCCTATATGTGCACAAAGGTGGCCTAAAGCCCGATTCATTTCATTTTCCTATACTTTCCAGTTCTTTCTTCAACACTTTTAAGCCTTGTTGGATAAATACTGGCTTTCCAGTAGCTCTTCATATCGTACCGACAGATTATCAATGACGAATGGTCAGGAGTTTGTGCTTGACATTTTCCATTTGCAATGCATGCCAGTCTATTACTACATGAGTGGGTTTTTTTAACAGCTTTCACGGACGGACAAACTACTTCTGTAAAGCACCAATTCTCACGACGTTTTGAAGACATGACCATAGTCTCTTGAAGGATAATGGCTATTCAAGCAGACAAATCATCTCGTGGAATTCTACACTGATGGTGTCAGATGGTCAGGAAGGCACACCATCATCGCGAACGTCATGTTTTGTCGGACTGCATAGCATGCTGCTTGAGCGTTGACCAAACGTCTCTAGAGGCGCGCCGGCAACGTTATTGTTTTATGAATAATTGCTCTGTGTCAGAGACCAATCCATTCGTCCGCGCATTGGGAGCATACTTTCTAATCCTAACACAATGATGGACCGGCGTAGGTTCGATCCCCAGACCTCAACAGCGTTGTTTTAATGCTGGGTCAACTCAGACGTTGACCCAGCATTGAAACAACGCTTTCCATACGCTTGGCATCTTTCTGGATATCTTTGTTGGTCGCTAGGTACTCGCGGATCCATAAGACATTCATTATTGGATGTTTGTAGTTGGTGCGGTCAGCGTTCAGCATTTGTCTTACGCGAGAACAAAGACGCCGCGTCCACACTCCGAGCAACCACTTTGGCGATGGGAAGTTATGCGCATAGAAATAATTACATAATCACCGTACAACATCTAGGATATGAGTCTGAAATTCGTCATAGAGAGAACGAGCAGGAACATTGATAACACTCCAGGGCCTTCGGTCCGCAGATCGAACCCTTTTGTCCAGAACTTCACGGAAGCACTGTACATTGATTTTCTATGGATTATGAGTTAATAAATGAATTATTTAAATAATTATTATGATTGAATTAATAAATTAACGAATAAATTATGAGTGAATGAATGAATGAATGAATGAATGAATGAATGAATGAATGATGAATGAATAGCCATTTTGACATTTGAATATTTAGAGCAGTCACTGGTCAGACTTATCATTGCCGATGTGACTAATTAAAGAATGCGAGACAAAAAACATTTATCTTTACCAACTATGCAAAATAAAATATATGCTGATGGTAACATACTTTTATACGTCCAACCAACTAGATTCCTTTTGAGAAATTTTGGTCCATGTCTAGTATTCTACCCCCGACCAATCGAACAGTATTTCAGCCTGTCACATGACGAGATCGGCCAATCACCGCCGTCATTCAGTTGTTATTTAGGGGGTGGAATACCAGACTTGGGCAGAAATTTTCGTGTTGAAAAACTGCTGAAAAACGTATTTATCTAATATAAATGTCAACAAACAGGAAGTACTCGTGCAACGGTGTAGGCCTACACTCCAAAACCACGTGACTAGTCTATACACAGCGGAGCAGGACGGAGAATAGATGCATGCGATTCACTCGCAAATTCTGACGACGTAACGCTTAAAAGACGTCGGATAGTTGTTTGTCCCAGCTCGGTGTGCACTGGGCCTAATCGACAATTGCAAAGGCAGCTGAATTTCAACAATAATTGGCTTCTCCGGACAGTTCTGAATTACGACGTCTGAGAATAAATTAGACGGAGATTTCTGGATTCGGCAAGGACTCCACGTTTGAAGCCGTGAGACTGCAAGGTGGCACGACATCTTTTGTGCTTTACAGACCATTTTTATGTCATCGCGAGTATTTTCGGATACTTGTGTTTGTCCCGCGAGATTGAGGAGACTTGTACACGCAACAAATAACGGAGTTTTGTTACGGAACGCCATCCTATGAGTAGTGGTGGATGTTTCTACAGTATTCAAACATCGACCTCTGCTCACTTAATGCGAAACCTTAAAACTACCACCCCCCCCCCCCCCCCCCCGTGTGCATTAGCTAATATTTATTTTAACCTATTTCGGTATTGTCACTGAGGTTACTATATATTTATTATGCATTTGAACTGGAATTGCTAACGCAATGTCATCTTTAAATGAAGAATATTATATTTCTAATCATATTCCAGTTTGAATAATTTGATTAGGGTGACTATAGTCATGCTTAGCGGTGTAAAAGTTCTTATGTTTGGTTGGATGGTCCACGGGTCTCCTTTCGCAATATACCAATATCCAATATCCACTTTTGTCGGCGGGGGCCCTAGGGTAGTGGTTAGCACCGCTGCCTTTCACGCCAGAGTCCGGGGTTTGGTTCCCGGTCTCGGCGGTTTGAAAGAAACAAAAAAATTCTTCTCCATCCACGTGTGAAAGTCAGTATTGTGGGGAGCCTCCGTGACCGAGAGGTAGCGTGCTCGGCCTCAGACCGCCAGGGCTCAAATTTCGAATCCTGTGTCTGGAGGACAGCGTCATCTAAATTATCTCACCATCCTCAGGAGGTTCTCCTGGCCCAGTTTAGCCTATATGTGCACAAAGGTGGCCTAAAGCCCGATTCATTTCATTTCATCCACTTTTGTAGATTGCACTGTACAAAGTGTAATAAGTTAAGACAGGTGGTGAGGACTTGACAGACGACAGTATGTGAATGTGGAGGATAAATATACAATAATAATATGCAGGCCTAACATAGAAAATTAGAGAGCTGCTTCTACTGTAAAAGTGTATACTTGTTTTTCGGAAATGTACACTTGTGAAGGGACAGTGTATTTTCTTATGTGAAGCTAGTACATCTGTCGCATTTTGGGATGGCCATACCCAAACAACCAGGATACTTCGACACAATGCTGGTTCGACGGCCGACGTCGAAGACAGTGGACCGACTTTAAACTAACATTGTCTGGTGCTTGCAGCTGTGGCGAACTTGATTGATTCAGGAATGTACGGCTTACAGAACAAAATATATTGTCTCGCCGGTGTGTATATTAATTATAGAGAACCTGTCCAACAGGAAGCCTGCTAGCATTAACAACACACCTTTTTTCTAATGAACAAAGCAAGTATTAGAAGTTTGAAAATACAGCATCGTCTCGAATTTCTTTTCAAAGAATCTGAAACTTCTGGCACTTTTTCCATGACGTCATATTATTATGCATGTTCTTCTGGCGAAACATTATATCAATGCCGTATGCATTGTCCTGCCACCATGGCAGAGGCGCTACCCGAGCGTTGCCACAACGCTCGGGTAGCGCCTCATGGTGGCTGGACCCTGTTTCTTTGTTCACGGGTGATCTTTGGGTGGATGGCACCGCCAAGGCAGCGCCTGGCATTTGATGAGTCCCCGGTCGAATTAGCACCCGAGTGATGTAGTGCAGCCTATGTCCCAAAACGACACCTCCCGCCCGTTACGTTAACAGGCACATGGCGGCGGTTGTGGGGACAGGGAAGAGGAAATGATGATCTCACTCACAGCTTTTGTGTGTGAAGTAATGCGTGGGGGTTTACGTCGCTAACTGCACCCTGTGGCAAAATCGCGACACGAGAAAGTTGCTCTCCTATTTAACGAGATGATTACATGTATTTCGCTTATAGCGGAATAGCTTACATTTTTTCGAAATTCGTTTATATCAAACCATATTTAGACCCCTAGCGTCTCCACTGTAACCTTGACCGCACTACACACTCCAGGTCTTTGAACAGTTTGAAAGAATAGATGCAAAAAATTTTGTTGTTTCATACCGATAGTGAATATGCGACACTCTGAATGTTATAGACAAACCTATGCACAGCTTAACTCAACTTCATAATAATACATTGCGAAGTATTTTGATGCGCTCTTATTATCATTACTTTTTTCCAAAGAGAATGGGCGTTTCAAAACAAATAAAAAAATAGTCTCGTAAACTAATGGACTCTTCTAAGCGAACATACGTTGAACCAATGTTTTTATATCGTTGGGCCAGTGCCGCCGACTTGTGGGCCAGCGCTAAAACTACACCCCATCAACGTGTATTATAGTGTTTCTCTCACTTCAGCATCCTCGCTGTGACGTCATCGTGCTGTGCTGGTCACGTGGTGCCATGTATCATCACGTGACAGGTGAAGTAGTCCGCCCAGCCAACAGGAGATATTGAAATGGAAAGGTGGAGCAATCTTTATCGATGTTGAGAAAGCATTTGACTCGGTGTGGCATGACGGACTAAGATACAAGCTGATGAACGGCAGCTTACCTAGGAAGATGGTCAGGTTGATATCATCTTTCCTAAGTGACAGAACGATCAAAGTCAATTGCTGTAACAACTGCTCAGAGGAGGTGACCCTCAATGCGGGCACACCTCAGGGCTCGGTCCTAAGCCCTCTCCTTTTCATTATCTATGTGAATGATATCCCAGACATGAGTTCACTCAATGTCAAGCTTTCCCAGTTCGCAGATGACATGGGAATCTGGGCACATGCAACCAATGCCAAATGGGTGAAGGCAAAGCTATCAAAAGCTTTAAAACTTATTGAAGCATGGTGTTCCAAATGGCGGATAAAACTAAACGCAGGAAAAACTCAGCTGATTGTGTTTAGTGTCGGTCCAAAACCAGAACTTATAGATCTGGAACTGTTTGGTGAGCCTATTATTCAAACTCAAACAGCCAAACTGCTTGGAATCCTATTTGATCGAAGGCTTAGCTTCAAAGACCATATGAAAGACCTAATGACAAAGGTCTACAGGCGACTGAACCTGTTGAAGTTGCTCAAAGGGACAAACTGGGGCGCCAGACCATATACCATCTTAAAAGCCTACAAGTGCTTTATACGCCCTGTCCTTGAATATGGTTCGCTGATAACTGGAGCTTTAAGGGAATCACAAGTGAAGGAAATGCAGATCTTTCAAAACAAGTGCCTGAGACTAGCACTTGGGGTAACCTACCTGGACAGAATGAGAACAATAGATCTGCATGACCTCACTAACGTCCCTATGATCAAAACTAGGATGACAGCAATGGCGGTTAAAACATTTAGATCACTTGAAAACACACAGTGTTTAAAGGATCTGGTGTTGAATCATGAGATCGTTCAAAAACGATCAGGCTCTAATACAATTCTGGATCAATTGCTGGCTGAAATCCAGGCTGACGCTTAAACACGGTTGACGGTTGACGGTTGACGATTGACGGATAACGGTTGAGCTACTGTTCCCACATAGAACAGGGGCTCTGGGGGCGCCGTTCTGTGTGACATACCAAAAGCAGGGAGTTCCCTATCACTCCACTGCATGAGACAAGAACACGGTTGACGGTTGACGGTTGACGGATATCGGTTGAACTCCTGAACTCCTGTTCCCACAGAGAGCAGGGGCTCTGAAAGGAGCCGTTTTGTGAGACACATAAGGCAGTGGGCTTTCAATCATAGCACTGAAGGAGACGGATTCTGGTCTTAAGCAATGAGCTCTCTATCATTACATTGCTAGCTTGGGTGATGGCACGGCGGACACGGATGGTTGGCTAACGATGACGGTTCATGATGGTGGTTTCAAACACACTGCTCAGAAAGCAGAGCACATTTCAAAGGGTCAGTCCTTGCCCTTACTCTGGTGGCTGGTCGCCTCTTCCCTGGTTCCTTGTCTCCTGGACTTCTTCTTGCCATTGCTTGTACAATCACCTACCTCACCAGGTGAAAAGAGAGAGGCACTATAAGGTTTATACCAGAACTAGTGCATAATCTCGCGTCAGCCCTCGCGCTGCGCGCTCCTCTAGCTAGGAGATATTGAGCTAATATTGTTTCAATGCTGGCACATCGTCTTCGACGCTGGCCCAACAATAAATCACCATCGGCTCAATGAATCTTGTTTGCGTGGGTTACATGCATTCTCCACGGCCGTCAACCAACTATAATTAAATTCCGGCAAAAAAGGAAAATATATTCCCCTGCCTGGTTGTGTGGGTTTCAAAACAACCATTATTTATGAGCCTACTTTGCATCCGAAAAGTCTTTGTCGAAGATAATAAAAACAGCAACAGAGGATATTTTTGGTTATTTGACTGTAGTTTCCGGGAAGTGCTCTATATGGGAATGTGTAACTCTACTTCAATTTAACTACGAAATGACGGGTGTACATTCGTAATTGTCACTGTTTAAATGAGTAAATGAGTAATACGTCTAGTAAAAAAACAATCATGGTTAAAATGAGTATAAATGCATTATTATATAAATTAATCCATAGGCCCTAATAGCCATGTTTTTCATCTATTTTGAAGCTTGATCGCGTATGTAATAATTCCAGCTTCCAATCAATGGACAATTGTAACGAATAACTACAAATGGAGTGTAACACATCTACAACGGCGCAAGAGTGGTATCCTCTCCCCTATATAAATAATAAAGGAATGATGGTCGGTGATTGGTTGACCCCGTCCCATGTCACAAGACTGTGTCACTAAGTCATGTGTTATTTACTCTAATATACGGGAGACACCTATCATGTTCAAATTTCTAGTCACCTGAAGTTGTATTTTATCAACGCAATTCACAGAGTTAGATTTTTTCTGTTTCGTCTCTCAGGGGCGTATCCAGAAATGTTTTTGACATGCCCCACACTCCCAGTAAATTTTGAAATTTTGTAAGCATTTAAATGCAGTCTAGCGTGTTATTCACCTAAATGACATGAAAACCCCATGAAAAATCAGAGCTTGGAAAATTGTCTTTTAGAGGAGTGCATTTGTCCTAGATTCTGCTCTGACGGGGGGGGGGGCGCCACTGCTTCTTTTTTGAATAAATGTATTTTTTTCAGTGATAGTCAGCATCATGCTCATTTTCTCGAGCATAGAGGCTCGGGGGGGGGGGGCGTAGGGTAGCAGATAGCAGCGCTGCCTTTCACGTCAGAGTTCGGGGTTCGGCCTCAGACCGCCAGGGTTTTAATTTCGAATCCTGTGTCTGGAGAGCAGTGTCATCTCACTCATCTCACCATCCTCAGGTTTTCCTGGCCAAATTTGGCCTATATGCGCACAAAAGTGGCCTAAAGGCCGATTCATTTCATTACATTTTATTTATTTTCGTGCATAAAGTATTGTTTAAATTTGTACTGCTAGCTTCAACCTGTGTGTAAGTGGGGGTTGAAACCAGTTTGAGATATTGTGATGAACCACTAAAAGGTATTTGTGACCCTTTTTTACGACGCTTCCCCAAAATTAACCCAACATTGGGATGGTTTTTGGGCGCACTTTATGAGCCGGGTGTTACATGGCTACCGGCTATATCCCAGCAGACACAAATGACCATCGTCTGCGACGCTAGCCCAACATCGCATATACATTAGGTTAACATCACATGGCCACACTTCACGCGCCAGTGGTCATGGTCAGACCTAGAGGGAAATACACCGTAATGTAATAAACACGAGACGCTAAACAAATGCTGGGTTAATGTTGGCCCACCGTCTGCGACGCTGGCCCAACATTAACCCAGCATTGGTTCAGCGTCTTGTAATTGACATCTTGAGATGACCTTCCTACAAACCGCGTCTGCTTCAGCCGGAAACCTCTACGGGGAACGAGACAATGTCGCCGATGACAGCCCTTCCATCTCGAAACACGGTAGCACTGCGGCAGCGGGTCGACGCCGGGCCGCTGTCTCGCATTATTCACCAGGGAAGGATGATGACTTGTCGGCAGGTGGTAGTGCGGCACAAGGGGACAGGAAACTACTTTCGGGTCTTGCCTGCTTGGTCCCCATCAAGATTGTCCAGCACCCTCATGTGTTCTGTCATGCCACCAGCGCCGGAGACTCATTCTGCGCCCAGACTGTCAGCTCTGGCATTTCATAGCAAATAACTGTACATAACATCGCCATTTGTCTTGTAGTTAGGATGATATTAGTGAATTAATCATTTTCAGAATAAAAAATACCCATCGTAGATCATTTTGAATTTAAAATAATGATAACCTGTAGCATATTTTTTACCATGCGCTATTTTTCAATTTCGTTTATGGCGTCGCCCCGTCCGTCCGTCCGTCCATCTGTCCAGCCGTCCTGTCCACAATTTCGCTTCTGCAGCATATTTCGGAAATCCATGGGAAATTTCTTTCATATTGCACACACACACACATCCCTTAGGGGGTGTAGATGTGCCTTTTGGGGGCTATGACTTTTGATCTACTTTTTGACCTGCATCTCTCGGTGATAATATCTTTATTTATTTTAATATTGTTGATATATAGCAAACCGTGCCAAATAGCTTTACCATTACTATAAAACAAAATGCGAGGTTTCAGGGAGGGATATGCCCTGTAAATTTCAACTTGATCAAATTCAAAATTACCGCCTTGTGGCCGTCATTGCATTAACATGTGAAATATACATGGCAAACTGGTTATAGCTGAACCATTACCGTATAACAATTTAATGTGAGTGTTCAGGAAAGGATGCCCACAGAAAAAATCTCTATCTCGCGGGCGGGGCAGGGGATTATGGTGGCCGACTGGCCTCTTGCTCTACATGTTACTAATATTATCGGGCCAGCCCCGATGGCTCACACGTATCGACTGGGGCTTGTAACCTGTGGGTACCAGGTTCGAATATTTGTCATCGTGGTTGTGCATTTACAGTGTTCGAAGCTGTTCAAAGGCGTGTACAGTGTACAGTGCTGCCTATAGTACTGTGCACTGTAAATAACCCTTGAAGTCATTCAAAATAAGAATAAGACATAGTCCCGGCTTTGAGTTTCTTTCTGTCGCGATATTGCATTGATTGTGCCACAAGCGACGAAAAGCAATATTCATATATTCATACTAATACTATCCATAGGTAACATTAAACAATATTTTTTGTAAAGAAACCCAAGGTTATTCACAGATCGACATAGACGTGTGTGACTATGGCAAACTATCAATGAATACGGTGTTTTAATGTCAAAATATACAGTGCTGCTGTCGTTGCTACTTGTTACTTTAACCCTTTCAGCCCTCACGATGCATTAAAGCATCATTTTACATCCCTGAAAACATACCAAATTTTCCTACAACTAAGGGTTTTAGAATGAAAATGTCCATGAAACTGGTTTACCAATGCATGGAAATTTTCTTTAATTTTTAAACCACATCATGTCATCTTCATCCACTACAAGTCGAGAATTGCGACAGCAATTCGCGGCTTGTAGTGGATGACGATGACAATGGTGAATTCAGGCTTGAAAGGGTTAAATCCACACCAATATCGCCCCTAGCAGCAAAAGTGTTGTATGTGTCAATCAATTGAGTGGCACATCCCAGCAAACACGAAACGCTCGGCCAATGTTGATACAATGTTGGCCCATCGTCTTTGACGCTGGCCCAGCATTGTACCAAGATTGGCTGAACGTTTTGTGTTTGCTGGGATACAGCTAGGTGAGTTGAAGTTTAAAATAATTATTTCTAAAATGTATTTTTTCACAGTGAGAAACTCACTGCTTGACTAAACATTCTTTTCTCACAAAACGCTCTTGTATATTACCACTACGCCAGTCAAACAATACAGTAACTGTTTGACTTAACTATAGCCAGATACTACCGTTTCTTTTGTCGGGCCAAAATTCACCGCATTTAATGTCCAGATTTTTTGTCATCAATATCGGGCCGAAGTTTGTTAATTAAATTTCTAATCAACTTCTCTATTAATAGTAAATTTTAAAACGCCATATTACGTTTTTTTGAAAAAGAAAATCAGACGACTGCATATTTAGCTGGTGAATCACCTTAGGATCTCACTTTACACTGCAGCTGATATGGGTTCGATTGATCTCTACTGCCGTGCAAAGCCAAAAATACAGTATCTGCTTACTCTACAAGTAAGCAGATACTGCATTTTAGCTCTGCAGTAAAGTAGAAGTAGCATTGATCTTAATCGTATATTTTTCGCTGATTTCTCAGTCAATTCTTGATGTTTAAGCAGTTTTGCTAGACTTATTATCTAGTTCCAGGGCATAATTGGACATTTAATACATGTTATCAGAAATGAATAGGACCATTATCTATTTCTGATGTTATAGAGACTAACTAGAGTGTAGTCTACAATGATTTTCATGACATTTTCAGGGTTGCTGCATGACTAGGAAATAATTCTTGCAAAATTTCATAGAAATCGGATGATAACCCAGGAGACACAAGACGGTGAATCAATGTTGGCTTAACGCTGGTCCAACGTCGTAGACGGTGGACCAGCGTTAAGCCAACATTGCTTCACCGTCTAGTGTCTGCTGGGATTAATTGTCTGAGAAATCAAAGAAAAACATGCGACAGGTTAACGTGACTTCTACTGTAGTATAATACGCCTTTCCCAATAGCAACACGCTACACACTACTGTGACTAAAAGCTGAACTATTTAGTTGGGAATCCTGTCACACTTCTATTACAACACGCCACACAGTGATTAAAACTAAACTATTTCGTTGGGAGTCCTGCTTATGCGCAAAATCGTACAAACAGTGTATACTCAGCAAGCATTATCGGCATACAGGGTCAATGTTAAAGTAATGCTGGGCCAGCGTCGGAGACGGTGTACCAGCATTACTTCAACATTGACCCAGCATGTCGTGTTAGCTGGGAGACAAAACTGGAACATGATACTCTGTCGAACTTTCATGATTATATTAGATTGAGACCTTTTCTAAGCATGCATAGCAGATAGTATTTCATTTGGAATAAGAAATCGTTCATTATTGCTTGGCGCTAAGCACAAATTTTAAACTAAAATGTTATTGGTGGAAAAAAACGGTTCGAGAATATAATATGAGACCCGCCACAAAAGAAAGCACGTGAGGTCAAAATTGGATTTTTTGTACATTTGATAGCCGTGTACTTCCTGTTTTAAAATCTGTTTTCAAAATCTGTGTTATTTTAATTTTATTCTATGAGGTTTGTAGCTGTTCAATTTTAGTCATGTTGACCTAACTATTGTTGAATTAAATTTATATAGCGCCATATATAACTGTAACAATAATGCCACCTGTACCCTTCCGCATAAATAATGCAGCTACAGTGATATTCCAAGCTGGAAACTCGCGGGTACTATATATATATTATTTTCTGGCTCACTGACGTTAAGAAAGCAATTGTAATACTACTTATTGTTGAGTAGTGATCACACACAGGAAAACATCTTGTAGACATGTTACAGTGACTGAGACACAATATATCAACAACTAGCGCGTTGAAGGCTGAATTATTTACATGAGATGACAAAAGGCCGGAGGAAAGAAATAATTCAATGACTTGTACGGAGAAGCGGAATTTGTAGGGAGAAGTGGCCTCTACAAATCGTGCCCTTGGATATGAAAGGGTGTATCTGCCACTTTGCAAAGTGGCAGATACACCCTTTCATAACAGAGGGAACCATATGGTTTAGCTCTATGCCCTGCCGACCCTCACTATAATTAATTGTGCATACACTTATATATTGGTTTACAAAGAGAAAATGTTCAATTTTGTTTATACTGCTCACCCTCGCTTGGACGTATCACATGTCTTGTATTATTTTACGCTGAATGAATGAAATAAACACAAACATTACATTTTTCCATGTGTTCGCATATAATCGGTATATGCAAGGTAAATATAATCATTTCCCCTGGTATAGACATGTGATCGGTATCTACAAGTCATCTATAGACCTATTACAGTTACACGAAGCGATATTCATATATACGGGATATTTACGTATCCGCAAACATGAAGATGACTCTTGTTTTTGTTATGAACACGATACCAATTGATTATGTGATACTGATGTATAATGCATGTAAATATGCAAATGTACACTTTGACGTTTCAATATGCAAACGTACACCTGGCGTTTTAAATATAATGCAAACATACATCTGCTATTTTTTAAAGTTAACATGAAAAAAGTTTATCCTATTTTACCTATGACATATACCGAACTATAAAGCTAACAAGCAGTGACTGTTTACTTGAATAATACTGCATTTAGCAGTTGTACGCCAGTATAGTACAAAAGTTTGAAACGCTTGGACAACACAACACACTAAAATACCATCTAGTATACAATATATATATACATATCATTTTGGGCACTGAGAGAGTAGGGAATGCCATCCGCCCGCTTGAAATGCTAATGCGACGCGGCAAAACACATATTTAGCAGGCGTTGACTTCACGTTAAGGTGTCAGAACGGGATGCCGGCCTAACGCTGGCACAATGCCGGGTCAACGTCGCAGACGTTGCCCCGGCATTGTGCCAGCGTTAGCCGAGAAAATGTTTTTCGATCGGTGGATGACGTTTTCGGCGGGATGGATTGCCTGGCAGATGCTGTACGGCAACCTTTCGGCGGCTTTATTGGCATTGTTGCGCTGGCGCTGCGACCGGGCGGTATGCTAATCTGGGCCGGCCAGCCCGACACCCGGTGATGCGTCTTGTCTTTTATGGATTCGTTAGGAGAATTAGCGGCGGGGACGGCCCGGTGTCAATCAGAAAATGTAATTAACTTTGCAAACCAATACACCCTCCGATACTCCCCGAATTCGCAGTGGTCCCTCGTTCTACTTCCCATAGATCGTGTCATATCATCATATCATCCCTTGGGAAAATGAGAGAGTCCAGAGAAAACTTTGCTATGACTATAAGTTAACAAACTGCATAATGCTACATAATATTGCACAATAAGACTCAGTTTTTGGATAGGCCTATATACAATCAATCAATAATTATATCAACCAATACAACTTCTATAGCGCTTTTATCCTCAGCGGACCGAGCTCAGAGGCGCACACATCCTTAGCGTGAACATGTGTTATAATCGAGGCCCAAAGCAGGTTCATCAACAGGGAACCGGGCTGCTGAGGAGCTAAGGTGGGACGGCCATATCAAATAGGGGAGACCAAAGGGTTTTTTCAATTTGAAATCATCATAAATGTCTTAGTCAGGTCTTTCCGATTCATTTGAATACCTGTTATGGGTCTACGGTCATTAGAAATATTTTTACTCTTACAGTGCGGGAATAGACTTCAGTCGTCAGAATCTGACGTCTACAGACGTCAGATTCTGACGACTAAAGTCCATCCCCGCGCTGCAATGTTAAAGTGCCACATGTACCACTCAAATGAGCACAAAACACTTTGGCTGCTGATGGACTAAATTCTCACTCTACATTCAGAAAGTCCTGTGCCAGCGTTTCAAACAAGCTGCCTATCAGATTTGAAATCAAGCACCTTATCTCTTGAGCTACTGGGAGAGCTATCAGCAGAAGCGATTACGTTGATTATCAGACGCTTCCCAGCAGACACAAGACGTTGAATCGATGTTGGATTAGCGTTGGTCCAACGTCGTAGACGGTGAACCAACGTTAATCCAACATTGATTCAACGTCTTGTGTCTGCTGGGTTGGCAAGCCGACAAAATATGGGTTTCACTCAGCTTAGATACTGAGATCACACTACATATCGTCCCCATGGAGTTAGAAAGTTCTAAACTGTCACTTTGTAAAGTGGCAGTTTAGCACCTTCTAGCTCCAAGGGGGCGATATTATGATTATCTGCTCTTGCTTATATTATTAACCCTTAAACCGCTAAGCACGACTATAGTCGTTGTTAATCTGTTTTATTAGCCGATCGAATTACTGATATTCAGAATAAAATCGTTGTTTAAAAATCAATATTTGCAATTTTCCCAAAAAGAAAACAACTATGACTAATTTTGACACACTTGAAGCTGTGGGTCGCGGTAGCGGGACAAAACTTAAAGTGGGTGAAAATTGTAATTCAATAACTTAGCACTACAAAGGTTCAAGCACCATTATCAAGTCCCTGCTCTTTAAGCTCTGTTACGTAAACAGCAGTAATTGCTTACTTTTCAAGTAAGCAGTTACTGTTGTTTGCCATTGCGCTGTCTATGACAGGTGATCTATGGTTGATAGCAGGATATACGGCATAGCGAGTTGGATCACGTATAAATCGTCAACTTATCTTTGACCATCACCAGATCACAATGCAGGGCCATCCAGCGCTGACTATCACAAGACAGGATCATCTACATCTAGCTCGCTGTGTAATGATTAGTCGTGGATGGAATAATACCCTCAAATAAAAATCTATGCCCAGAGAAAACACGAGACGTTGAACCAGTGTTGATTTGATGCTGGGCCAACGTCTACGACGTTGACCCAACATCAAGTCAACATTGGTTCGTTTTGTGTTTGCTGGATAAGATGTTACCTCCCAGCAGGGCGGGGGCCCTGGTGCAGTAGATAAAGCTGCCTGCTTGGAAAGTCGGAGATCGCGGATTTGAGCCTCACTCTGACCTTCAAGTTTCAAAGAAACAAAATGTTTCTTCCCCGCTCAATCGTAAAGATAAAATAGTGTGGGGAGCCTCCGTGACCGTGACCGAGGGGTAGCGTGCTCTGCCTCGGACCGCCAGGGCTCGACATTTGAATCTTGTGTCTTGAGGGCAGTGTCATCTCATTTATCTCACCATCCTCCTCGGGAGGTTCTCCTGGTCCGGTTTAGCCTATATATGTGCACAAAGGTAGCCTACGACCCCATTCATTTCAATTATTCCCCAGCAAAAACGAACCATTGACAGCTTTAACCACTGCACTGCCTCGGAATCTACGGAGCAGAAAAACTAATGTTATCCTGAAATAAAGCTACAACATATGACGTCACAGCTTATAGTAAAGCTAGAAGATAATTAATTATTGTTCGTCATGCACATATGGCGTAAATTCAGGGAAAGTAAAATCATCCTGATTATAATTTTCTTGGTAAAGTAAAGCTAGAACAGTGTTAAAATAGCCCTGTAAGGTCAGTTTAATCAGTTAAGCACCAATGAGCATGGTACTCGTTATTAATATGTGAAGGTGGGATGTGTTTTCCATCAGCAAGATTTAAAATATATATATCGTCCCCTTAGAGTTAAAAGGTGCTAAACTGCCACTTGGCAGTTCAGCACCTTCTAACTCCAAGGGGACGATATGACCTCCTCCCAATGAGCCACAACTTCAAGTATATGTCTGGTTCTGCACTCTACTAAATTATAATTATGACATGCATTTAGAAGCCCGCGCCAGTACAAAGCTCTATTTTTCGACTGGGTCATTTAAGTGCTGCGGAGTCCATGAAGCTAGAGCTCATCAAGTATTCAGCTGTGTTCAAACGTCACGTAGTTGGTATAAAACCGAGGAATGTATACATTGAATCGACGCTGGAGTTGATTAACCCTTTCTTTAGACGTCAAAAGCAGACCTCTATAAAAGTCTAAAGATGATACCCACACTGAACGAATTAAAAATGTATAGTGGTCGTAGACCTATAACATGGATATTCAAATGAAGCGGAAAGAGCTAACTAAGACATTTGTGATGATTTCTAATTAAAAAAACCCATTCGATCTCCATGGTTTATGCAAAAATATTTCAGCGTTGTGACGGCTAACTAGATAGGGACGTGGTGTGGTTAGAATGGTCTGGATCAGAGAGTGCCGTGTCCGGGTATAAGCCGGGATAGTGCGGCCATAAATCATTATATAACAAAAGGATTGTTACTGAAAACATGGCTGATGTACCTGGAAAGATTATACTGACAAACAGCAGTAACTGCTTACTTGAAAAGTGTTTGTCAGAGCGAGATTATGCGGTGACATACTACCTTGGAATTGCCAGAGCAGGTTAATTCTACCAGTATGCACTGTGTATGTGACACTCTACTAGGGAAATCAAATAACAGTAGCTGCTTATTTTTCAAATAGGGCCTAAGCAGTTTCTGCTGCTGCTTGCTTTTGCATGACAGTAATTGCCAGAGGTTATAAACATGCGGTTATAATACGGCATTGCCACGATAAAAAAATATAATTATGTGACCCTGGCCTATTAATCGTATAATCAACGTTGATCAACCCCCTGGTGTTCGCTCGTTTAGGCTTACCAGTATCCAGGAATATATCATTCGGTCTGCGCCTAAAAGCATCACCTTCGCTCATGTAATCACTTTGTCCAATTAGTGGGAGAGCCTTTTTTGTTTCTGCTCGTTCATCATACATTTGGCCTGAACGTGTCCCTTTTGCTGCCTGAAAAAAAACAAGATGGATCCAGATATCTCGTTAACTTTTCAGCTGTAAATCCGAGGCGTCTTGATGACATTTTTGTCAATTATAAACACCATTAGCGAACTAGATGATTCCTTATTCTATAAGGCTGGGTCTGAGGCGGGTGATGTATTGGCGAAACCTGGTATTTCAGCTCACCTGATCCGCCAGGCTTCCACCCTTGAAGCCCCGCTGTCGCATTTAAGCGCCCAGTGACATAATTTGAATAAAATGTATTGAATAAAACACGGTGTGATCCATCACAATGAGGTTGCTCTGAGCGTTCACGTGATATATGGGCCTATCACACTTTTCACTATTTAACGCTTAAAACGCTGAATATTTTTTAGGAAAACCTTGGAGGCCAAAGGGCTTTTTTCCATTTAAAATTATCCAAACTGCTTAGTTAGCTCCTTTCAATTCATTTGAATACCTATGTTATGAGTCTATAGCCATCAGAAATATTTTTAATCTCACAGTGTGGGGATCGACTTTAGTCGTCAGAATTTGACGTCTACAGACGTCAGATTCTGACGACTTAAGACTATCCCCGCACTGTAAGGGTCAATCTATAAAACCTGACAGTTTCAGTGACCTCGAAGTAGAAATTGCTGGCAGCAAATTGCTGCCAGCAATTCATGTATCACGGTAAATGACATGGAAAATCAACTTTTGGTCTGAGTTGGCTTTCTGGAAATGGATCATGCTCTCAAGATATCCAGAAGTCAACCTTCTGGATACTCATGACATCCGATGCAGTGTAGAACGTTCGTGAACTTATTAAAAAAAACATTGGTTGTAGCATACTTGAATATTCAATTGTATAAAACCAGTTCTGCACATGCCAATACGATATGAGCCCCCCCCCCCCCACACACACACAAACCAACCCACACATTTTTGTTGATCCATGACATAGGCATAGCTAAAAAGTAAATGGGAAACCCGCCTTGAATTATGGGGTAGGGTTACGTAAACGTCTGTCGTGGCTGTTCTACTTAACCAATCGTATTATATGCTATATATACCATATAAGAGGGAATAAAATCGCCGTTCCTTTGTATTGGCCACATCCATATTTGGCTCAGCTTTTTTCACCCCAAATATAAATATACTTTAAATTGAATGGTATTTGTATTCATAAATGTGACATAATTCTTTGAAATGGAAGAGTGTTGCAGCGTTCTATGAAAAAGTGTGTATTTGGCTAAAATCGGAAGAAAGGTTCTCATTTTACTTCGCTCGGCCTTTTGGTGTAGAATTATTCATCCACTTATATTTACACAATTTGGATTTGCTGAATGCGAATCTGTTGGGTAACATTCTATATTCTGTTCCTTCATCTTCAAATTTTCAATTTATGGCTTTCGTATGGAGTTGCTAAGTTTATTTCTGTTTCTCAAATTTTGAACCGTGTGTCTAGAGGGTAGTGTCATGTGATTCATCTCACCATCCTCAGAAGGTTCTCTTGCCCCAGTTTAGCTTGTATGTGGCTCAAAACCCCATTCATTCATTCAATTCATTCATTCATTCATTTATTCATTCATTCATTCATTCATTCATTCATTCATTCATTCATTCATTCTTTCATTCATTCATTCATACATTCATCATTCATTCATTCATTCCTTCATTCATTCGTTCGTTCGTTCGTTCGTTCATTCATTCATTCATTCATTCATTCATTCATTCATTCATTCATATATTCATTCATTCATTCATTCATTTATTCATTTATTCATTCATTCATCATTCATTCATTCATTCATTTCTTCATTCGTTCGTTCGTTCGTTCGTTCGTTCGTTCGTTCGTTCGTTCGTTCTTTCGTTCGTTCGTTCGTTCGTTCGTTCGTTAGTTCGTTTGTTCATTCATTCATTCATTCATTCATTCATTCATTCATTCATTCATTCATTCATTCATCATTCATTCATTCATTTCTTCATTCATTCGTTCGTTCGTTCGTTCGTTCGTTCGTTCGTTCGTTCGTTCGTTCGTTCGTTCGTTCGTTCGTTCGTTCGTTCGTTCGTTCGTTCGTTCGTTCGTTCGTTCGTTCGTTCGTTCGTTCGTTCGTTCGTTCGTTCGTTCGTTCATTCATTCATTCATTCATTCATTCATTCATTCATTCATTCATTCATTCATTCATTCATTTATTCATTCATTCATTCATTCATTCATTCTTTCATTCATTCATTCATACTTCCAGACTGCAGCCCTGACCATGCGTCGTTAGTCTCCATCCCGGTGGTCTAAATAGATAAACTAGTGACATGTAGCAGCTCCCAGGAAATCACACAAGAAATGACTTTTTTATAGGCAGACTTTTTCTCGAGAGCACGTTACTTTTATCCCATTCATAAAGATATGACTGTATTAAGTCAGTTTATATCTTCAGCAATTTATATATTTCGTGCGTACATAGACTGAACCAGCTCATAAGATTTGTAGGCTTATATTGTAGCACAAATTCCCATTAAAAGCTTAGAACCAGCTAATATCCAATGCACTGAATCCAATACTAAAACAGTTTTTTTTCATGTTTCTTACTCATAGATTTATTGATCCACATACTGACTGCACATTGTATTTTACTCCATTTTACACGTGTTTCACATTGTCGTACGTACATACCCTGGTCAGCGAGGGTGATTGATCCATTAAACTGTGTTATTTCGTAATTTGTGAGAATATTAATTATTCGCTTATGTATTTGTAATCGTGATAGATAGGCTACAAACTAAGTGTAAGATTCCATGGATCACAAGCACTTCACCTTAGCCTGAGTACATCACCTCTCTGTCACGGCGACACAAAGACGCAATTCAATACCAGCACCACGCGCCCCCACCTGCAATAATTCCGTGTCCACAAACACAGAGATCAGGTATTTATCCCTGACAAGAAACTGGCCGGATATTGCGTGCTGTTACCACTCAGGGAACAATGAAAAGTCTGATATGCCAAAGTTAACTAACTGAATTATCGGCCAACGCCCAGCAACTACGATGCTGGCTCAACATTGAACCAAAAATGGCTCAATGGCTCAATATCTCCTCAGCAAACATGATATATTGACCCAATGCTGGGGCAATGTTGGCCCACCGTCTTTGACGCTGGGCCAGCATTGCCCCAGCATTTGGTCAATGTCTCGTGTTTGCTGGGGTGCGATACGTTGGACGAGAGTTCAGGTATATATAGGCTCACTTTGGGCTTTTCTCTGACGTGGGCAGACCATGATTAACTCCAGAAGAAACGATTGAAAATGTCCCATGTCGGCCATTCTAGATTGTTTCTCTTTGGTTTTCTGCAGACCTCGTCAAGCCCATTCATCGTAATTGAGGTAAGTTATTGGCAATTTGGGTAAATTGGTCATTTTGACGTCATATACCCGCTACCTGTTTACTCTGACAATAGAGCCGGTCACCTGAACAAAAGACTGATCAAAGGAAACCTACGATCCAGCGAACGCAATAGATTGACCCAATGCTAGATCAATGATGACCAGCATCATAGACGGTTTACCAACATTGATACAGCATTGGAGCAATCTCTTGGGTCTGTCATGGAGGGAGATATGGTAACTGGCGCTGTGGGGATGAATTGAGTTGATCAATGTCCATGGAAGAATGAATAAAAGCAGATAGAGGTACCTCTAACTATGTAATAATAACAGTAACAGGTCCTAATTTGATCATCCGGCTCAATATAGAACCAAAAGTAAACACAATATAAGACAAGACAAGCCAAGAGGTAAAAAAATGAAATGAATCTGGCTTTAGGCCACCTTTGTGCACATATAGGCTAAACTGGGCCAGGAGAACCTCTTGAGGATGGTGAGATGATTGAGATGACACTGTCCTTCAGACACAGGATTCGAAATTCGAGCCCTGGCGGTCTGAGGCCGAGCACGCTACCTCTCGGTCACGGAGGCTCCCCGCAATACCGACTTTCACACGTGGATGGGGAAGAAACATTTTTGTTTCTTTCAAACCGCCGAGACCGGGAACCGAACCCCGAACTCTGGTGTGAAAGGCAGCGGTGCTAACCACTACCCTAGGGCCCCGCCCTAAGACAAGAGGTATTATGAGGGGTTTTAAAAGAAAACATGCATGATGCAAGTATACCTGGTTGAAAATTGAAAAAAAAACAAATTTTACATTCACAATTCTATGCATATCATCAGAAATGCAATTCTCTCTTATGCATTTATGATATCATTGATGTTGCGATTTGGCTTAACGTTAGTATATTATTTTATTTGGGTTTATTTAAATAAAATAACATATCAATGTTCATTATGCGGTTTTAATTATACTGCCACCAATAATCACATAAGTCACTCGTCAGCTGCACAACGATTAAAGCATGTTCATAATCATTTCTTCACATACTTGTTTATTGGACCATAAGCCATATATAGGAAACACACTTATTACACCATACTATTTATCATATGAGCTCTTGAATGTATCTCCTGACCTTGATACCTGTTGTGTTGTGTCCGCTCAGCTGGTAGGATGAAATCATTATTTTGGGACTCCTACTGTCGCGTCAATTTCACAATTATTGAGTGAGTGGGTTTTTATGTCACTTTCTGTCCCCAGAAAGTGACATAAATACCCACTCACTCAATGAAAGAAACATTAACACCGCAGGCAATTTGTCAACTTTGTTAATCAGGGTTGTTTTTTCTCATTTCCTTCACGTTTCGCGTGACCTAATTTTTGCCCCAGAACACGGCGGCTCTTCCCTTTTTCGTGGATAATTTCCGGCACTCTGGGTGAGACTGTGTACAAGATAGCTACAACATTTTAAAATCACACCAAGGTAAAAATTCATTCCCTTGGTATATAAAGGGTTTATAATGACCCACATTGTAAATCCAAGTGTGATAATAAAATAACTTAAATCGGGTCTGAAATCCTTTTTTAAACATTTATCGGTTGTGCCAAATTATAATGCAATTTTAAATGAGCAGCATTGAGAGCGGTTTCTGTGCCATATAACTGAAGGTTTAGCTACATAATCCATCCATTTGTGAACCCAGATAGGTCGTCACCTAAGTATTAAAGAGTTGTATCTGCCATTTTAACAAGTGGCAGAAACAACTGTTTAATACTTAGTTGGCAATGTGTTTGAATGCTGTATTATGTATATTGTGCTGTATTATGTATTGTGCTGTATTATGCACAAGCTACGGTGGCTTTTTAGGGCCACCACAAATACAAGTTAGACGTTGTGGAAATAAAAGTTATAGTTGTCCCAATGCAAGTTAGACCTGTACAAATACCAGTTAATGTTGTCGAACTACATCTTAGCTCTGTTTAAATACATAGTAAAATTGTTGAAAAACAAGTTAGTGCTTATTAAAATTTGTTGGTTTAACTTTCAAGGCGCTGAAATATGTTTTATAAAAACCATAGAGACCAAAGGGTTTTTTTCAATTTGAAATCATCATAAATGTCTTAGTTGGCTCTTTTCGTTTCATTTGAATACTGATGTTATGTGTGGATCGACTTCAGACGTCAAAACGTCAGATTCTGAAGTTGAAAGTCAGTCACCTCATTGAGAAGGTTAAAGCTGAGCCAGCGTCACATATGTTGGGCCACCGTCTACGACGCTGGCCCAGCATTGGTCCAACATTGAATCGTTGTGTCGTGTTTGCTGGGTAGGCGCTGATGTGTTTGAATTGTGCGTGTGATGCTGCATTAGACAAATTTCACGTGTATAGGGGGGGCTTATATGTAACCCTGCTGGGTTATAGTGCGAATTTATGGAGAACCGTACATATAAGTCAGGGGCGGATCTGGACCCCGCTTTTGTGCTATGCTAAATTTTGAGGAAAGCGCTGGGAGAGGACCCCCATACCCCCTGAAATCCTGCTGACACCCCCCTTTGAGGAATCCTGCATCCGCCCCAGTAATTTTAGCTGAATGAATATTTAGTGACGAAAGCTGAATAGTGACAGATTGGGATATGCCTGTGTAAATATCCCCACTGATGCCATCATCATCATAGGTCGAAAAAGGTCAGACATGATCAAAGTTGCCTTTGAATTCGGTTGTCAGTTTGCAATCCTTGACGACGTTAGTTTCCCGATTGTAACTACGGAGGGTATTAGCATGAAGGTGTCGTCTTTATCCGCCCTGGTGTGGTGCCAAAACTTATAATATCTAGAAATCGACTCACAGATCATGCTGGGCCAATATTGGGTTAGGTTTTGTGTTTGTTTAACATATCTCTGTCATCTGACAGAGGAGTGCGACAAATTTGACGAGCCATTTTCAGAAGCACTGAAGTACTCGCAGTGAAGAGCGCGGAGTGAATGTCAACGCTGGGTGTCGAACCCGCGTGGTTTGGGACACTTACAAGTGTCATAAAGCCGACTCCCATAATCAACCTTGGATGAAGTCTCGTGTTTGCCGGGAGCTAGCCGACCCTCCAACGGACCCACTTCAGACGTGATCCATCCAGCATGCGGTACTGCGCCGCGTTAATCCAATGCCGTTTTAATGTTGGGCCAGCGTCGCCGACGCTGGCCCAACATTAAAACAGCATTGGACTGCGGTTCGCCCTGATCACGCAATACCGCAGGATTATTAAACGCCTTGTGGATGTATACCGGACAGCCCAGTTCATACCCATGAGCTACGCCGCGTGCCATTACAGATATCCGAGATTTTGTATGTGGATTGCCCACGGACCTTAGAGATAAGAGCACAAGTATGGTATTTTACCCCCTAATTTAAATAACAACTGAATGACGGTGGTGATTAGCCGATTTCGTCATGTGACAGGCTGAGCCTCTCTTCATTGATCGGGGGTAGAACTACAGAGATATGAAACCCCTTGTTGAAATAGAACAACCCTGCTCATATCTTTCTAGGTAGGCCTATGTCTGTTCCATTTCAAGGGGTAGAATACTATGCTTGGTCGGAGACGTGCGAGCAGGAACCCAACACTTCAAACATTATGTTTATGTAATTTTATTTTCACTATTATATAAGGCCAACGATAGAGCTGATATCTATCATAGGCATGTGACTGAGTTACCCGGTAAAGCACTATATCATCGTTTTTTACTCTGTTTGCAGTTATTGGGAACGAAATGAGTGTTTACAAATCACGAGTTGCCAATGTTTGGTCTCAAATAAAAAAAATGTGATTAATTTTCACCCACTTGAATTTGCTCACCGACAACTTTATCAGTTGTTTATGTAAACGCATTTCCTTCGTGTTTTAATATGAACATAATTCGTGAAAATCACTTGCTATAGCAAATCGAAGCTACTGATCTTGAATTGCGCGAATTATTCGCTCTAGTGTCAAATGACCTCTATAGTTATTCAGGGTGGCGCTTGTCCTGTCTAATGGATAAATATGCGTTTACGTGTTTAGTTGTAATATTTTATTGAAAATTAGACGTGATCACCTTGCTATTAACCCTTTAACCGCCAATTATTCAATTTGAATTTTCACCCACTTGAAGTTGTGTCTCGCTGACGCGATCCACAGCTTCAAATGAGTGAAAATTATTCAGATTTGACAAAATGGAGGTCAACGCTTTTCAAATCTTTAACATATTTAAAATGTGGTACTTAATGTGCTAATAAAAAATGAAAACCTGACTATAGGCGGCACCGGCGGTTAGAGGGTTAAAGGGTCGTATCTGCCACTTTGTAAAGTGTCAGATACAACCATTTAATACAGTGGAACAAGATAAATATTGGAGTAAATGTTAATATAATTATGTTGGAGTACAATAAAAGCCTAATTTATACGCTATTCTCCATCAACATGCCATAACATGGTACCAGCAAATATGGATCCAGAAAAACTCCCGGCATTTCACATGGATGCAAAGTACGACTGTGAGTCTGATGACAGGCAGGTTGGGCTGTCATCGAGACGTGCTCTACAAGGCACAGCACAGGGGGGACAGGGGTGTGATAACAGGCATACCAATCAAACACGTCCCAGTCTGAAAAATCCAAACACTGAATCAATGTTGGCCGAACGTCGTCGACGCTGGTCCAACATAGACACGGTTATCGGTTCAATTCATGAATTGTATCCCATAATTAATCAATGGCTGCTGGATGAGGTATGTGCAATCAGCCATAGCACCTACTCCGCTCTGTGGAGGAAAACAGCGGTAACTGCTTACTATTCAAGTAAGCAGCTACCGCTGTTTGCCTTTGCACGGCAGTATATTACACTCTGGCAGGAGATGACGACAAGGCTCCAGATTGACAATGACTCAATGACACATAAAGTCTGCCGCGGACTGGCTATTATCAGAGATTGTTTATTATACTACAATCTCTGGTATTATATAAATATATGAATAGATCCTTTGTATCGTAAATCAATCATCACTCTGAAGCCAAAACGATTTTGCAAAGAAACTGTAGCCTTTGTTTAGATTATAATTTCAGATGATCCCTGTGAGTGAATAGTAGGCCTACTGGGAAATAAAACACTTAAACTTTAATCCTTTCAGTGTGGGGGGATTGCCTTTAAACGTCACAACCTGACGCCTTAAGTCGATTCCCGCAATGAAAGAGTAAACTATTTACAATCGCCGTAGACACATAACATAAGTATTCAAATGAATCAGAAAGAGCTAACCAAGACATTTACAATGATTTCAAATTGAGAAAACATCCTTGATCTCTTGGGTTTTATTTCATATGTCACTGCTTTAAGGGTTAACGCTGCTAGACCCGAATGTGTTCACACTAAATGCACTTTGGAATAATTTATTAATAAAATAAGTTGTGGTAGACGCTCAGTTTCATTCTCCACACATAGATGTCGCTCAGGTCAACCCCACTCTCTCTCTCTGTAAACGCACGCCATGTTTGGACAGAGCAGTTTTGTTGATATAACAATTGTAGGCTTATAAGCACGCTTGAGTGTCCTGAATATATATGGCACATATAAAACACCACTACTCCGCCACATATAAGTTTCTATTCACAGAGAAATAGAAAACATTCAACGGATTACTTTTTCCACCTACGCGCTGCTGTGAGAAGGTCTATGTTTATGTTTTTCTGACAGTATTTACAATCAGCTTCAAAACACTGCCAAATATAAATTACTGAATGCCATGCGAATCGTGCTGGTTCAATTTATCCATTACTAAAGAGAATAAATAGCCCTTACCTGTAGCAAACTCCATGATCAAATTAAATATTTAAAAAAAGGATAAATAATGAGTGGAAGTGAAAACCAAAATAGTTTCGTGGTTATGGGAATGGCTATAAACTCACGTGTTAACGCTCACTAACGGCTGATAAATCTGGTCAATCGCCATGCGTGCATACGGGGATATGAGCGTGTGGTATCAGAGATATAATCTCTGAGGTCAGAATGGCTAAGTTTATATCAAAAATCGATTGTAGAAGATGTACATATTTTAAAAATAATATGTTTTATGTCATTTGAAGCTGGATATTGCGTCAGCATTTTCATCTTCAAACATGTCCGCAGTAGGTGCAGGTCTATATTATCATATCAACTCTGAATACTCATCAGCCGATTTCACATTGCACCATCTGGTCACTGGACATGTTCCTTAGTGTGCCATTTTAACTGCGCGGAGATTGTACCGTTTTTTCAGCGCATTGAACGTATCGTACGTATTGTTATCTCTATCCTTCCAGGTACTCATTTACATCTGAATCGGGTGAAGCACTTGAGGGTAAAGTGTCTTGCCCAGGGACACGCCATCGAAACAATGTCCCAGCATTGAGAGGGGGAGAAACATGATATTTCTCTGAAAATCCTGCACTAACCCATCAAACACAAAACATTTGGTCCAACATTGTACAAATGTTATACAAATGTTTTGTGTTTACTGGGAAGCGCCGTTAGAAACCGCACGGCAGGCAGCGGTCAGACTGTAGCCATTGCGCCACGTCCCTCTCTACGCTGTGCAAGGTTACATTCAAGGTGATGGACGCGCTTGTAGACAAACGAGCAGCGTGTATCAACAATACAATAAAGGGTATAATAATGGGATCTCTGCATGTACCTGTAGGTTACATTGGTGATTGTGACTCTCAGCCAGGTTTTGTGTACATCGATTAGTGAGGAAAACTAAATTATCAGTCTGATTGTGTGCAGATCGCGGATAGTGAGTGGCATTTGATTGCTCCGCAGAAAGTGGACCATTTCAGATATATTCAGGGATCTGAAGCGATCAGTATTTTTTAAACTTGACTTGAGTTGTGGTTATTGGGGGCTATGTTGTAGAAAACGAAAGCATAATTATGTTGCTTCATCCTGATTGGTCAACCCATTTCACCCCTTTAACCGCCAAATTATCTAATTCAAACTTTTACTCAATTGAGTTTGTGTCTGACTGACGCGATCCATATCTTCAAGTGCATGTGACAATTATTAAGATTCGTCAAAATGGAGGCCAATGACTTGTAAATGCCGCTGATTGAAGACAGTTATACCTGTCTTCGATCGGCGACATTTAAAAGAGATTGACCTCTATTTTGACGAAGTTTAATAATTGTCACTTATAGGCCTAGTCGTTGTGGATTGAGGTTTAACGTTTAAAAGGTACAATAATTTGCAACCCCTTACAGCGCGGGGATCGACTTTAGTCGTCAGAATCTGACGTCTGTAGACGTCAGATTCTGAAGACTGAAGTCGATATCCGCACTGTAAGAGTAAACATATTTCTAACCACCGTAGACCCATGACATAGGTATTTAAATGGATCATAAAGAGCTAACTGAGACATTTATGATGATTTCAAATTGAATAAAACCCTTAGTTCTCCATGGTTTACATAAAAAATTCAGCGCTTTGAGGGTTAAACGACAATACCCATGATGAACGCTCAAAGGGCTAACGAGAAATACAGTAGAAAGTAAAAACAGTAACTACTAGTATTTACTTCAACAATAAGCAGTTTTAGCTGTTGAGAACAGAGCAGTGTGCCAGCTTGAGAGTCGCTGGACCAAATCCAACAGATTGTAACAGATGAGCTTACAAAATGAACAGGAAACACCTCGCGAGAGGAGCGGGACGTGTTTCACGTAATAGGGATCAGCGACCCCGGGATTGTTAGACAACCCGGGACCTACTTCCAGGGGCGCATCCAGGATTTTAAACAAGAAGATCCGATCTGAATATACTTGGCCTCACGCAGTTTATTTTTATAAATTTAGTTGTAGACAATTTATCTTCTGAGCTAATAAACACGAGTTCGGGGCTTCACACGAGGTGATATCGAGTATCAACTATTGGTTTGAAAGCGAATTTTGAAATATTTAATTTAGTTTCTCAAGGGGGGGGGGTCAAGAGATCGCTGGATCCGCCCCTGGCTTCTAAATACAGACAGTTTATGTGGACGTAATCGGTAAAGGGTGCGTTTATCGGTTTATCGGCGTTTGTATCTGCTACACCGGGTCTTTATCGGCTGAGAATGGCTTCATTTCTTCCACATCGCTTGCCATCCCGACCATTCTGCAGTCTGCATCTGGACCTCGGGGCGATCCGATCATCTGTGGCCGCTCAAATGGTCCAACGCTGGACCGATATCGTGCCAGCGTCTCAGACGCTGGCACGATATCGGTCCAGCGTTGGATGGACGTATTCTATTAAATTGGCGCGACTTGACCGTTAGGAGCTTTATCATAATTGATGCGCAGTCAAATGGGCGGCATTACTTCTGCTATTGCAGGGCCGTCCAATTCCACTGCAAAAAGTGCTCATTTCACCTACAATTATCAGTGAATGTTTATAGAATTTATTCCGCGCTCAGGTTAAGGGTCCGCCCACCCAGCCGCTATTTGATGTCAGCTTGTCTTCGCCCCCATTCTCTCTGGATATTTTAGACCCCTAATCACGCTGCTCAATGGCGCGCTTGCAATTGTATCCTCTTTATCGTTTTTCTTGTCCGCTGGATTCAGGGCAAAGGATCTGCTCAATGAACGTTCCCGTCGCCCCATCAGAGTGATTGGCTGGTTTGGATGGCTGGTTGGCTGGGTGGATGGTTGAATGTCTCGCTCGCTGGCTGGCTGGCTGGTTGGTTGGCTGACTGACTGACTGGATGAATGGCTGGTTGGCTGGGTGAATGGTTGAATGTCTGGCTCGTTGGCTGGCTGGCTGGCTGGCTGGCTGACTGACTGGCTCGATGAATGGCTGGTTGGCTGGGTGGATGGTTGAATGTCTGGCTGGCTGGCTGGCTGGCTGGCTGGCTGGCTGGCTGGCTGGCTGGCTGACTGACTCGATGGATGGCTGGTTGGCTGGGTGGATGGTTGAATGTCTGGCTCGCTGGCTGGCTGGCTGGCTGGCTGGCTGACTGACTGGCTCGATGGCTGGCTGGTTGGCTGGGTGAATGGTTGAATGTCTGGCTCGCTGGCTGGCTGGCTGGCTGACTGACTGGCTCGATGGATGGCTGGTTGGCTGGGTGGATGATTGAATTTCTGGCTCGCTGGCTGGCTGGCTGGGTGGACGGCTGGCTTGATGACTGAGTGGCTGGATAGCTGGCTGGCTGGTCGGTTGATTGATCGGTTGGTTAGTTGATCGTTTGGCTGTTTTCTGCCAGTTTGTTTGTTTGTTTGTCTGTTTTTTTTTGTTGCTTGTTTGGTTGGTTTGTTGTTGGGTTCGTCGTCTGGATGGGTGGCTAGATGACTTGCGGGTGTTTGTTTGGTTAGTTGGTTGGTGAGTTGGTTGATTGTTTGTCTGTTAGATGACTGGCTGGTCGGTCGGCTGGTTGTCGGCGGACTTGTTGGTTATTTGACTGGATGGTTGGCTGGATACTTGGATAGTTGACTGGATGGCTCACTGGGTACCGTCTCGCAGGCGAAGTGGATCGGCAGCACTCGGAGTTTGTGTGTATATAAAGACATGGGTAGCAGCTCGACAGTCATTCTCGTCCAAAATACCGACAGTCCCTTCACAATACATCGCCTAGCTGAGTAATATTAAATCCTAACAAATCAAATCAAGTGTAAAGTCATCGAATGATAATTATTCTTTGCTTATGTTACAAAATAATACCTCCGGGAAGGCGAATAACACCACAATTCTCCATAAATACGGGCACATTTTGTTTGCCGTCATTTCTCGACACGAACCCATCACACTTTCGGTACCGCCCACTTTTCAAAGCAATCTGATAAAACAACGTATTATACAACAAAGCTCACGAATTATAACTTTCCGTGTGGCATATCACCATCTCTCTTTGTTCTGAAGACCTCATAAATTAAAGAAAACGAAAAAAAAAATCATTTGTCTTACTTTATCAACAAATCGTCTGTTATTTTAATCAATAGTCAGAATAAGTTATGCAACAGGTGTCCACTATCCACCAGCATACACGACACGCTGAATCAATGTTGGCGCGATGTTATTCCATCGCATGCAACGTCAGCCCAGCACGAAAACAGCATCGGGTCAACGTCCCGTATCTGGTGAGCAGCTACCAGCATAAAGCAATGAGGCCACAATCATACAAATTTGACTTCTATTATTGCCATTACGATGACAGCACAGTCATCCATTGATCTTTATCAAATAAATGCTTTTAAAAAGCAAATATGTTATTAACAAACAGTCAGGATAGGGCGTCCAAATTTGCATGCCAGGGCCACAATCTAGTCTTATGTGCACAGGCCGGCACAGGGAAAACTTTTTTGTTGACACATAATGCGCTTTCTGATTGAGTTACAAAAAAATGTTGCATTCACTTGCACCACTGGAATGGCGTGTCACAATTTAAATAGTGTGTTTTGTTGTTGATTCTAATTATTTTTTATTAACAATTATGTTTCAACGTCTGTAAAGATATGGCTCTTCAGTCCACGGCAACGTGCAACACATCATTAGAACATAAATTTAAGTATATGTTATCAGACGTAGTACATGTGTTGATAGGTAAATCATAACAGCAACGACATACGCTTACGTAACCCTACCCATTAAAATATAGACAGGTTTACAGCATATTGATTATATAAAAAACGCATGATGCGGCAACGGAAACCACGTTTTCTTATGCCTGACACCCCAATAGACAATAAACATGATACAACTAGAAAGGTGAATAGACGCAGGCGTCGATGACTATACCTCCGTTGTTAACAGCCCCCTATTTTTTTAAGGATAGTCAAAATAAATATTCCTTTGATCTACATCGTACCTCCCCCCACCCAAAAATAACTGAAACCAAATATACCCTATATATTTTTAAAAATACAGTGAAATAAATAAAAATAGCCTTTTGACCTACCTGCCACGCCCCCACCCCACCAAAATAAATTAAATTAGAAGATGCTTTTTACAAAACAATTAAAATAATAAAAGTAAAAGAATATATTCGTTTGACCCACCTGCTCCCCTACCCAAAAAAAAAATCTGAAGAGGCTACTGAAATAATGGCCTCTACCCCCCTGTTTATTTGTTCAAATTTGTTGTGTTAAATAAAAAAACGTAACAAAATATTTCACTAGAAAGGTGAATAGACGCAGGCGTCGATGACTATACCTCCGTTGTTAACAGCCCCCTATTTTTTTAAGGATAGTCAAAATAAATATTCCTTTGATCTACATCGTACCTCCCCCCACCCAAAAATAACTGAAACCAAATATACCCTATATATTTTTAAAAATACAGTGAAATAAATAAAAATAGCCTTTTGACCTACCTGCCACGCCCCCACCCCACCAAAATAAATTAAATTAGAAGATGCTTTTTACAAAACAATTAAAATAATAAAAGTAAAAGAATATATTCGTTTGACCCACCTGCTCCCCTACCCAAAAAAAAAATCTGAAGAGGCTACTGAAATAATGGCCTCTACCCCCCTGTTTATTTGTTCAAATTTGTTGTGTTAAATAAAAAAACGTAACAAAATATTTGTTAACATCCCCAGTCTATTTGCCCACCCTGTCCGAATTTTTTTTAAATGGCATTGACCATTGCCCTTCCCGAGTTACCCTCCCATTCGAAAGAAAATAATAATATTTTGCCTTGACCCCCTACTTTTTTGTTCAAATTTGTTTTGACCCCCGCCTGCCCCCCTGGCAAAAAAAATCAATTTGGCCTTGTCCCCCCCCCTCCACCTCCGGCCTGACCCTCCCCGCCCGTAAAGAAATATTATCCAGAGAGGCTACTGCGTTAAATGCAAAAAAATAAAAAAAATATTTGTTAAAGCAACCCCCCCCCCCATGTGCCCACCCTGTCTGAATTTGTTTAATCGGCCTTGATCACTCCCCTTCCTGCCTTACCCTCCCATTCGGACGGACGGACGGACAACCCGAGAACATCATGCGTGCGGCGAACGGAGACATACAAATTATTTCCACATGGTAACAACGTTTTACCACTAAACCTATTTCTAGAGCACTTTAAAGATTCTGCCACCAGGCTATTAGTATTAGTAAATGTAGATACTTCTGCTACTTTGGACAATATAAAATATCCAGTTTTGTTTCGCGATATAATATATGATTAACCAATCCCATTCAATTCCTAAACGTGACAGTATACGACAGATAATTTTTTGTATAAAAGAGCCACAGGTTTACAGACACAGACATTAGAGCGCATTGTGAAGCATGTGCTGTGAAGGCATGGATTCGAGAAAAAATCATAAGCAACATTGAACAAACTATGTAAGGCCATTTTAGGTAGTAACACTATGCCTGTCTCTATTGTCATTACAAAGCTGACATAGCTGATAATACTACCTTCTCTGTCTAATTGCTCAACGTGCAATTTTGATTTGAGACGAAAATAGTTCAATAACCTATATTATGGGGGATATTTTCCATGCACCACCATAAATCTAGACCCTTCTTCATCTGCTGGTTATTTCTGGTATTTACTGTGTAATTAAACGTCGGTACCCAATGGACCATGTAATATTACGTATTTGTTATTATTTTCATGTATCTTATATATTTGTCGTCAAAAATAAAGATACGATTTATTTTATCTTACCATTCAACAATCATTTTTGACGTGACGTTAATACTGCATAATCACGACAGCAGTGCATGTGTTTAATTCTCGTTTTCTATCAACGAATTTGTATGATAGGGAGTCTGTGGTTATGATACTGGTACCTACACAGCGTTCACCCGATGCTGTTTTCGTGTCGGGCTAACGTTGCAGGTGATGTTATAGCATTGCGCCAACATTGATTCAACGCATCGTGTATGCTGGTAGCGAGTGGACACCAGTTGCATAAGTTAGTCTGCCACTGAGTAAATTAACTGACCATTTGTCGATAAAGTGAAACTACGAATGATTTTTTTCCGTTTTCTTTAATTTGTGATGTCTACAGGACAAGAAGAGATTGTAATATGCCACACGGCAAGTTATAACTCGTTAGCTTTGCTGTAAAATACAGATTGCCTTGAAAAGTGGGCGGTACCGAAAGTGTGATGGGTTCGTGTCGAGAAATGACGGCAAACAAAATGTGCCCGTATTTATGGGGAATTGTGGTGTTATTCACCTTCCCGAAGGTGTTATTTTGCAACATATGCAAAGAATAATTATCATTCGCTGACTTTACACTTGATTTGATTTGTTAGGATTTAATATTACTCAGCTAGGCGATGTATTGTGAAGGGACTGCCGATATTTTGGACGCTCATGGATGTGGAGTTAATACCCATGTCTTTATATACACACAAACTCCGAGTGCTGTCGATTCACTTCGCCTGCGAGACGGAACCCAGTGGGATGGCTGGCTGGCTCGCTGGCTGGGTGACTATATGCACATTAATATTAGCTACCTGGTGCATTGCACCTAAATGTCAACACATATGGTAAAGGGACTGGCCCAGGCTAAAATCATAAAAAAATCGGTGATTTTATTTTGGCTTCTTAATATGACCATATGATGTAAACATGTCCATAGACTAGAACTGTAAAAGTTTGTTATTTTTTCTGCTGCGCATTCACCAGTTAGGCTGAAATACAGACGAAATTCCCGTATTTCTTATTTTTGACATGGTTGTCCATAATTCGAGATCAAGAATTGCGTCTATATATCTAGCCTAACTGGTGAATGCGCAGCAGAAAAATTAAAAAACTTTTGCAGTTCTAGTCTATGGACATGATTAAGCATATGGTCATACTAAGAAGCCAAAATAAAATCACCGATTTTTTGACGATTTTAGCCTGGGCCAGTCCCTTTAAATACCGCTATTAACCTTTTAACCGCCGGTGCCGCATATATTCGGGTTTTCATTTTATCAGCACATTAAATACCACATTTTAAATATGGTAAAGATAAAATGTGCCAGCAAGATTTGAAAAGAATCGACCCCCATTTTGTCAAATTTGAATATTTTTTTCACTCTCTTGAAGTTGTGGATCGCGTCAGCGAGACACAACTTCAGGTGGGTGAAAATTCAAATTGAATAATTTGGCGGTTAAAGGGTAAATGTTCTTACTGTGATGAATTATAACTTTTTTTAATAAGAAAATTTACTTTCAAACATGACAAGGAAGCTTAACCCATTTCTCACCAAATTGTATTATTTAAATGTTCACCAACTTGAAGCTGTGTCTCGCTACCTGGACCCACCACTTCACGTTGATGAAAATTACTCATATCTGCCTAATTTGAGACAACACATTTGCAAATTGTGGTGTTTGAACAACAATTTTATTCCTAATAACAGTGATTTTATCGGCTAATCAAACGGATTCAAGACGATTATAGTCGTGATCAGGGTTGAAAGGGTTAACCCCGTAAATTTCCCAGCAATGCCAGGGTCAGACGGTAATTACTTATTCAGGTAAATCTGGCTGGCGTTTTGCCCCCTCACCTCCGCACCGATCCGTTTTCGGCGCATGCCACTTGCAGGCGGACTGGCGCGCTAAATAATTAAAGGTCCACCGCCCCATAGATTCAGTTACGGAGCCTGGAACACGTTCCCTGAAACAGCTCCGATTTTATGGCTCCGATTCGCCCCATAAAATGTAGGTGCTACAACTCATCCCAAGTGAATTAGAGGCCGCATAATACACGATGCGGTGATAAATGCTATAAACAGTGACACTGCTATCCGAGTGTGGACTATGTTATAACTTTAGGACTTAGAGGTTCCCAAGTGATCACTTAGACCTTTCCCATCGATCTTACTATCGCAATATCACATTAAGCAGTATAATAATTTATTGAATTCACAACGGGAATTGCGTTAGCAATTTTTATTTGGAACGGAATATTGTATAGAAAAAATATCTTAACCTATTGCAATATCTACAATAATCGTTTTTAATTGTTTTAATCACCATTAAAGCGGTAAATTATAGAATAAAAATGAGTACCTGTGCACCTCAAATGGGTATAAAATTTATTAGTAGTATTAATTTATCCGTGTAAATGGTCTAAATATCGCGCGATATCGCGCATTTCACGGTCATATACCGTAAACTGTGTGAAATGGTTTTACCTCTTTCAGGGCGGGGGCCGACGTTTGACGGCAAAATTAGATTCTGACGTTTAAATTCGATCCCGCACTGAAATAATTAAACATTTATAATGCAGTAGACCCATAACATAGGTATTCAAATGAGGCAGAAAGAGCTAACCAAGACATTTGTGGTGAATTAAAAAATTCAAAAAAAAATAATTTTGGTCGCCATAGTTTATAATAATTATAATATAAACATATGTCAGCGCTGTAAGGGTTAAAGTGAATGACAAGTAGATGACATTGACAAATCTACCAAGAGAGGAGGGCCCTACCTATATTACTAACTCAGTGGACACACACAATATATGTGTTGTATTTCATTGAAAAACTATTTTAAAACTATATATTTTGCTTTGTCGTATGTTTATATACATGTACATTATATTGGAATGTAGTTTTGCTACAGCATAAGTTATTACGCATTTCTAAACTGTGCTTGTTTTTCTATCGCTTCTAAATAAAGTAGCCTACAGCGATGCGGAGCGCATAATTATTAACATTACACGTCGAAAAAAATACAATTTCTGTAGAGCGAGGGAAAAGCACGACTTTCGTGAGTTTCCAACACTTTGTAGCACGGGAGACACTCTCTAGTTTTGTTGGCACATGAATTTTCTGACGATTTAGAGGCTACATTTCGTGCAAGGAGCTGAATTATATCTAATAATATATCTGATAAGTCAATAATGAGCTAACGTTGTTAGGCGTGCACCATTAAATTACTAGGGAGAAAGGGGGGGGGGCTGAAGTTTTTTAACTGGCTTTCACCTCCTGTCTGCAATATGTTATTTAGTTCCCAATCTGCATCAAGCTAAATATTAATTCGACTTTGTTAGAATTTTTTTCGATCTACAAAGTTGGATCTCAAACTGGGCTTAGTATTAATGTGGGGTTAAGGAGATGGGCGAAGCGAAGCTTCACGAATTAAAGCGTCATTTATTGATGCCGAGCAAAGGAAGGCAAGATGTTTTTGGGGGCCAATAATATTTATTTACAACATGTCCTTCAGATAATTATATATTTCATTAAAATTCAATCTCGATATATTTTTTTTCTAAAATACCACAGTCCCCCTTAGATGTTGGCACATCATCGGACCAATGTCTGGATTTTAGTCGGCTTTCCATGCAATGTTTCATGTAGTCGTATCCCACTGGGCACATGACGTTGTTGCGACGTTTAGTCAACGTCAATGACGTTGATTCAACATCACATCAACGTCATTAACCCAATGGGAGGCTCGTTCATAATATTGCCATACAGCTACATAATTCAGAATAAAACAAGGTATAGGCCTGGTCAATTCAGACATGCAATACTAAAATATTACAGATGCGAGCATATATATATGTTTAATATTATACATTTGAATTTGAATATTGCACAATTATTATTTAATTGAAAAGTATCTGAATAAATGGGGATATTATATATACAACGATGACTAATATATTATAAAGAATAGTATCAGCGTGGTCCAATGTCTCATCACACCAGGCTCCCGGTGCTTCCTGGACCAGCAGGAAGGACAGTGGATGAATAAATGAATGAATGAATGAATGAATGAATGAATAAATGAATGAATAAATGAATGAATGAATGAATGAATGAATGAATGAATGAATGAATGAATGAATGAATGAATGAATGAATGAATGAATGAATGAATGAATGAATGAATGAATGAATGAATGAATGAATGAATGAATGGGGTTTCGGGCCACCTTTGTGCACATAATTATATGCTAAACTGAATCAGGCGAACCTCTTGAGGATGGTGAGATGAATAAAATGACACTGCCCTCGAGACACAGTATTCAATTTTTTCGAGCCGTGGCGGAAATTTGAATGTCAGAGCGGTGACGAACCCGCGACAACTGACTTTCTCAGCTGGTAAATCTCGTTCTGATTCAAATTTTACATATGTAAGTGATTTTTACACAAGTGGATAACAATGCAATTATAGATTTTATCCCTTTAAGTGTTAGGCCTATCTATCATTTAAGAGTATTTTAATTTTTTAATGAGATAAAGTTAGGATAATTATAATTCTAAGATTTTTACTGTGATGAGCCCCATTAAGATTAAGATTATCTAACTTTCTCTAATTTTCATTTGAAAGTCAAGATGCTCTTAACTAATGGAATGGAATGAGAAACCGTTAAGATAAGCTTAATTTTAAGATTTCTAATGAGTATTCATTTGTGATCGCTGCAACTGCTTAATACTACCAACCCGATGTTGTCATAATGTTGGGTCGCCATCTCCGATGTCGGCCCAACGGTAAGACAACATTGGGCCAATGTATCGTGTTTTCTGGATGGTAGCCTGTTTTCGTGCCTCCGAATATAGCTTCAAACGTGATCGTTTACGAATATTCACAGAAACGATTTTCTACAACATGCCCTGGATGCAGAGCTAAATCAAGGACCTTTACTGTAGATCTGGTAATTTTCGCGTGTTAAAATTTTCGCGAATTTGTTATTTTGGGACTTTTCACGAATTATCAATTTCGATGGTAGTTAACGCTATTATAATAATAATTTCGCGAGATCAATAAACTCGCGAAATTGTCCTCCTCGTGAAATTCGCAAAAATAAAAAACTCGCGAATATTACCAGGCCTAACAGTATTTATTTTTGATTTTTCTTTTTTAGTATTGTGGGGGTCTCAGTTCAACTCACCATCATCAGAAGGTTCTCATGACCCAACTTAACCTACATGAGGTTTTACACAAATTGCCTATAGTCCCATTAATTCATTCATTCATTCATTCATTCATTCATTCATTCATTCATTCATTCATTCATTCATTCATTCATTCATTCATTCATTCATTCATTCATTCATTCATTCATTCATTTATTCATTCATTCATTCATTCATTCATTCATTCATTCATTCATTCATTCATTCATTCATTCTTTCATTCATTCATTCATTCATTCATTCATTTGTTCATTCATTCATTCATTCATTTATTCATTCATTCATTCATTCATTCATTCATTCATTCATTCATTCATTCATTCATTCATTCCGATACTGTAGTGAATAATATATTGTCGTTGTCACAGATTTATTTGTCTGAGCACGGATTTTCAGGTGTGCACCTCGATAGCGAAAGTAGGGAAGGACCTCCAAACTGTGACAGGCGGTAGAACTAACTATATTACACCATGGCTCGCTCCCATATATAGTGACGTGAGGGTGTGTTGGTCCGTTGCTGCCACAAGCCGTTGAACCGCTATTGGTTTACTGTTGGTCCACCGTCGTAGACGGTGGACCAACAGTAAACCAATACCGGTTCAACGTGTTGTATCTGCTGGGTGTGCACATATTCCGAGCCTGAGTGACGGCCTGAGTCAATGAGGCGATGAGGGACTGTCCACGGAGATGGGGAAGTAATGGGCGGCCAGGACCCCGGAGGAGAGCTAGAACAGACCTTGTGGTCTCATAAAGCGCCAAGTTCACTGTAAACATCACCCATGTCTGAACAATGCTTGACTGCACGAGTACAATGTGCAGTGAGGGCAGTGACCCCGGTGTAGTGGTTTAGATGCGTGCCTGTCACGCCAAAAGTAGCGGTTTTCTATCCGCTCTGGTATTCATGTCAAAAACGACGTTTCTTTCTCGTCCACATGTGAAGATTCAGTATTATGTGAAGCCTCAGTGACTGATAGCTAGATTGCTCGATCCAAATAAACGAATTCGTGTTAATGTTATACAAATGATTTGTGTTTACTGGGATAGAAAGGAGTTTTGCAGTTTTCGTATTAGTGTATAATGTGAACGTAGCTTAAGATTGGAAGTCAATTTTATCTGATTCATCATCTTCAGGAGGTATTCATGGACCACATTAGCCTATATGTGCAGTGTGCACAAATGTGGACACTTACCATGTTTATGACTCTTTCAATCTACGGAGGTCTGGCCAAGCTAAATGCTGACCTTTTTAGTCTTTATAAACCCTGAATCTTGTCGCTCATTGCTGTTGCAATTCTCGACTTGTGGATGGAAATGACTTGGAGTGGTTGAAAAATTTAGGAAAATGACCTTCTGTTGTTATAAAAATAGTTTCATAAAATAGTCGCTCTAGAACACGTGGATGTAGGAAATTAAATCATTCTTAAGGGATGAGAAATGATACTTTGGGCACCATGAGGTTAAAGGGTTAACATTGGTTCAAACGACCAACATTGGTCAAACATTGGGCAGATGTGTGGTATTTGCTGGGAGTCAGGATGATGTGAGCGACATCTATGGGGGGAGGATGATAACACCAGTGAGCCACGGATCCAGCCACAAGGTGTCATGTACGTGATTTTGATTTAAGGAATCACCAGGTGGCGTGATGGAATTTTTGAGATTTTCCCCTCTTTCACCAGGGGGCTCGCTAGTTTCAGCTTCACCCGCATCTGCAAAAAAATGAATTCATGACAACTATTAAATCCTTCTCAGTTTATTATCCCATATATATTGTTTGCACAGTTGAAAGAAAAACATATACTTTTTCCATCCTCGTCGAATATTTGCGACGTAATGAGGGCTCATAAAGACGGTAATGTTCCATATTTATTGCACAGTTCACATTTATAATGGTACAATAACCTGTCCCGCACCAGGTTTTGGATATTTTATGCGATGGCCTACAGTTCACCCATTCCTTTATGCTCAATTCTTAGTTCTCAAACATTAATTTGGTATTTTATGCCATACCAGATGCAATGCTCATTTTGTATGTAATAAAAAATGCCATAATTGATAACTAGTAAATATATTCCGTATCTCAGAAAACACAAAACATTTGTAAAGCATTTGTATAACGCCGGCTTAACATCTTTGACGTTGGTCCGACATTGTACAAATGTCATACAAATGTTTTGTGTTTACAGGGTATTTATTCCATATCTGAAAGTTCCAGAGTAATGCTTATGTTGTATGAAGTAAATGGCCGTATCATAATATTACCATAACAAATATCTCTATTTTTCTAATTTTATTGACTTTTAATTTGATTTAAAACTTGCCTCAGCCCGTGTATATAACCTATCCTAGCAACACAAGGGTTGGGATAGTATTGCTCGGACACCACGACAGTACGAGCATGCCATAATTAACGAGCTCTGTTCGGAGCTGTGACATATCTTAAGAATACTCATTCTGAGAGGCTGGCAGCAGAGAGATTGTGCTAATTCATCATCATATTCTCCGGGGATGTCTTTCCCAGCAGATAATGTCCAAGAAATGCTTTCATGTTGTCGTAGCGTCTTCGACGCTGGCCCAACATTAACTCGACATTGGGTGAGCGTCTCGGCTTTGCTGAGTTAGAATGCCTTCTGTATTAGAGTCAGAGCCACCCGAAGGTCACATCAATATACTCCACCCCTGCTCATCTTCAGCGAAATAAATTTACATTAAAGACTCCCACACACCGCAAAGACTACCCGCGATTGCTTAAAACGCGACCGTCGTGGCAGGTTTTAGAAAATCGCAGATAAGATGGTTCTACGACTAGACGGCAGCATGTCGCACCAGAAAGATTGTTACCGACTCGTCGTCGTAAGCTATAGCAGCGATCCTAGTGGTGACCGTGTAGGCCCCCTAGAAGATGTTTCAAAAGCAATATTGAGACATTACGATCGCGTCGCAGGCGATGCCACACCACAATGACTGTCTACGACGGCTAAGACGGGCCACGACTAAGACGGGACATGCTCAGTCTTGAAGACAGCTTTCGACGCGACGGACATCGACGAAATCGTAGTCGTGGCAGTGACACACTGCACCGATTGTTTAATATTATCGTGGCGTCTAAGTAAGTAAAACAATTTCTTAACGTCACTTTTCGGCACTGATGGTCATTTAAGTGACACATTGAGGTGTGTGGGAGCCTTAAGCTGTAAAACGCTAAGCACGACTATTACTGCTCTGCAAAGCCAAAAGGCAGTATCTGCTTACTTGTAAAGTAAGCAGATACTGCCTTTTGGCTTTGCACGGCAGTAATAGTAGTATCTAATCCGTTTCATAGCTTTTTAAAGCGCAGTTCCTGGGAGCAAAATGTGTGTTTAAGCATCTCACTCACTCACTCCGAATGTTTGGTCTCAAATTAAACAAATATGAGTGATTTTCACCCACCTTAAATTGTGGGTCCCGGTAGAGAGACACAACTTCAAGTGGGTAAAGATTTAAATTATACAATTTAGCGGTTTAAGTGATAACTAAATTTTACTGTTGTTTTAGCGTCGCAGACTGTGGCCAACATTAAACCAATATCGGGTTAACATGTCGTGGTCATATCGCTTTAAACTTTGTCCTAATTGCAAGTCGGTAACATTTGAAGCTTCAATTGCAAGTATTGATAAAGAGTTTTTAATATAAAGAAAATAAATTAAATAATCTTCAGCAAAATACCAATTACAGTGGCCTGTTTTGATTAGAACTTGTCTTAAAACGTCGCCGGTGTGAGGTCGCGTAAATAAGAAAACAGACTTGATGATAATATGCTGAGACAGCATCAAACATGTACTTGTGCCGTGCGGCGGGCCTCGTCTTTCTACACGTACTCAGATTACAGAAGACACAAGCACCTGCTGCGAACGTGGAGATGTAATGAATTATTCAAAATCACTTCCTGCTATTATTTTGAGCGTACCGTACATGTCGGCATTGCCGTGTGGGTCTGATTCTCGCGAAAATAAAAACATCGGTTCGAGAGAAACAGTTACCCTTTATTTTGACGTCACTCACTCACTCACTCACTCACTCACTCACTCACTCACTCACTCACTCACTCACTCACTCACTCACTCACTCACTCACTCACTCACTCACTCACTCACTCACTCACTCACTCACTCACTCACTCACTCACTCACTCACTCACTCACTCACTCACTCACTCACTCACTCACTCACTCACTCACTCACTCACTCACTCACTCACTCACTCACTCACTCACTCACTCACTCACTCACTCACTCACTCACTCACTCACTCACTCACTCACTCACTCACTCACTCACTCACTCACTCACTCACTCACTCACTCACTCACTCACTCACTCACTCACTCACTCACTCACTCACTCACTCACTCACTCACTCACTCACTCACTCACTCACTCACTCACTCACTCACTCACTCACTCACTCACTCACTCACTCACTCACTCACTCACTCACTTTAGTATTGATATACGAGTGTTCCACTGTGATTTGACAAATAGTGTCCCCCTGGTGTCAGGGACATGCATATTTTCGCAAGGCCAGGCGACCCAGAAGATGGGCGCAATAAATCAACCAAACAAAGCCCGGTAGAATGTGATCATGAAAGGCCGATGAACTGTCCCAGGAAAAAACGATAACTTGTCTTTAAACTGTTTCAATACTGGCTCAATTTCTCAGATTTTACGGGCTGACGTTGAGAAAAATGTACAGATGCAAGGCCTTCGCACAAAACTTAAAGTCAATCATTGAATTAATACACAGAACGAGCGTGTCTATTTATCATTTATAACTGATGACTTGATAATGTTCGTGTGGCGGCCGCAGCATTGTAGTGATCGTAGCAAATGGTTTCCTGCAGAAAAAAACATAACACCGTACACCCGATGGTGACATTTGTCACGGTTTAGTATCTACCTAGTAAACACAATGATCAACCATCGTTGTGACCGTTGTTTACACATTCTAGCAGATCCACTGATGAATTTATTCTGGTGATTGACAATACTATTACAGGACTGATTGACAGTACCATTACAAGACTGTAATGGTACTGTCAATCACCAGAATAAATGTGTCAATGGATTTGCGTGAATGTGTACACCATGGTCAGAGCGACGACTGGCCAGTGGTTAAACATACGACATTGAACCTGTGGATTTTTTGGGAAAAGCATGCCCCTCGCAGATGTGTGCTGATGAATCAGTGATCGAAAAGCCTTATTGGCAGAAAGTTGTGACAAAGTTCACCATCAGTGGTAGGCCCCTATACTGGTGAAGAAGTCGTCTAGGTAAACTTTATGGAATAAATCTGGGGGTACCCCCGGGAGTCTCAATAATCAATCATGACTAAGCACCCCTATTTAGTCAAATGACTAAATAGGGGTTATTTTTAGTGCACAGTACTATACACATAACTGTACTCTACATGCATTTGCACAGCTTGGGGCACTAAATGTGCACAACCCTGATGACAAACATCCGACTCGGCTAGGATTCGAAACCAGTACCTCTGAGTTTCGAGCCACAACCGGACCAAATGAGACATCGTGGACGGCCGTCAAGAAATGATGACAGGATTCACTTTTGTGATCAATAGATGATGACAGATTTTAACAATGATAAATCTTTTCATAACAGTTTATTCGATTAATTGCCAAGAAAAGCAACCATTATCTTGCAAAAATTAGGCTTAATAGCCCTGAGATATTACGTGGCAATAAATTAATAAGTGATTGTATTAGAGATAAAATTAGAGCAGTTGCGTGAGCTTCATTTTAATATAAAAGTTGCATCCTAAAAGTTCAAAAGCGTTAAAGAGAAAATTATGTTGCAAGTAAAATAATATTGTTTTCACTTCAAACATAACGTAACTAAAAATATAAGCTACTTCCATTTTTCGGTTTTACAATGTACTACGCAACAAATTGAAGGTCACATAACATATCACGTGACAGAAGCAAATGCGTTGATAGAGTACTACACATCCCTGGTATATATTTGGAAATATTTGTGCTTTCAAATTAATGATTACAGTACTTGTTTGGTATCATATAGCTGCATAACAATATTTTCCTAAGAAAAGACTGATTAATACGTGTTTCCTACCAAATGATTGACTATCCCATGAATGATAAATGACTAATTGAAGCATATCAAATACTTTACCTTTACCGTTGTTTGCTGTCAAAATATTGTTTATTTCTCTAATAGTTTTCTCTCTCTGTATTTTCAGGTATGTACTGGGTTTCCTTATATTGTGTGATGACTGAGGCTGTAGACGTGTCGTAAGTAACTGTTATATTATATCGCCATCAGAAATGAATGACATCTGAAACTGAAAAATAGAATAATGTCATGCTATTCTCACGGCAGATTTTACTTTAGTTTTAGGTTTTATTCCGTTGTTATTATGTACTTTCCACCATTATTTTAACCCACCGTATGTATTTGAAGACTTATACCCACTTTCTCATCTGCGGATAAAGAGTTGATGCTGAACTGTCTTCTGTGCTAACTTTTGTGCGTGCTGCTGCATGTTTCGAGGAAGATTCACACTAAATAAAATGTCACAGACATTGATTAAATAGTTTTTGGAACGTGTTCAGTTAATGAATGCATTCAATGTTGGACATATCTATTTTTCATATATAGAAATATTTTTCATTCATTTGAAGCTGGAATTTGAATCAGCAATTCCATCTGCGAATTTATGAAAAAAAAACCAAGCAATTTAACAGCAAAATATATAACTATTGTGCTGCTGAATTATTTGTTACTATTTTTCGTCATTTGAAGCTGGAATTGCTAACGCAATTTCCAGCTTCAAGTGACTAAAATATATATATATTTATAAAAAAAAACATCTTCAAAATTAAACTAGATGATTAACTGATCATCTACCATAGACTTTGTTATTCATTCCAGTTACTTTTAATTGGCTGCTAGGGTGTGATATTATTTGTTTTATCCCATACAGGTAACAATTGCGTCAACAAATTTGCAAAGTCAAACAGCAGTAACCGTTCACTTGAAAAGTAATAAGTTACTACAGTTTGCCTTTACACTGCATGATTTAAATGATTTATATTGGAATACAGATTGTTTTACTATCATTTAATGTCGCTTTATGTAGCAAATGCGTGACACATTCGCTACAACAGAAAGAGCGAAGTCGGATATATGCCTCACACTTTCTCGAAATATTTATTATCTTCTTTATACCATAAGCCGTGTTTATAATATAATATGCAGTACCATAAATCATACTACACACTCCTGGTCTTTGAACAGTTTGTGGCACTGTATACGCACAACCAAGATGACACATTTGAAGTCAAGACAGTGTCACATTAGACAGAAATATTCGATCGTTGTCCAACACCTCCCCCCGCCTCCGGATCTACAAACTACTGGAGCGATGTCTAAGCCGATCATTTAATTCTCGCCATAATATTGATTGTTAGAGAAGATCTTCCACCTCGTTATGACATCCCCCATTAGCTCATTTACCCATCATATAAATATACGGTGAATTGATTATCTTCACCAGCGAAAACTTTCGTATATTTTACATGCTCAACTCAAGGTTAGATGTGCTCTCGTGATCCTCGGATTGTTTGAAAACACCATAGTGCCTTGTGTCCAGTTGAAAATTTCCTCATGCCTCATAATTTATATGAGATCAAATATTGCAGTGCGGGAATCGTCTTTAGACGTTAGAATCTGAAGTCTATAGACTTCAGATTCTGACGTCTAAAGACGATCTCCACACTGTAAGAATTAAAAATGTGTAATGGCTGCAGACCCATAAAATAGCGGAAAGAGCTGACTAAGACATTTATGATGATTTCAAAAATGGAAAAAACCTTTGGTGTACATGGTTTATACAAGACTATTTCTGCGTTGTGAGGGTTAATAAAGAGAACGGACAAATGGCTTACCCTTTACTTACCCTCAGTTATCAGGTGATCTGATCACGACGAGATCACCCAGAGGCGTATTTCGGGGGGGGGGGGCGTTGGGCCATACCCACAGACCTGGTTTTATTATATTTTTAACACATTGAAAATAACCCTCGAAAAATCTGCAATCTTGGCCGTTTCCCCCCCCCCCAATCTTTTTTCAGGTAGGCCTACTCCCTGAAGATATTATTTTCTAACCGATATTAAATATTCATTGCTTCAACGATTATGAACAGATGCGTATTAAATTTATTATTTCTCCTCGCGACATTGTTTTGGAAGCAAACGCGTGCTGCGTGAAATTAGCAGGTACAGTGCCATTCCACTCAGACACAGGCTTATTATAAGAAGCAAGTCATGAAAGCCCCAAAGCAATAATCGTTGTCAGGAGCAATCAATGATGGCTTAAGAGACCAACTGTCATTGGACCCCCCCCCCCCCCCGCCAAGCAGTCGGTAGGAAAGTCACCGGAGAGAAGCTATAATGGGAATGTTAGACTCCTTCTAAAGTCAATCATTTTCAGTGAAGAGAGCAGCTTTGATCCTTTATCCGATTATCAAATTTAAATTTCCACTCATTTGAAGTTGTGTCTACTGCGACCCACAACTTCGAGTGGGTAAAAACTACCTATATTTGCTTATCTTCAGACAAGATATTGCCAAATCTGCATGTTCTCACATCCATTTTCACCAACTTCAAGTTGTGCCTCGCTACCGCGACCCACAACGTCAAGTGGGTGAAAAATACCCACGTTTGTTTAATTTCAGACAATACATTGGAGTATTTGAATATTTAAACACACATTAATTCCCAATAACCGCGATTTAGTGTGCTGATAAAACAGATTAACCCCTACAGCGAGGGAATCGACTTTAGACGTCAGAATCTGACGTCTGTACACGTCAGATTCTGACGTCTAAAGTCAATCCCCACACTGTGAGAGTAGAAATATTTCTAATGGCTGTAGACTCATACCATATAGGAATTCAAATTAATTGGAAAGAGCTAACTTAGCCATTTATGATGATTTCAAATTGAAAAAACCCTTTGGTTGCGATGTTTTTTACAAATTATTAATTCAGCGTTGTAAGGGTTAAAAACGATTATAGTCGTGATTGCCGGTGAAAAGGTTAAGGGACATCAGAGACTCTATTCTGATGGAGAGACGTCATGTAAAGGCGAATACTATTAATCCTACTTGAACAGTTACTGCCGTCCGAACACATCCGAACATAATGAGGATCCCTCAAAATCAACCGCTCGGTCACATCTGACTGATTTTAAAACCATAGGCCTACCATGATAATTGGTCTGTGCTAGATTAACAATAACTCCCCATTCCCGGCTTAGAATGTAGTGGTCGGACAAAGAAAACAATGTAGTGGTGTGTTTTAATAATATAATGGTAGGCCCCTACAGATGTCGTGTGTCGGTCGTACTTTTCACGAACAAAGAAATCTAGTTAAAGATTATGTGTTATTGTGAAATATTTTAGTGCGCATACATAGGTCACTAGGATCGATGAAGTCAAATCGCGTCTTGCTACATCTACACAGCTCGACAACTGCAGCGAAACAGGCTGCAGTTCGTCTTCTGTGAACCCTTCAGGAGTTACGCAGCCGTATCCTAATCCTGAATTGCCCCCGAACCCATCACTCGGGGACGGGACACACAAGTCGTGTGTGTAAACGGAGATACATTAATCATAACAGCTCTTAATTGGCTTATGTTGACAAAATCAATACTCCCCAATTATCGAGCACATCTCTCTTTTTCTTATCGTATTGGGTTATTTTATGGGATTACATCGCTAAGTGCCCTAAGTGGTATGCATCGATACAACAGCCCGGCAACCCAGGAAACACAAAACAATTGTATAACATTAATACAACGTCGGCCCAACGTCTTCGCCGTTGTTCCAACATTGTATTTATGCTATACAGTTGTTTTGTGTTTCCTGGGAATAAGGAGTGTTTGCCCTCCGTTGTACCAGTGATGGTTCGGTTGCTGAGTGAAGTAACCAATTGTGAGAGAGATAGGAGTCATGATTATTTCCTGCGAGAGGTAACGATCTCTATATCAGACAGACAAGATCCCAGCAAACACGAAGCGATGTTCTGCCACATGTAGTAGGACCCTCAGGTGATTTTCGGTCCACATCCCCCTAGAATCTGGTGTCATTTCCAGGTGGATATTCACAGTTTTTGTAGAGAATGCTGATGCTCTGAGACTGTAGCTGTATCCAAGGAATATCCTTGCTGTATCTCATCCGGTTTGGCTATAAACTCAAAACCTACACCCAGCAAACACGAGACGTTGGCCCAACGTTGGTTTACTGTTGGCCCAACGTCGTAGACGGTGAGCCAACAGTAAACCAACGTTGGGCCAACGTCTTATTTTTCCTGGGCAAGTACTGAGCAGACTCAAACTGTGAATTATTTATTTAACAGGAGAACGTGAACCCAGAATTATGTATTTAACAGAAAAATATGATACAAGTTTTGCAAAATGAAGCATATCAGTCAGGAGAACATTATTATGGATCTGAAGTATGCAGTGCTACCTATGGTACTAAATACATAACCCTTAAATTCGTGCGAAAAAGAATACGGCATAATCCAGATATGCGCTTTTTCTTGTTGTGATAATACCGCAACGTAAATGAACCACGCATATTATCATTAATGGCAAATGCCATAAATTATCCATTCCTCATTACGAGTAGACGACTCCTTTTAATGGAATCTTGTCTGAGGGATTAATGGTAATTAACAAAGGACGTGCTGCCATTGTATTTTTTATCGCTTCATCTTACAATGACGACAGTAGAATAAATCTAAAACCTCCAGCATTAATTGGAAATCCGTTTTCCCTGCGGCAAATAAGCTCACGACTATGATTGGACCAGCCTCGTTGCGAATCTAGGTCAACGTCTTAGACGTTGACCCAGATCCATAACGAGGCTGGCAGATAGTATATTTATCGCTATGATGCTTTAGCAAGAAGGTTGAGACAACATCTTTTGTTTGCGTTGAAGATTTATTTCTTTTCTCTGTCAGAAGATAAGACACGCCTTTGTCGCTCTGTTCCTGCGTGCCAGAGACACCGGATTTGTTCCTTTATCCAAGTCCCACAATCGATGGCTGTTCAGAGGCACACAGCTCCAGAAGAAATGCCTGATCCCATTGTTCGTGTGTACGTGATCCTATTTATTGGCGTAAATACGGCACTATAGTACCTGGGCGTATCAAGCCAAACAGCTGTAACTGCTTACTTGGAAAGTAAGCAGCTACCACTGTTTTTCCCAAACAGCAAATGTGAACATCAGCAACTGTTTATCATTCAAGTGATGGTCACTGCAGCTTGCCTTTCTAAATGTAGTGCATCATTAACTGTATGAGATTCATCTCTCATTTTGCACAGTTATACGTATTTGTGATGTGATCGCAAATTATCTCTGAACAAGCAGGTGTGTGTAAAATATCATAATTTATTGTGCCTGAAAGCACGGTTACGTGAATAAACTATTGTCTTTACTCGGCATCTCAGTCGAGCACTTCAGGCTGTGTGCAGATTACCTGTACAAAGACAATGTTGGGCTGATTACAACATTACAACATTCCTGTACATGACTCTATGGTTACACTGTACACTATCGACTCTACATACATTATAATACTCTTTGGTGATCAGCTCTAAACCACAACGTGTGCATGTCTACATCACATTGCGGTTGATTTCGATATATTTTATTGATGCCCCCCCCCCCCTAATATTGAAAATATCCCCTACAAATTTCCAGATAAAGTACTTGCTATTTTGTCAGTACAACACTTTCATATCGAATCCAAGATCTACAACTCTGAATGTGCGTGAGACGAAATACTAAAAACAACTTATTTCGGGAACATCGTCAAAATCCTGTGATTAAGACCCTGCATTCCCACATATGTGGTGAGAATTATTATTTTGACATATTAACAAAATTCATAAAAAAAATAATCATTATTTCAATGAAAATTAGAACATCTCAAAAAAGCTCATGTAAGACCACTACTTAAACGCAACTCTTCCTAACAGGAACTGAAGAATTACCCGTATCCAATGTGAGTCCCATTTTCATTTTTTTAGAAATGGTAGCAGCCAATCGTCTGCAAGCTCATTTTTGTTAATGCTTGACTTGTCCGTTGTCGTCTGCTTTTGACACCATTGATCACGATGCGCTAACAAGCAGACAGATAAATTGGTACGGAATATCGGGGACGTCTAAGATTTTGTTCTCTTCTTATTTAAAAAATAGGCATCAATCCGTAAAAAATAAAGCTTACACTCTCACATGGGGTTCCACAGGGCTCAGAGCTCGGACCACTGCAACTAGTTCAGAATTACTTCCCTAGAATGGTAACTAGATCCCCTCGTTTTAACCGTTCTCTTCCTAGGCCTATTCTAAAACAATTCCATTGGCTCCCTGTAAAATTTCGCATTCATTTTAAGTATGCACTAATACTTTCAGAACCCTAAAATACAACTAATCTGCATATCTCTCTATCTTACTCCTGCCACCGACGTGCTCAAAACTTATATGGTTCAGAAATTAAAATATATTTTCTGCTCCTCGCATAAAATAAAATGTACAAGATTTATCTCTATGGCAGGCCCAACCCTGTGAATTTTCTACCTGTGCCCATTTTCTATGAACAGAGGGGATCAGTGATTTACAGTCTCACAATACTTACGAACATGAACACATTGTATCGACTGCTCCATTGCAAACTCAATTGATTTCGTTATAGTGATTCGAGGCCTACATTCATGCGAGGCCATTGTCAGTGCACGCGTACCTGATGCATTGATAAAGGTAATCATCAGTGATTGATTTACCAAAGAAGGCGTTGTCCTTTCTTCTGGCATTCATTTCGAATCTTTGGCGACTCGATGGCGATGCGTTGGGCCACCACTAACGTGCTGGCCCAGCGCATCGCCAGCGAGTCGCAACCACCTTTTTATTATCTGGTAGGTAGTGATTAATGGGCTTTGGCGGCCATTGTGTTTTTAGCTGACGGCTTATAGATCACTTGTAAGATTTTTCATCCAAATTCTGGTGAAATGCAGGCCACAACATTGGGCCGGGATTTGCCCGGCGTTTCGCCACCGTCTCTCTAGTCATCCGGCCTTCTGAGTGATTAAACAAGCTCACTGGAAAAACCAATGCCTTATCTGCTGCTACGTCACCTGCAGGAACTGGCAAAATGCCAACTTCTTCTGTGACCGTAACAGGCTATACCCTGGCAAACAGGCGACGTTGATCCAGTGTTGTTTTGAAGGTTGGGGCGTTCCGTATTATCCAGGTATTATAACATGCAGAGCCGCGTCGTGTTGTGATGATGGTGGCTTGTAGCTCAGTGGATAGAGCGATACTTTATCATTAGTGTCAAAATGAGACATGTCAAATATTAAAATACATCTTCAAACATTGTCATATTAATCTCTCCTGATTAGGCAATCACGTAATAGCACCAGCACCATCACCTCTAACAACACCAGTCCTCTACCACCACCACCACCACCACCACCACCACCACCACCACCACCACCACCACCACCACCACCACCACCACCACCACCACCACCACCACCACCACCACCACCATCTCTACCACCACCTGCATAAATAGGTAGGCCTACACAACCATCATCACCACCACCACCACCACCACCAACACCAACACCACCAACACCACCATCACCACCACCATCACTACCACCACCACCACCACCACCACCACTACTACCATCACCGACACACCATCTCCACCATCATCTCCACCACCACCACCACCACCACCACCACCACGACCACCACCACCACCACCACCACCACCACCACCACCATCTCTACCACCACCTGCATAAATAGGTAGGCCTACACCACCATCATCACCACCACCACCACCACCACCAACACCAACACCACCAACACCACCATCACCACCACCATCACTACCACCACCACCACTACTACCATCACCGACACACCATCTCCACCATCATCTCCACCACCACCTCCATCACCACTACCACCACCACCACCAACACCACCACCACCACTACTACCATCACCGACACCACCATCTCCACCATCATTTCCACCACCACCTCCATCACCACTACCACCACTACCACCACCCTCACCATCAACACCACCACGACCACCACCATCTCCACAAACGCCCTCACCACCACTACCACCACCATCACCATCAACACCATCACAACCACCACCATCACCGCCACCACCCTCACCACCACCATTTCCACCACCACCACCAACCACCATCTCCACTGCCATCACCGACACCACCATCTCTACCATTCTCTCCACTACCACCTCCATCACCACTACCACCACCATCACCACCAAAACCTCTACCACCACTACTACCACCATCACCACCACCACCATCACGACCTCCATCATCACCACCGCCCCCATCTTCACCACCATCTCCACCAACACCTCTATAACCACGTAGGCCTACACTACCACCAACACCACCACCATCTCCACCACCACGTGCACCACCACCAACACCACCACCTACACCACCTACACCACCACCAACACTACCACTACCACCATCGCCATCACGACGACGATCACCACCACAACCACACCCACCATCACCACCACAATCACCACCACACCACCATCTCCACCACCGCAAACACCACCACGTACACCACCAACAACACCTCAACCACTATTACCACCATTAACATCATCATAACCATCTCAACCACCACCTCCACCACCACGACCACCACAATCACCACCACCACCACCACCACCATCACCCTCACCAACATCACCTTCACCACCACCTTCACCACCATCATCTCTACTACCGCCTCCACCATCACGTACACCACCACCAACAATAACACCAACACCACCTGCGTAATTCGATCAACCTTGACTCAATTTTTTTTTATAATTCACCATTTCAACTAATAGCTTGGTGGTTAGTGAATCGATCTACACAACTCGTAGACTATTATGAATAATATTTAAGCATTTTGATCCAATAGTCTGTTTTAGCAAACTCAATAATTTAATTTGGTAGAGAATAATATTATTTATAACGAAAGAGTGAAAATGTTTTTTTTTAAAGAACTACGCGTTTTTGTAGAATACTTTCTCTCCGTTAAGGTCGCTGAATGAGCTGCACAAATGCCTTGCTATAGCGGCAGCAGAGCGCAGCATGGGACGATAATCACAACAATACACTCGGACAATAAGATTGAATCGGGTAAGGACGAGAGCCAGCTCAAATCCGCACGCGGATCCCTTTGAGATCTGATCAATAGGGAAGCGACCTGTCATTATAAATTGATGCACCTCCCCACGCCGATCCAATAGCATCAAGGCTGAATCCCGCAGGATTCCCTTCTATACTATCCCAGCCAGCACGATACGCTCTGTCATTGCTGGTTTAATGTTAGTTTAATGGTGGGCCACCGTCTGCGACGTTGGCCCACCATCAAACTAACATTACTGATTGTTTTGTTGGGTATACAACTGTAGGTCTGCTTCGTATTTATATCTAGTATAATTAGTCAGACAAGAATCATTAGCCACAGGTGATGAAAAAATACATTGTAAAACTGTTCAAATGCTGTAGATTACAACTACATAATGGGTATAACATTTTAGCCTGTCCAGAATATGATAATTAAGGAGATGGGGAAATGTCTATTTTTCAAAAAAATAAAAAAAATTCGTCATTTGAAGCTGGAAATTGCGTTAGCAATTCCAGTTTCAAATTACGAAAAATTGAAACAAGCAATTCAACAGAACGAGGGTTAAATGCTATTGGGGGTTTCTCATAGTAACGCACCGCCTTATAACTGATCTTGGGATATCTGTCAGGGGCGTTGCAGTACCCTACCATATATATGTGACCCCTCTGCACAAAATCAGTGGCATTGGGCATTCTTCAAAAATGAGATAATGAAATATAATAAAATGGACTTTTTGTGGTCTAAACCGCTGGAAATTATCATTATTCAAACTAAAGTTATGGGATTTCGAACATTTTAAAATAAGATTTTTATAAAAGAAGCGCAAGGGCTCCATTTTTGTATTTTTCCATTATTGAAAATATTTTTAATTTTTAGAAAGGTAGAATAAATCAATATAGGCTGATTTAATCAAAATTATGTACATACATGTGTTATCTATCATTTATGCGACTGATTACGTGGAGATTAGTCACATTATTACTCACATATAGCAGTACCTGGTAAACCCCATCATAATATGGGACAGTATAGATGAAGCCAAAGCGCGGCTAAAATGACAAGGGTATGTCGCCGGATCATTATTATCTCATGTGGGATTTACAATAACATACGAATATGGCTTTGAGATGAAGTGATCCAAGTCCGCATTTTCTCATTTTTCTATAGAAGGAAAAAAATCAATTACCAGAACTATACATTGTTTTCAATTCAACTTTGTTACGTCAATAATTAGAATCATAATGGAAATATATGAATTGGAGTTTATTATTCATTCCTATGGGTAGGTATATATAATTATTGATGTCGTTAAACCAATTTCTGTCAATTTTTACTTCATATTATTTTATAAATAAACTTTTGAAATTAAAACTATCAATTTATTCAGACAAGTCATAATAGCTGTCTTGCTCCAGTAAAAATGCTAATGATCGGCATAGCATAGATTGATCCATATAAGGGGTGTTTTATAACATCTCAGCTGTCATTTCCGTATGTCTCAGAATTGAACTGATCCATGTCCAAACGTTTCTATATAAACTGCTGGACTTGGGATTACATTACCATTGAAGAAAAGTATCAGAAGTGAAAAAATATATGTTGATTACAGTTTTGACATTTTTAACGAATGGCTCAGATACGTTGGTATATTATTCCCTATATAGTTAACTTTTCCAAAATGAAATAAACAGAAAAAATATAATTTTGGACTTTACTTAAACCTTACCTCTGAGCCTTTCATATAACAATATATTTATTTTAATTATTCTCAATTATTCCTTTCTGGACACGATAAGGGGTTTTAGATTAGAGCTATCTAAAACATATGAACAATTTTACAATGTATTTTAACATTCACCGGGGGTGGGCGTTTAATGCCGGGAATGAATACAATGGGAATGACCAATTTGAAAATATAAATAGCAACCATACATACACAGTCGTATTCTCTTTATGAATACCTGATTCAATATGCCTAGTGACAAGGATAGAACTTGTCAGACAAGATCCAGACGAGGTCATGCCTCCTGGGGGGGGGGGGGGGCGGAGGGGGGACTTGGTCAGAGACACAAAGAACACCGCAGCCATTGTCATCTGAATGCTGTCTATTTTTGACCTGAACATGATCGAGTGGCAGAGAGCGCCTTATTATCAAAGGGACACAATTTAAGTAAATGAGATCCGACGGGTTGTTTTGCATTGCAAAGCTAAACAACAGTAACTGCATACTTTTCAAATAAGCTGTTACTGCTGCTTGTCCTTAAGCAGCAGTTGTTGAGTCGCACCAGAGAGCCATATTCTGACAAGCAGGCACGAACAGCAGATGATGAGATGTAATGATGTATAATTTCAACCTGGGAAAATACTCGATATTGAGTGTGCTTGTAATGGATGTATGGAACATAATGTTGTAGAAGAACGATGATACGAGTAAAAATAATAGTTATAATCAAACATTGTGCTCTGAATTGTTTGTTTATGTTTTTCATTCATTTGAAGCTGGATATTGCTGACGCAATATCCAGCTTCAAATGACGAAAATTGTTTTTATTATGAAACATAAACTTCTCTCATTAATTATAAATTATTTGTTTTAACTGAGCATCTACCACAACGCATTTTACATACTTTTGTGGAATTTAAATTGCCTTAAAAACTTAGAAACTGTTTTAGCAGCACAAGGGTTAAAACGTGTATGACATTTTGTTGAGCCACAGTGTGTGAAAAATAGGCCTGCTGAACCTCTTATTACCAGATTAACGCAACAATAGATAGGAAACAGAGGCGGCCATTAGCAAAACATAACTGTTGCGTATTTTGTGCTGTAAGGAGCATTTCAACCAGCACACAGTTCGCCATGCAGAAGTCGGACACCGTATAATCCGCATCATACCCACGATAAAGAAACGTCCACAACATTTTTAAATCTCGGTTAGAACCATATTTTACAAACGATAGTGTATTTTCATCTTGAGTAGCTCAGTGGGCGCACATGTTCGCCACTAATCTACCAAAGTATAAAGGCAAAGGTGCAGGTCTATCGTTTGATATCAAGTCTTAAGACCTATCATCTGACTTTTACATTTTACCCTCTGGTTACTGGACTTGTTCATTCTGGTGATATTTGATACAGTCCTGCAGCCATCTCGACGCATTGGACTGATCGTACACATTGTCATCTTTATTTTACCAAGTACTCATTTTCAAGTGACGCATTTGAGGGCGAAATACCTTGCTCAATGAAACAACATCAAAACAATGTCCCAAGATTGAGAGGGGAGAACCATGATATATCCAGCTTTAAACGATGACAAATATTTATATTTATTAGATATATGCATCTCTCAAGTAGGATTCTCAGAGCAACAAAGCGTCTACCATCCCCCAGCAGACACAAGACGTTGAATCAATTGTGGTTTAACGCTGGTCCAACGTCGTAGATGTTGGACCAGCGTTAAACCAACATTGATTCAACGTCTTATATCTGCTTGGTCACCTATTTTTTCTCATTTTATTTATATTTATTTTGCGTGAAACTTGCTCTGAACGGTATATATAGCCTACCACAGCAAAAAAGGTAAAGGTGCAGGTTCATAGTCTGATATAAAATCCAAAGACTTATTAGCTGACTTTGCAATTCACACTGGACCTGTTCATTATTTCTTTTAATATCCTGCACCAAGCGGATTTCGAAACCCCAAGGCAGCTCGCACGCCTGCAATTGAGATATAGATGGGGACACTTAGTGACCGGAGATTGAACCAGATCTGAGACCCAGAGTCTTAAAAAAGAAACTATTATTTTCTGTGACAGCATGAAACTTCTGGCTGAACTCCCAGCATGCCCGGTCACTATAAACACAAACACCATCTCAATTGCATGCGAGCGTGCAAGGCAGGCAGTGACATTTGAAGAGCGCCACTCTCTAACCATTGTGCCACGTCCCTCTTTGATGTAGGCATACCACAAGACGTTGCTCCACTGTTGGTTCAACGCTGGTCCATCGTCTGCAAAGTAGGCCCATCATTAAATCAACAAACTTGTGGTATGGGTCTAGCGTGTTTTATCGCTTAAAGGGTTAACATCCCAGCAATCACAAAACATTTGTAAAACATTTGTACAACGTCGGCCCAACGTCTTCGACGTTGGTCCAACGTGTACAAATGTTATACAAATGATTTGTATTTACTGGGGTGGTCGTGTCTCGGGGGGAGACGTGTCCACTCTGCATGAAAACCTGTCTGAAAATGTCATCAGATCCTGTCTGGTTTTGATCGTGATGAATGCCGGTACAACAGTGCGGTCAAAGGCTCACAATTAAATTGAATAGGATCCCGCGGGTTATTGTCGGGGTCCCATTTTTATTTCCGTTCAGGACACTCAATACTAACGTGACCAGTCTGTCAGGGAGATAACTTGTCAGACAAAGATTGAGGGAAGTATTATTTATTGGCGGAAACGCTTTGCTCCACTCGTTTTGTCATGCTGGCAAAGCGTGAGATGTTTCTCATCTTTGGTGCAAATATGAAATATTAAAAAGAGGATAATACAGGGTGATATACTGCCGTGCAAAGCCATAAGGCAATAACTGTCTTCTTCAAAAGTAAACTGGTAACACATTTTGATTTTAAGCAGCAATATTATTAATGGCATGCCAAAATATGTCCACAGCAAACTTTAAGAGGGCCGTAAAGAAAGGCTTAATAAAGAAATTCTAAATAATCCTTTGGTAAAGCGTCAGTCAAGAACAATTGTGTTGCAATGCATTTTTCATATTATAGGAAAAAAATAAAAAAAAAATTTTTTAAGTAATTATTTAAAAAAATTATCATTCATGATCGAATTATTATTAAATACCATTTTAACAGTCCTGTACGAAAAAAAAATAGAAGCCAATAGTTAATATTAGCTATAGTGTTTCTGGTGAGGAGAATTCTCCAAACGTATTCACGAAATATCGGATCAAGATAGTATATTACATTTGAACAATCGCAGTGTGTCACAAGAAGGGTTCAGCAGCTAATCACCGCCCGTTTATAAATAGGGATAGAATACCACATTTAGGTCAAGGTATTTTTAGAAAAACGAATATATACTATTTCAGCACTTCTGGTTTTGACAATAGCATAACACGAGTGTAAAGATTAGCCAATATCATAAATATGGAGGTAAAACTGTCAAAGTGCGTCTCCTAATATGTTGAAGGTTATTTTTGTAACATCACAAGCAGTACACCACATATTTTTTTGTGTTTTTACATCCTATATCACATTGAACATGGTGAAGATTAGGTGTTCGGCTACACCCCCCCCCCCCCACTGTTTTGATGCCACGGTGATGTTTTTGTTGAAATCAACACATCTTTGCAAACGGCGGACGGGATGTTCTTCTCAAAATAAACCATTTCTCAATATATTATCAGTGCTCGATGAACCTCAGCAATACCACGGATTGCCCCTAATGTTGGTTTGATGTTGGGACAGAGTCGCAGACGATGGTCGAACAACACATCATATTTGCTGGGAACTGGTCTTTTTTCACGTCAAAAACACATTAGAAGATCCATAGATACCATGATGGAATGGAAAAGCAGATTTTTTATCAAAGGTTAGATACATTGCGATGTCGCTGCACATATCTCGATGGATGTCTTTGCTCTAATGTCAGGTTAGCCTCTGAGATTTGGTGAAACCAAGGAATCTATAGATTCCTTGGTAAAAACCAATGACCACGCTTGGGGGATTGAAGAGACACTTCATGCTCTGAAAAGAAGGGATACCTTCCCAGTAAACACGAGACGCTGAGACAATATTGGATTATTATTGGTCAACTCACTGCGACGCTAGCCCAGCGATAGACCAGCATCGGGTAAACGCTAGTGGTTCCGGGGTATGATCTGTCGGCTATGTTTGCCTCAGTCTGATGTGTCTCAGCGCTTATTTGGGTGATGTTTGACTGAATGTCTGGTGCAGATCTGGTTTTCCACTTTATCTACGTGTCTAATTCGTGCCTGATCCGTGTCTAGTCCGTGTCTGGTCTGTGTCTGGTCCGTGTTTGATCCGTATATGGTCCGTGTCTGTGTGATATGTCATTTCTGACTAATTTTAGGACGTTGAACTAAATTACAATTATAAGCCTCTGTGACCTTCAAGTACCACATGAAGGTGAAAACATGATCACCAACGGTTATAGTGAAATACAATTTTTACCAGTAGTCCAATAGGTACATGTTTTATTGCAATGTGAGGTCCAGAAATAGGTTTCAATCTATTTCAATCTATAATAACAGATTTATAATCTATTATAACAGATTGATAATCTATTAAAACAGATTGATAATCTATTTTAACAGATTGCTAATCTATTATAGCAGATTGCTAATCTTTTAAAACACTCCCATTAACACATTGCTAATCTATTATAACAGATTACTAATATATTATGACAGATTGCTAATCTATTTTAACAAATTGTTAATCTATTATGACAGATTGCTAATCTCTTATAATCAGATTAATAATCCATTATAACTGATAGCTAATATATTATGACAGATTGCTAATCTATTATAACAGATTGCTAATCTACTATGACAGATTGCTAATCTATTATAAAAGATTAAGAATATATTATAACACATTAATAATTCAGTATAACAGATTGATAATCTATTATGACAGATTGATAATCTATTATGACAGATTTCTAATCTATTATAACAGATTGCTAATCTATTATGACAGATTGCTAATCTATTATGACAGATTGTTAATCCATTGCAACAGATTTCTAATCTATTATAACAGATTGCTAATCTCCTATAACATATTGATAATTTACTATGACAGATTGCTCATCTATCATAACATATTGCTAATCTATTATAACAGATTAATGACCTATTATGACAAATTGCTAATCTATTATAACAGATTGCTAATATATTATAACAGATTGCTAATATATTATGACAGATCGTAAACCTGTTACAACCGATATCATAGCATATTTCCAATCTATTATAGCAACTATCTGGCTGGTGGAGAAAGCGTCGAAAAAGTCTTAGAGAAGTTTTTTTAAAGTAATGAAATGTGAAGCACATTATGTCTTTAATATCATCGGTCTGCTCATAGTTTTAGTTTAGGTCGCATATTTTACACTCAGTCAGCGTCAAGCATGTCTAGAATTTATGTAATACCGCATAGATTTTGTTTTACAATACATGACCTGAAGCTACCACGGACCTCCTTTGAAGACGAGGTGACCAGACTGCTCTGCCGTGCAAAGCCAAAAGGCAGAATCTGCTCACTTTACAAGTAAGCAAATGCTGCCTTTTGGCTCTGCAGAGCAGTGCTGTTAAAGATTGACTCCTGACGGCAATACCAATTCGGAGTTCTGGCAATCTGCGCTGGCAACAAAGCCGCGAGAGTATCTGATTCCATCTCATTGAAAGGAGGGAATATTGAATGCCGGGTCTAGACCAGCGGGGTGGAGTATTCAAAGGGCATGTGGCATAGATCACGACTGGGGCTATCACAGTCCCAAATGCCAGAGACCTCTGCTGCAGTGTGGATCGTGCTCAAACTATGTATGGCTGGTGCCGAGTCACAGGGAATGCCTGGATGTCCCGAGAGGACGAAGGGGCGATCAGGTCTGACCACACCGGGAGGGACACAGGGGCGGTCAAGTCTGACCACACCGGGAGGACACCGGGGCGGCCAGGGCTGACCACACCGAGGGGAGACAGGGGCGGTCAGGGCTCACCACACCAGGGGGGACACAGGGGCGGTCAGGTCTGACCACACGGCTGCTTGACCTGGACGCCTAAACCATCACTGATCCGGTCACTGGTATGTCACTGCAAGTAGTATACGAGCAAGGCGCGCCCCATGATCCAGACTAGTGCTACCCCAGTAAGCACGAGGCATCGATTCAGTAATGGTTTAATGCTGGGCCAGCGTCGCAGACGGTGGCCCAGCATTAAACCAACACTGGGTCGATGCCTCGTGTTTTTTGGGATAGTGTCTATTTTTGTCTCTTATAGATGGGATACATAAAAATGATGCTGGAGTGTGTCAAAAGATGTTAAAAGTGTTTCCTCCTGTTTTAAAGGAGTAGTCCACTGTGTACGAACAGCGGGACATATCTGCACTCAGAAAGCACCACGCTGATTACAAAGATAGAGGCAACTTAAAACCAGAAACATGCATAGAATGGTCTATAGCTTTAAAGTTTATTATGGGCGCTGAAAAGCATTCAAACTTGAGGATTTGATTTATTTTCACATAGTTTGTGTATTACTAGATTTGCTCTAAATATTAAGGCGCGCCACAGGAAAGAAAACTCATTACAGCATGCTCGACAACAAATGGGAGTGTAAATATAAATTCTTATTTATCCTCATCTGCATTAAGTTCTTGTGTGTATTGTTTATTTTTCCAAATTATGCTGATCCAAAAAACCCTCGTGATTATTGTATTGCTCGGTGGCTTATTCGACTCGGCTTTGCGCTTGAGGTATTGGGTTTGATCCTTGGCTAGACCGGATTTAGGGCATACAGTGTTGTAAACTGTTTCTGATGTGCTGCATATGATACTGTGCACAATAAATAAGCCATTGAAGTCATTGGAAATGGGTAAATCATAGCCTACTCTTGACTACAGGCTTCTTCCTGTCGCGATATTGCCTCAAAGTGCAGAAAGCGATGTGAAGCCCAGTCGCTCACTCACTCCTCGTAATGGCTGATCAAGCTGTTATGGCTGACGGGCAGGAACTGAGAGGAAATGCCTTAAGGTGGCAATGTTAGCAGAGGAGAATTTCCAGAAAGTATGACATCTTGAGTGTCCGAGTCTGTGAAATGACCAAGTGGGGGAGTGGCTCACACTCTCTCCCTTTCACTCTCCTCTCAGCAAACACGAGACGTTTAACTTAACCAATGTTGTTTTGGCCCAACATCGAAACAACATTGGGTAAACATCTTGTGTTTCGTGAACTTGATGCAAAAGGGTCTGCACGACCCTTTAATGCCAGCGTGATGATTTACCTGTCTCAAATGCAGCCTTCAAAAGTCAGCACAATCAACATGGAACTGTCCTATAAATCATGGAGACCGAAGGATTTTTTCAATTTTAAATTACATAAATGTCTTAGTTAGCTCTTCCTAATTCATTTGAATACCTATGTTATGGGTCTACTGCCATTATAAATATGTTAACTCTTACAGTTCGGGGATCGACTTTAGACGTCAGAATCTGACGTCTACAGACGTCAGATTCTGACGTCTAAATTTGATCCCCGCGCTGGTTAATGTTGGGCCTCAGTAAACATTGTCTCACATGACGATGGTCCAACATTGAAATAAGATTGTTTGAATGTCTTGTATTCGTTGTTATGGAGAATGAGTGATGTCTTCTGCCGCGCAGAGGGCGACTGATTGATTGGAGTTTAGGGTCACGTTCTGCAGACTGTGGCGATACTGCGACATACAGGATGTGGCAATACTGCGACACACAATGGGGTACTACCATTCTATTCTCAATTAGCTGCATTCTGGGGAATTATAGGGAAATATTACTGCAATCTGTGATGCACACCTCGTTCCTTCTAACATTTCGCAGCATTATCGTCATAGAGCACAACAGGAACAGAATGACTGGGGCTCAAATTGTTGGGGGCTAAAATAGCTTACCGCTAAATGCGTTACGCGCCCTCGGCATCTCCTCAGGCGTAATCTATTGGCCAAATTCTGGCTTGATGCTGTAGGCGTTGGCCCAACACTCAGTTAAAGCTGGGAAACATATTATGTCAGACTGACAATGTGTGATCTATTTTTCATGCAAACTGACATAATGTCTCCCGAAAAGACGAAGTGCTAGGAAAAAGGGGTAATTTATCGTTTACCATGTGCCTTTCGGTTCCTTCTTGTCTGTCAGTGTACTCTTTAGAGTAGGAACTGCTATTCTGTTCTCAGCTGATGGGCCCACAAAATAAACAAGAAACAGTGATCTACCGTAGAATTCTTGTTGGCCCACCGTCTGCCACGCTGGTCACCGTCTACGACGCTGGTCCAACAATAAAACAATGTTGAATCAATGCCTCGTGTTTGTTGGGATACCAGAATGTCACCCAGGGCTCGTATTCTAGTGGAAATTACGATATATCATGTTCGAGAATACTAGCCCAGTACATTATAAACGTATGTATGCACGAATAACAAGTATGAGAGGGTAGTCATCACATTTCGAAATCGGAGACAATGTTCACAGATTGAATTCCGGAGACAAGACAATGTCCTACTATTTTTCTAATGAATATTTTAGATCCACATTACCACACGTACGGTTGTAATTCATAAACATAGATGAAATGAAATGAGTGGGGTTTTAGGCCACCTTTGTGCGCATATAAGCTAAAATGGGCAAGGAGAACCTCCTGAGGATGGTGAGATGAATAAGATGACACGGCAGAGGATTCGAAATTCGAGCCCTGACGGTCTGAGGCCGAGCACGCTACCTCTCGGTCACGGAGGCTTCCTATGATATTGAATACGAGTGTGCGGGGAGGGAATGTTTTGTTTCTGCGAAACTTTAAATACACCTGTGACGTCAGTTTATTGTTGAAACAGTAGATTCGGATCTACGAATCTACTGTTATTTTAGGTCGGACACAATATAGAGGTTTTACAATGACACTGCATAACTGCATGGCTTATGCTTCATTTTTTTACCATGCTAACTATAAATTGTTTTCTAAATTTTGTTTATATCACATCTTGAGATGTAAGTATTTTGTGTATTTTAAGTCGAAGAAAGAACTCAATTGCAATAGATTCGTTGATCCGAATATACTCGGCGCTGTGCACCACTTACATTCGGATCTACGAATCTATCGAATTTTGTTCTTTCTCCTTGACTTGAAGGCCAAAGTGGGATTCAAACCCGCGATCTCCGAATTTCCAAGCAGGCAGCTTTACCCACTGCGCCAGAGTCCCCGCTCTATAAACATAGATGAAAGAAGGCCACCTTTAGGCCACCCTTGTCCACATGGAGGCTAAAATGGGCCGGGTGAATCATATGACACCGCAACTCCAGACACAAGATGCGAAATTTGAACCATAGTGGTCTGAGGCCGAGCACGTTACTTTACGGCCACAAAGGCTTCAGCAGTACTGAATCTTTAAGTAGGGAAATACATTTGTTTCTTCGAAACCTGAATGCCAGTGCGGGGAGAGACACGTTAGCTGGTTAGCTCTGACTTTACTTGTAGGCAGCTACTCCAGTAGGCCTACCCAGCCGGCTTGTAACTCAAATCTTAGAGCTAATTAGATCAATCGTGTAGGCGATAATTCAGGGTATTAACATTTATCATAGGCTTACATTGCACTACATTGCACTACATTGCACTGCACTGCACTCACTCACTCACTCACTCACTCACTCACTCACTCACTCACTCACTCACTCACTCACTCACTCACTCACTCACTCACTCACTCACTCACTCACTCACTCACTCACTCACTCACTCACTCACTCACACTTCTGGAAGTAAGGTGGCATTTCTCTGCACCCGGAAGATAAGTGGAGTCGTCGAGGCGGATGTTTAGGGAAATGCGCACAGTCGGAAGCTCAATATTTGCGGAACTAATATTCCGGGCTACATTCGTGTCGGTACGTGCCATGAAAAAAAGATGACGGTTACTCCAAATCCTGATTAGATCAACAGTGTCTTCGTGAAAAATCGGGGCTTCGGGATTGCAGGCACATAAATAACAGCCGGCACAAGCCGATGGGTAAATTATGGGCCAGCATCGCTGGCCCAAAATTTACCCATCGGATTGTTCGTCCCCTCTGGGCGGCTGGACAAAGACAGGCGACCGTGCGTGAATGCTCTGACTGATCTTCTTTCAACAGAACATTTTTTTCAGCGGCAATTGGGCTTGAATTATCGGCAGTGGATGAAGGATGAGAAAAACTATCCGCGGCTAAGCTGTTTTTTCCATTAATGTGATTTTGGTCGGCTGGCTGGACATCTCTTAAGCCGCCTCTTTATATCGGATTACACTATTCCCTTTGGTGCGTGAAAATCGCCTTTGTTATAGCATTATTCTAACGTTTACGTTATAAGCCTTATTTTGTATATTAGCTACACCGATGACGCGTTAAAATAAAAGCCGTATCTCGCAGCTTTCACTTGTGAAATATGACAAGCATTATCTCCAGTCATTATTTTTTTTATTATGGACTGTCATTCCTTTTATTTGATACTATTTCCTTCTTAATTAAGTGAGAAAGTATTTTCTTGGAAAGACTAGCTTTTGAGAATATTATTAAGATAAAAACCCGATGGCAAGAGTGGAAAATGCAATAAGCGGGAATTGTAGCCCTCACGTCGTCGCATTATACACTTTATAGACCGAGAGCCTGTGACAGAAGATTTCTCCCCATAAGGCCCATGAAATTTGACCCTTGGGTGCTAATTAGGTCATCAACGTGATGCAAAAAAGATTTGTTAGCTGCGTCACGGAGGTCGGATCTTGACCCCACCCGCCGACAAAACCCCCTCCCAGCGGGTTGATTTCACCCCATTTTGTCCATGGACAAAATTTACTCACGACAAAGTAGTATATCAATACATAATAAAAAACGTAAAACTGACTAAATTTGAGGTCGGAAAGGTTCGGTCAGATCCCTTATAAGTGACCACCCCCACTCATTACAGCAGTTTTGTTATACCCCATCTGACCCATGGTCCAAACTTTGTCAAAGCAAAGTAATACACAATGACTTATGACAACCCCATTATACAGACAAAATATCAGGTCGGGAAGGTTTTGTAAGATCCATTATAGGTGACCACACCACCCCTCCAGTGAAGTGAATATTATACTCTACTAACTAATATGGACAATATAATTGTTTTCGAGATAAACACCATGGTTTAGTTAAACACTATGCTTTATGTAGAATTTGATTGTGCTGGGATGTGATCGACCTGGTCGATTTATAACACTAAATCTAGATTCTTATGAATACACTAAGGAAATGAAAGACATTTTCCAGGAATACAGTTCTTACTCAATAGACACACATACTGGTAAACATGGAAACACTGCTCAGTTATGATTCAATTGTATCCAGATGATACATCTTTATCATGAATACAGTCGAAGTATCAGAGTTGGTGATTTAGATGCATATAGGCTATTACCTGACTAGCCAAAATTACCAATTACTTCTTTCCGTTGAACCACCCTAATCATGCACGTTGGTTGGTTATACCATGATAACCTGACTCCCTGAAACACACCCAGAAGTGTATGCTGAGTTTAAAAGAGAGCCCTTCACTATAAGGAGAACGACTAAGCCATTTTCAGGAAGTCCAATAGATCTTACGCTGATGGTATCAATGCAGACGCAGCAAATCAGCGGACTGCAATTGTTTCCCTTACTAACTCTATCTCTGCTATACCATGTATACAACGATGGGCTGAATCTCATTTCCTTCGATCCAGTGTGATCTCATGCGTATTCGATGGTCTCGCCGTGCATGAGCAAGAAGGAAGATGTTACTTCAAGTATGAAACGTCATGGAATAACGAATGACTATATATACAAGTCTACGATCAATCCTGGCAATGGTAAGGGATGCTATGATTCCATTTGATAACGAACTTGACCCAACACATCTCTATAATATAGGGACAGGCGAGGCCGCATCAGACAATAGCGAGAAGTTACTCTTCCCTATCAAGAAAATTCATATATGAGTGCATTGAAGATCCAAGCCGATTTGAGATGAGAATACCTCGACGAAATCTGCTCACATTTGCATCCGAAGCAGGTAAATACAAACTTAAAAAAGCAGATAAAGTGGTGGCAGCCTGATCTATTCGGATGTATCCTGTATCACTCGTTACAACAGAATATAGACATGGCAGAAGTTCTTAAGTATTCACTCACACCAGTCCCACTCTCTCTTAGTCATGTTGATGGCACAATGCAGAAAATTCATAAAGCTACACTCATGAAACCTCTTGAGTCAGAAGGTACAGCGACCCCACCACCGTCAATAAATACCACCATCATTGATGCCTCACTTGTCCTACATTTGCAGACGAGCTTTTCTCTTCCATCAAGCTTTGGCGCAATAGCTCGCATTCTTCTTTAAAAAGTAATGTATGCAGAAGGTGATGTCATACATTTTGTCACTGACAAATGGCTGCCCCCGTCAATTAAAAATTGTGAGAGAAATTCAAAAATGTCATCATCAACTGCCTTTAATATCACTGGTCCATCTCAGAAACGCCCGATAAATTGGAATCAAGCCCTGAGAAATAACCATTTTAAGGAATCCTTGATTGAGTTTTTGTCAATACCTGGAAGGACGATAGTTTTGTTCGTATCTTCAAACTAAAAAACTATTTTTGCTAATTCTGGCAATGTATGCTACAGCTACAAAGTAGTTGATGGTGGAGCACAGAAAAAGGTAGCCGATAGACTACACAATGATCACGAAGAAGTTGTCGAATGTTTTACCATCTCGCAAAGACAACAATTCGTACATCTGACACAGACTGCCTCATCATAGCACTAGGCTGTCACCAATTCTTAGGTCAATCATTAAAAATATGGATAAAGGCTGGAACCAGTAATACACACCGCTATGTTAGTGTAAACCAGATTCATTCTGCACTCGGTGAGTCACTGTGCAAGGTTCTCACTGTGTAAAGCCGTTGTATGGGGGGGGGGGGGGGCACTTATAAGAGATCTGCCAAAACCTTCCAGACCTGATATTTTATAAAAAATACTTTTTTATATACCATTTATTGCACTTTACCACTTTATTATACCATTTTAATTTGACAAGCTTAGTCCATGGGTCAGATGGGGATAATTAAACCGCTAAAGTGAGTAGGGGGTGGTCACTTATAAGGGATCTGACCGAACGTTTCCGACCTCATATTTTGTCAGTTTTACGTTTTTTACAATGTATTGATGTACTACTTTGTTGTGACAAAGTTTGGTCTATGGGCCAGATGGGGTGAAATCAACCCGCTGGGGGTGTAGGGTTCAGATCCGACCTCCGTGGCGCAGCTAACAAATCTTCTTTACAGCACATCGATGACCTAATTAGCGTCAGATGGTCAATTTTCATGGGCCTGATGGGGTGAAATCTTCTGTCGCAGGCTCCCAGACTATAAATCCACTTGAAGTTATATGTCTCTCGGTGGAGATTACATATAATGTTTACGACATAAACACATCAGTTCTAAATTTTGCTGTTTGAATATACTTCACTATTCATTAAATATACATATACGTAACGTGCTGAGAAACTCATCATTGTATCTCATATTCGCTCCCTTTTGATAGGTGAATTTCTTCTTCCTTAATCCTGAGAGCCTGTCAAATTTATTTTTTACCCAATTGAAGTTGTGTCTCGCTACCGCGATCCACAACTTCAAGTGACTAAAAAGTATTTTGAATTTTACAATTTGGGTTACAAAAAATATCTGCGCCACAGATTGTAGCGATATTTCACTTTAAAAAACTATATTCACAAGTGCTGAAGGAAACACTGACACGTGACTGTTGTCGACATTAGTCATGTGTGGTTTACAGGGAATGAAAATGACTTATTTTATAGAACACCTAAGTATAATATATAAAAGAAAAGCTCATAATAATATTGCGATTATAATATTTGTATTACTTTTGTTCAATTATGTCATATGGTGAACAAATGCGACAATGGTGTTTAGATGTAAAAACATATAAGGGCATATATGATAGTCGTGATTGGGACCTAAATTAAAGTTAAATTAGGCAACTCCAAAACTCTGTGGTGAACCATTATTACCGACTTCCCTGCAAACAATAACCCAAAGTTGTTTTAATGTTGGTCCAGCGTCTACGACGCTGGCCCAACAATGAAATAACACTGGGTCAAGGCAACTTGAACACTGGCCACGACCTAACAAATATCACGTGAAGTTTGATAATATGGCGCCGATCTATGTCAATATTGGTGGTGGTAAGGTTACAAAGTTAGTATCTGTAGGCCTAATTGTAACTAAATGGTGTGAAAACAGCTACGGCACTTTTAAGACTAACGTACGAAGTCTGGTACGTTTTGTATTACTTTTTGTTATCTTTCATACAAACATCCAACACATAAACCAAATAGAATAAATCGTTTTATGCACATTGATGGGATAGTGATGTCGTCTGGTTTACATTGGTCCACCCCTCCTCTTATATTCCAGGTCGTGCCGCGACCTTGTTGTCGGCAATGGGAAATATGTCGCTTTATTCAGGCGGCCATGTTCGGCATATTTCCATATTTGGTCATTCTGTGTCCTTGCACCCTCTGGCGAACGCTAATGGAATGTCTGTGCTGATTATTCACTAACCTACATATAGGTCGCTAGATGGCGAAATTGCAAACCACCGTATGTTTTTACATCCGAAAAATATAGGAGTTGGCTTGAATAGTTTAGACCAGAGAAATAGAGAAATAGCATAAATAGTGATAACCATTTGCCGTGGAATGTTCTTCTACCGTCTACGACCCTGGCCCAACATTAGATCAGCATTGGTTCAATGTTTCAAGATCACTATATGTTAGATGGCTAAGATAAGATGTTCCCATGGACGGCGCTCTGCAATGGCTCATGAAATGCCATTGCTGTAAAATCTCTGCGAGCAAAGATAGCATGCTCTTAAACGTATCAGCTCACCTCACAGGGTATGCCTGGTAGGACTATGAGTAGTAAAGGGCGTCAACAGTAATGGATGAAAATCAGGAAAAATGAGCCAGCAAACACGACACGTTGACTCAATGCTGGGCTAATATTGGCCCAGCGTCGTAGACGATGGGCCAATATTAGTCCACATTGGGTCAACGTGTTGTGTTTGCTGGCATCATCTCCGGGTGATGCTACATTGATTTCATAGGGAGGGACTTCCCCAGACTCAATACCCAATTAGAGGGTTTTTACACTCCTCTCAATCCATCGATCTACAAACACGTGCGCTCTTCATCAGGCTCATGTATCAGTTTCCCATCTCAAACCGGGCGTAGTAAAACAAAACCCTCTGGGTAAAATATTGGTTGGATCCTGACTCGAACCAACAATGGTTTACCTTGCGTGGATGCTCAAACTTAAGGCCAATTGTCATACTCGTCAACACATCAAAATAATACCACCCGGTGACGTGAAGTATCCTCACACCACAGAGGCGGATAGCTGAGGTTTCACTGTCTTCTGTGCTGTTGAACTGTTTGTTTCTGTTTTTCATTTATTTAAAGCTGGAATGCCGAAAAAATCATTCTCAAAATTATACATTTGATTAACTGATCTTGTACCACAAACTATTTTATCGATTTTAAAGACATTTCATTTGGTTCGAATATTTCTTGAAGCGTATATATAAAATTGGAATTTTCACTCACTTGAAGTTGTGTCTCGCTAACGCGAAAAACAACTTCAAGTGAGGGGAAATAGTCCGATACAAGTATTAAAAATGCACACATAACGTTTGGCTGCCTTTCAGCATACCATGGATAATCCTCTGTATCGAACCCCTGCATCATGCGGGATGCATAGACTTCAATACCCATTTAGAGGTGTTTTACACCTCTTTCACTTCATCGATGTGCAAACACATGTAGTTCTGTGAAGCTTACGAATCTGTTTGCTATCTCTAACATGATAATCGTGATCGAACAAGAACCTAAAAGTGGCTCAATGTTGGAGGGATTCATTCACAAGCCAACATTTGTTTAAATTTGCAGGAACTTTGTCAGACCTAGTTCTTAGGTCTAATTGATCGACATTCCGATCAATGTTGTGGAGACACAGCCTTGAACTAACATCTAACATCTCGTGTTTGCCGGGGGTGTGTTTATGGAGAAAAAAGCAGGGTCGATTATTATGGATTATATGCCCAGAGCTTCCTACGAGCGCTGACGATTTTTCTTCGATTTAAAACAAAAAAAACAAACACTGTTTGTGTTCCGCTAATATGGAATGAATGAATGAATGAACAAATGAATGAATAAATGAATAAATGAGTAAATGAATGAATAAATGAATAAATGATTAAATGAATAAATGAATGAATGAATGAATGAATGAATAAATGAATAAATGAATGAATGAATGAATGAATGAATGAATGAATGAATGAATGCGACTTTATGCCACTTGTGTGCACAGTGACTGTTCCATTCGTTCATCAATGAATTAATGAATTAATGAATTAATGAATTAATGAATTAATTAATTAATTAATTAATTAATTAATTAATTATTTAATCAATTAATTAATTAATTAATTAATTAATTAATTAAATAATTAAATAATTAATTAATTAATTAATTCATTAATTATTTAATCAATTAAATAATTAATTAATTAATTAATTAATTAATTAATTCATTCATTCATTCATTCATTCATTCATTCATTCATTCATTCATTCATTCATTCGATTATTCGATTATTCATTCGATTATTCATTCATTCATTCATTCATTCATTCATTCATTCATTCATTCATTCATTCATTCATTCATTCATTCATTCATTCATTCATTCATTAACACACAGTTAATCTGGGCCAGAAAAAAATGGTGAGATGAATCAGGATTCGAAATTCGCTCCATGGCGGTCTGTGCCCAGACACACGCTATCTCTCGGACACGGAGCGCCCAATAATATTGAATCTTTACGAGTGAGCGGGAAAGAAGCATACTGCTTCTTCAAAAGCTGAAAGCAAAGCGGGTGATCAACCCGCTCTTCGCTATCCAGCTTTCAAAGTAAACCACCAGCAGCCCCCCCCCGCCAATATGGATATAAATTGGCACGATGGTGTCACACGTGGCCAGCGTGAAGAGTGAGGACACCGAGGGACCGGGATCGACACGCTAATATCTGAATCCCGGATTGACTGGACGAGGACACATGTCCCTCCACGGCAGGGATGGGATCCATGCTAATCCATACGAGGGGAAACTAGCCATGAGCGGAGCCACGATCCCGATACGGGATGATTATATATAATATATGAAAATTTATCTCAACGGCTTGTTTTTGTTGTGGTAAAGGTGTATAGACGCTCACGAAACGATCCACCTACTTTAATGAGAAATCTTACACATTTAATAGCATAACAAATCTAAATGAAATTGTCCACATCTTACCCCCCACCATAGGAATTAAAGGGTCGTCTCTGCCTCTGGCAGATACGACCCTTTAATTCCCAAGTGCACGTAACTGCACATGTACTCTAAATCCCAGTGATTCACTAGTGGCAGTGTTAATTCCTTTCGGGATTACCAGGTTAATGTTGCTGGTCCCAGAGTGATACTTTCTCGTCTGTCCAGGGTTTCCCGGCCATGTTACATTAATCCCAGCAACACTCGCCTCTCTATTATCTTCAGACTATAACCCATCCCCGTGTAGATCCATACATGTATGATTGCTATCCCAGAAATGAATGTTTGTATTGGCTGGGGAGAAAATGCCAGCCGCCTATATATGGCCAGTGGAGAACCGTTGTCCGGATTTTCAGAAAACGAAGTTTTTAATATTTTCTCTCATTTTCTACATTGAACTTCGTCAATTAGTTTTGATTGATTTGTACGTTCATTGAGCGACTGAGTGAAAGAATGAATCAACTAAAAAAAAGAAATGAATGATTCATCGAATGAATGAATGATTGAATATGAATGGATAAATAGCGTGCGCGTCCCTGCAGACGTATAGTGCTGGCTCAATGTTGGTTTAATTTTGGCCCAGCGGCTTTGATGCTGGTCCAACATTGGGACAACGTTTTTGGTGTGATATTCTACTTTCCAGATCCTGCTCATGTAGGACATACCATAATGTATGAGTTGTACACACAGCAAGCTATGACACTCCTGGTGAATAATTTAAGACTATACTGCGTGTTTCTGGATTGAGTTCTGTCTCTGAGAAAAACACTCCCATTTTCACATTATAATGTGGATACTCTATATAGCGTCAAGACAAGAGGAAGGATTCCGAGACATGCAGTGGCGGCCGTTTACATTGCGTTTTTTTTAATAAAAATAGTTTATAAAAATATATTCCGGTCTCATCATTAAAAATATAACCGTGATTTAAACGTTTCCTTTTCTGCGAGATGTTTTCTCAAATTATCCAACTAAATATCTTATATTGAATAATTTAATTTTATTTTGATTTTAAAAATGAATCTTTAGTCCCTGTATTTGTTTTGCTTGTATATTCTAAAATAAGTTTTTTTAGAATGGTGTCATGTTAAGTTTGTCAAATGATGCAATTGTTTTGACTGGCTTATTTGAAACTATGGAGACCATGCAGGTGATTGTTTCGCAGCATTAGTGAACTTAACATGCACTACCATTATACATGAAGTGCAATTCCTGTGAATATCCGCGACCCTGCTGGCTGCAAAATATCTGTCTGATAATTTATGGTAGTGGTGAACACCTTTAATGTCTCGAGACGACATACGGCCTTTAAGCTGCAGCCCCCTGTCAGCTTTGTGAGCCGCTGATCTTTCCCGTTATGAGATTCCGACAACCACTAAATTCATCACTCTAACCCGGTGAAGGCCAACTAAATTCATCCGGAGTGGATGGAAGCACCTGATGACGAGAACGAATGGACAAATGCTGGCACAATGTTGGGGCAGCGTCGCAGACGCTGACCCAACATTATGTCAGCATTTGGCGGGCGCCTTGCCTCGGTGGCCCTCTGTGGATTGTTCAAGGCGAAATGGTATTACCGTGATCCCGTGATGGCGCTATAGATGAGTAAGGCTCTCCTCAATGAGGCATTGATCCTCAACCGCTCGCGATGATACGCCATGTCTATGTGTGTGTCATGGCAATAATACGCCCTGTTTATGTGTGTGTCATTGCGATAATACGCCCTGTCTATGTGTGTGTCATGGCGATAATACGCCCTGTCTATGTGTGTGTCATTGCGATAATACGCCATGTCTATGTGTGTGTCATTGCGATAATACGCCATGTCCATGTGTGTGTCATTGCGATAATACGCCATGTCTATGTGTGCGTCATCGCGAAAATACACCATGTCTATGTGTGTTTCATTGCGATAATACGCCATGTCCATGTGTGTGTCATTGCGATAATACATCATGTCTATGTGTGTGTCATTACGATAATACGCCATGGTCATTGTGATAATAAGCCATGTCTATGTGTGTGTCATTGTGATATAAAGCCATGTCTATGTGTGTGTCATTGTGATAATAAGCCATTTCTATTTGGTGTCATGGTGATAATACGCCATATCCATGTGTGTGTCATGGCGATAATACGCCATGTCTATGTGTGCGTCATGGCGATAATACACCATGTTTATATGTGTGTCATGGCGATAATACACCATGTCTATGTGTGCGTCATGGCGATAATACGCCATGTCTATGCGTGTGTCATTGCGATGATACGCCCTGTCTATGTGATTGTCATGGCGATAATACGCCATGTCTATGTGTGTGTCATTGCGATAATACGCCCTGTCTATGTGATTGTCATGGCGATAATACGCCATGTCTATGTGTATGTCATTGCGATAATACGCCATGTCTGTGTGTGTGCGTCATTACGATAATGAGCCATGTCTATGTGTGCGTCATTGTGTTGATACGGCATGTCTATGTGTGTGTGTGTGTCATTGCGATAATGAGCCATGTCCATGTGTATGTCATTGCGAAAATATTTGCGGCGTATTCGAGTTGTTTTTTGTGAAGGAGCGGGCAGGTTTTCACCTTAACCCGACGATTCCGTCGTTATTACTCATAACAAATACAGATTTTCCAGTTGAGAGAAACTTGGGATACTTTCAATCTTAAGATTTGTAGTGCACGAGATAAACGAACCCTGGGATCGGATGTACGTCCATAATATGCTGCACAACAAACCAATAAATTGGTACCTGGCTTGACTTTGGACCCATAAGTCTGGAGTTTCATCAGTTCATGAGCAACTATTTACTTCAAAAGTAAGCAGTTTTTTTGCTTTGCATGGCTGTATGACAGAGAGGTAGCCTGAGACATGTTTTAAGCATTGAATATTCAGCTCGTGAGCTCCATGTCTCCATTTGTGCATAGCCAACATAATTATGTGTTTTTTGTTTGTATTATAAAATAAAGACCCTTCAAGTTCCAATCAGGTCTGTTGCATCGTTGCAGGTGAAATATTTGATCAGCTACAGGGAGAAGGTCAACGATTCGTATCACTGATTATATTCTACATAACAAATTATGTTAGAGTTTTATTCATTTAAATCGAAACTGGATTATATGTATGGAGAGACACAATTTGTTTTCAAAGAAATCATTTATCAGACCATTAACTTCACCACATGGTCCGTTACGCCCCGGCCTCAATGTGTTCTAGCGGTGCATGTTTTCGCGGCTGATGATATACCCGATCGCGCTGACCTACATCTACATACACTGTGGACTCAGTATGATTGCTACATAGTTTCCGAGGCAGTTCTGATGATTCCATCGTAAAAAAACACACACCCCACCATCTGATGTTCTGGGGTTATCAATGGGCGTAAATAATGATCCCGCCCAGCATACTTGACCCACAAACGCCTTCGAAGACCCAAATGTCTATTCAACGTCTGCTATGCTGTCCCAGCGTTTAATCAACGTTGGTTTAACGTCTCACATTTACGGAACCAACGGATGACTATCGCGTGAGATTTGTTCCGGTTTTTAACTCTTCAAACCAACCGGTATATCTTCACATATTCATTCATTTCGAGACCTGAATTGTACGATTAAAGTATGAGTATAACTATTCTCACACTGAAGTAAAAAGAAATGAAATAAAATGAATAGGGTTTCAGGCCAGCTTTGTGCGCATATAGGCTAAACTGGGCCAGGGGAACCTCCTGATGATGGTGAGATGAATGAAATGACACTGTACGCCAGACACAGAATTCAATATTCGACCCTGGCGGTCTGAGGCCGAGCACGCTACCTCTCAGTCATGGAGGCTCCCCAAAATATTGAATCTTTACGAGTGAGCAGGGAAGATACATTTTGTTCTTTGAAACTTGAATGCCAGAGCGGGGGACGAACCCACAATATCCGACTTTCCAAGCAGGCAGCTTTAACCACTGCACAGGGCCCCCGCCACTGAAGTAAAAGGCCATGTCCGCATTTAATAACTTACAAAACATGACATAATATCTGAAACTAAAGCTCTGAACGTCCTTATTTTACAAAATACACACAATTTTTGTATATTGTTTCTGAGAGTATTATATCACTGGGCACGACACACTGGACAGATGAGGAAGTATCGCTCTGAGACCAGAGACATTAATGGATGTTAATCCACAAAGGAGTTAACACTGTTAACACTGCTTGCTACCAGTGTGAACCACTGGGGTTTATTTATACCATGTGCAGATACCTGTAAGTTGACGGACCTGTTGTCTTTCAACGAATACGTGTATGAATATATGAATGTATGAATGTATGAATGTATGAATGTATGAATGTATAAATGTATGAATATATGAATGTTTGAATGTATGAATGCAGAAATGTATGAATGTATAAATGTATGAACGTATGAATGTATGAATGCATGAATGTATGAATGCATGAATGAATGAATAAATGAAATAATGAATACACGAATAAGAGAGTGAATGAATGCATGAATAAAAGGATAAGTGAACGTATGAATGAATGAATGAATGAATGAATGAATAATTGATTGAATGAATGAATGAATGAATGAATGAATGAATGAATGAATGAATGAATGAATGAATGAATGGAAACATTGATGCTACATCACGTCCACAATATAGAGTCTGTATGAGTGTATGGGGAAGAACATTGTGTTGTACGAGTGCACATGGAACAACATTTTGTTTTATGAGTGGACGGGTAAGAACAATTTGTTTTATGAGTGTACGGGGAAGAACATTTGCTGTATAAGTGCAGATGGAAAAACATTTTGTTTTATGAGTGCACGGGGAAGAACAATTTCTTTTATGAGTGCACGGGGAACACATTGTGTTTTAAGAGTGCATGGAGAAGAAAATGTTGTAGTATGAGTGTACGGAGAAGAACATTTTGTTTTATGACTGCACGTGCATGAACATTTTGTTTCATGAATGCACATGGAAGAGCGTTTTGTTTTATGAGCGCACGGGGAAGAATTTTTTTGTGTGAATGCACGGGAAAGAACATTTTTTTGTATGATTGCACGGGGAAGAACATCTTGTTTTCTTTAAAATATTATTGTCGATGTATACAATCAACATATTTTCATAGCTTGAAAGGCATCACAGAAAAATTATCACGTAGCGTAACATAATAACATATCGACCCTAGCAGCCAGAGGGTCGTATGTGCCACTCATTTGAATGGCACATACGACACTCTGGCTCCTAGGGGACGGTATGTGTATGTAGTTCAGCGACCCAGCACGTTGCACCAGACAAATATAATATAGTTGCTGTCTGCTGTCTGAGTAGTCTCCCTTAATCTCATTAGTCTTCTTCCTTTTATCATGCATGTTTCATATATGACACATACATACCTGCCACGTCCACTGTCCACAATATACAATGAATAGCAGTGGGCGGAAAGCTGCCAGCTCCAATGCCAGACTGAGTGGTTGCTCAAAAATTCACACCAGATTTTGTTTGCCAGTCCAGAGTTCTTCCTGCACATGGTCGGCCACGACTTTGTTGAAACTTTGTACAATCTTGCTGTGGTAATGTGGCTTCATTCTATAATAATCACTCCGAGAATGGAGTATGCACTTCAACTATAGCCCGAGTGGCGTATGTGACACTCAATAATTGAGTGACGTATATCACACTCTGGCTAGGGGTGGACTTGTTATTTGCGTCTATATCTGTTCTTGGGGATATCAGTGTAGGGCTATATATTTTAAAAGGATGAACGCCATCAGTTTCAGAGCTCGGGCAATGACGGACAGGGACATAGCAAGCTACAGATGTCAATGTCAAACAGTATACCGGTATACTATTGCACTACTGCACGACGCTTAGAGGTTAACGCTACTCCTTATCGCACAGGAGTTCAAGGTTCGTACCCCACCCGCGATATACAGGTTTCGATGAAACAGAATGTTTCTACCCTGTCCATTCGTAAAGATTGAATAAAATGGTGGGGAGCCCTCCATGACTGAGAGGTGCTCAGCCTCAGACCACCTGAACTTGAATTTGAATTCTGCATATGGAGGGCAATGCCATCTGATTAATCTCAACATTCTCAGGAGCACTCATGACACAGTTTTAACCTAAATGTGCACTGTAAGTGGCTGAAAGCCCATTCATTGAATAATCCTGTAGCCGCTCCAGTACTGTAAAATGAGTCTCCTTAGATTGGTATGGCCGGGAATTTGATCAGTAGAAAATAAAAGGTAAATGTCAATAACTGTTTACTTGTCAAGTAGTAGCAAATAATATTATTTGCATTTGTAAAGCAGTAGATAATCTAAGATTCCATTTTAACAGATTAGATACATAATTATTTTCAATGTGTTTTTTATTCTGGCGCTTTTCAACTGTGCTTTTACCGTACATGTCACAGTTGATTCCGAAATAGGAAGCATACACACAGCAAACACAACACGTTTAACCAATGCTGCTTCAATGTTGGACCACCGTCTGCGACGCTGGCTCAACATTAAAGCAGCATTGCTTAAACGTATCATGTTTGCTGTGATATGCATTCACGCTGTCTTGATTCTATATAAAAGTTGCTCGGAGACGTAACTCAATTCTGAGGAAAAAGCTCAGAGAAAGGCAGCATCAGTATGTATGGAGCAGAGCCTCTGGAGAGGCGGCCATCCCAGAAAACACGAGATATTCACCCAATGCCTGGTCAATGCTGGGCCACCGTCGTAAACGGTGGACCAGCATTGACCAGGCATTGGGTCGACGTCTGTTGAGGCTGGCATAATTGCTGTCCCAGCTGTTTCTGACAACACCTCGGACAGCCCCAGTCTTGTAAAAGGTGGAAGTACACGTGTAGTGTGGGTTGGGAGACAAAAGGGGTTAGAAATCCAAGTGGCTGGGTGTGTAAAGCCACAGGGAAAACAGAGGAAAAACCCAAAACACACTCCCACGTATTATCTGATATCCGACGGTTGATCCCAGCGACCTCCTCATCCCCGCCCGGCATGTTACGCTGTGCAGGGTTAGAAATGGTAGCTCCTGAAGTACTGGAACACAAATTGATAACTGAAAATAAAATGTCAGTAAAAATAACTTGTGATTGTAAATGTGTTAATTGGCCAGTTGAAAAACTGATTTAGTGCCTATATTTGCGTGATCACTCTCGGTGTCTTTATGTTATGGACCTAAGTGACCAGAGAAATGTTCAGAAACAACCCTTAAAGCGCTTAAGTTATAGAATTTAAATTCTTATTCACAACTTCAAAAAATACTTAGCTGTACAACTGGAATCAAATGTACACAAATCCTGCAAATTTGATGGTGCTTTCTCCTTTAAATTTTGTTTTTTATCGTAGGATGAATAAATGTAAAGACTGAAAACGACAATATAATATATAGTAGTCATGATAGAAAGCATTTTTACGGTTAACACCCAACTAATCCTTCTCATTTCATTTTCGTTCCCTTTGAGATTTACAGTACACGGAAAGAAAGCTCTTCGTTTTGATGGAAAGTAGCCTTTATCTTGAATTAACATATACACATGTGACGCCACTGTATTGTTAAAACAGTAGATTCGGAACAGTAGATTTGGATCTACGAATCTACACTTCCTCTACTTATTGCTGACCATGAAATATAGGATCCGGACCCACCCCATCAAACTATCGACCATCGCGCAGACGTCGTTTCAAACATAAAGAACAATGGGTTTTATTCAATTTGAAATCATCATAAATGTCTTAGTTAGCTCCTTCTGCTTCATTTGAATACATATGTTATGGGTCTACGGCTATTATAAAATTAAATATTTACTCTTTCAGTGCTGGGGTCGATTTTAGACTGAGAATCTGACGTTTGTAGACGTCAGATTCTAACGTATTAAGTATAAATTTAGAATGATACTTAACACATTACAATCTACACTGGCAAGAGATAATATTCACATAGTATCTATATACTATGCAACAGGTATATATCTTATCATTTGCAATAGAAAGACGACATCCTTGTGAAAAGTATATGGCTTAGTGTTAGAAAGTCAATTTGTGCCTAAATTATTATAATTGACATGAAGGGAAATAGAACCAACTGATTCAATTTCCCTTGTTGACATTAAAGTTTGAATAATTATTGTGCCACCGTACTTTGCATTCTACATTGCATACTGCCTCGTGAGCCAGAGTGACAGCCAAGTATAAATGCATGAATGCATAAATGTATGAATGCATGAATGTATGAATGTATGAATGTATAAATGTATAAATGCATGAATGCATAAATGTATGAATGTATGAATGTATGAATGTATGAATGCATGAATGTATGAATGTATGAATGTATAAATGTATAAATGCATGAATGCATAAATGTATGAATGTATGAATGTATGAATGTATCAATGCATGTATGTATGAATTTATGAACTTATAAATGTATAAATGCATGAATGCATAAATGTATGAATGTATGATTGTATAAATGTATGAATGTATCAATGCATGAATGTATGAATGTATGAATGTATGAATGTATAAATGTATAAATGCATGAATGCATGCATAAATGTATGAGTGTATGAATGTATGAATGTATCAATGCATGAATGTATGAATGTATGAATGTATAAATGCATAAATGTATAAATGTACAAATGCATGAATGCATAAATGTATGAATGTATGATTTTATGAATGTATCAATGCATGAATGTATGAATATATGAATGTATAAATGCATGAATGCATAAATGTATGAATGTATGATTGTATGAATGTATCAATGCATGAATGTATGAATGTATGATATATAAATGCATGAATGCATAAATGTATGAATGTATGAGTGTATGAATGTATCAATGCATGAATGTATGAATGCATGATTGTATGAATGTAGCAATGCATGAATGTATGATTGCATGAATGAATGAAGAAATAAATGAATAAATACATGAATAAGAGAATGAATGGATGAACGAGTAAAATGATAAGTGAACGAAGGAATGAATGAATGGATGAATGAATGAATGAATGAATGAATGAATGAATGAATGAATGGAAACATTGATGCTACATCTCGTCCACAATATAGAATCTTTATGAGTGCATGGGGAAGAATATTTTGTTGTACGAGTGCACATGGAAAAACATCCTGTTGTAAGAGTGCACATGGAACAACATTTTGTTTTATGAGTGGACGAGGAAGAACAATTTGTTTTATGAGTGCACAGGGAAGAAAATTGTGTAGTATGAGTGTACGGAGAAGAACATTTCATTTTATGAATACACAGGGAAGAACATTTTGTTTTATGAGTGCACGGGGAAGAACATTTTGTTTCATGAATGCATACACGGGGGAGAACATTTTGTTTTAAGAGTGAATGAAGGAGAACGTTTCTTGATTTATGTGTGCGCGGAGAAGAACATAATTACGAGTGCACGTGGGTGAACACTTTGTTTTATGAGTGCATGGGGAAGAACATTATTTTATGAGTGCACGACGAACAACATTTTATGCATGAGTGCACGGGGAAGAATATTTTGTTTGATGAGTGCACGGGGAAGAACATTTGTTTATGAGTGCACGACGAACAACATTTTATGCATGAGTGCACGGGGAAGAATATTTTGTTTGATGAGTGCACGGGGAAGAACATTTTTTGTACGAGTGTACGGGGAAGAATATATGAATATTGCTTTACATCGTTTTCTGCACAATCATGGAAATATCGCGACAGAAGGAAGCCCGAAGCCGGGACTACGTCCTACTGTTATTTCGAATGACTCCAAGGGTTCTTTATAGTGTACAGTACCATAGTCAGCACTGTACACGCCATGCCTTTGAACAGTTTGGAGCACTGTTTATGCACAACCACGACGACAAATATCCGTCCTAACCAGGATTCAAACCTGGTACCCCCAGGTTACAAGCCCCAGTCGATACGTATGAGCCATCATGGCCCGCCTGTACGGGGAAGAATATTTTGATGAGTGCACAGAGAAGAACATTTTGCTGTATGAATGCACGGGGAAAAATATTTTGTTTTATGAATGCACGGGGGAAATATTTTGTTTTATAAGTGCATGGGGAATAATATCTTTTTTGAGTGCACGAGGAAAAACATTTTGTTTTATGAGTGCACGGGAAAGAACATTTTGTTTTTTAAGTGCACGGAGAAGAATTTTTTTTTTGTTATATGAGTGCACGTGGATGAACATTTTGTTTTATGAGTGCACGTACGTGGATGAACTGTCACTGTGTTTTCTGAGTGCACGGGGAAGAACATTTGGTTTTATCAGTGCACGGGAGAGAACATTTTGTTTTATGAAAGCACGGTGAAGAACATTTTTTTGTATGAGTGCACGGGGAACAACATTTTTTGTGTGAATGCACGGGGAAGAACATTTTTTTGTATCAGTGCACGGGGAAGAACATTTTGTTTTCTTTAAAAGTTTATTGTCGATGTATACAATTAACATATTTCATATCTTGAGAGGCATAACAGAAAAATTATCACGTAGCGTAACATAATAACATATCGACCCTAGAAGCCAGAGTGTCGTATATGCCACTCATCTGAGTGGCACATACGACCCTCTGGCTCCTAGGAGATGATATGTGTATGTAACTTAGCGACCGAGCACGTTGCACCAGACAAATATAATATAGTTTCTGTCCCTGTCTGAGTAGTCTCCCTTAATCTCATTAGTCTTCTTCCTTTTATCATGCATGTTTCATATGGGACACATACATACCTGCCACGTCCACTGTCCACAATAGACAATGAATAGCAGTGGGCGGAAAGCTGCCAGCTCCAATGCCAGACTGAGTGGTTACTCAAAAATTCACACCAGATTTTGTTTGCCAATCCGGATTTTTTCCTGCACAGAGCAGGGCCGGTTTTAGACCTCTATATATATTTAAAAAGGATGGCCGCCATCAGTTTAGAGCTCGAGCGATAGCGGGCAGTAACATAGCAAGCTAGGGATAGCAATGCTGAACAGTAGGTAGGCCTACATTAGAGACATTGCAGTACTGCACGACGTTTAGGGGTTAACGCTACCGCTTATCGTGCAGGAGTTTAAAGTTCGTACCCCACCCGCGATATTCAGGTTTCAATGAAACTTTGTCTACTCCATTCGTCACGATTGAATATAGTGGAGAGTACCCATGACTGAGAGGTGCTCAGCCTCAGATCACCTGAACTTGAATTTGAATGCCGTATCTGAAGGGCAATGTCATCTGATTCATCTCAACATTCTCAGAAGCATTCATGGCACAGTTTTGACCTAAATGTGCACTGTAAGTGGCTGAAAGCCCATTCATTGATTTATTCTGTGGCCGCTCCAGTACTTTAAAATGATGTTACTTAGATTGGTATGTCAGAACATAAAAAAAGTTAGTTGTGTTATGTGCAAAGGCAAATTACAACAACTGCTTACTTTTCAAGTATTAACAATTAATATTATTTGCATTTGTGAGGCAGTAGAGCATTTAAGATTCCATTTTAACAGATTAGATACATGATTATTTTCAATACATAATTTATTGTTCTGGCGGTTTACAAATGTACTGCTTTTATAGTACATGTCACAGTTGATTCTGGGACAGGAAGCATACACGCAGAAAACGCAACACGCTTAACAAATGCTGCCTTAATGTTGGCCCACCGTCTGCGACGCTGGTTCAACATTAAAGCAGCATTGGTTAAGCGTATTATGTTTGCTGGGATTCGTCACGCTGTCTTGATCCGTATATAAAATTAGGCGCGCTGCTCGGAGACGTAACTCAATTCTGAGGAAAAAGCTGAGAGAGAGCGCAGCATCAGTATGTATGGAGCAGAGCCTCTGGAGAGGCGGTCATCCCAGAAAACACGAGATATTCACCCAATACCGGGTCAATGCTGGGCCACCATCGTAGACGGTGGACCAGCATTGACCCGGCATTGGGTCGACGTCTGTTGCGGCTGGCATAATGGCCGTCCCAGCTGTTTCTGACAACACCTCGGACAGCCCTGGTCTTGTAAAAGGTGGAGGTACACGTGTAGTGTGGGTTGGGAGACAAAAGGGGTTAGAAACCCAAATGGCGGGGTGTGTAAATCCACAGGGAAAACAGAGAAAAAAACAAAAACACACTCCCACGTATTATCTGATATCCCTACGGCTGATCCCAGCGACCTTCTCATCCCCGCCCGGCATGTTACGCTGTGCAGGGTTAGAAATGGTAACTCCTGAAGTACTGGAATACTAATTGACAACTGAAAATAATCTGTCAGTAAAAATACCTTGTGATTGCAAAGGTGTTAATTGGACTGTTGAAAAACTGATTTAGTGCCTATATTTCCGTGATAACTTTCGTCAACTTTATGTTATGGACCTAAGTGACCAGGGAAATGTTCAGAAACGACCCTTAAAGCGCCTAAGTTATAGAATTTAAATTCTTACCCACAGCTTCAAAAAATACTTAGCTGTACAATTTGAAGCAAATGTACACAAATCCTGCAAATTGGCAAAAAAAAAACATTGACATATTTCGAAAAGATAAGGACATAGTTCAGCTATCAACTTTTGTCTGACATGATATGCCAAAATGTGGAGAAAGCGACGTAAATCAACACATTTACTCACTAACATCTCAAACTTTCGTCTATTGTCATTGGTCATACAGAACATATATAAACATAATTTGGTAGCGAAACCACCCTCACCTGATCCGCCCCAAACACGTAGGTGGAACATTTCTCTATCGTTAGTGAGGGAATGAATGAGGCTGCATACCACTCTGTGCACATACAGATTGTACTGGGCCAGGACAAATACTCCGAGGATGGTGAGTTGTATGATAATCTGATGACACTGCTCTCCAGATACAGGATTAGAACTTCGCAGCTTGGCGGTCTTTGGTCAAGTACGATACCTCTCAGTCTCGAAGGCTTCTCACAATATTGAATACTTATGAGTGAACTGGGAAGAAACATTTCGTTCCTTTGAAACTGAAATACTGAGAGTTCAAACTTTTCGTAGCATGCTGTAGCCTTACCACCCCTGCAAACACGAGACGTTGGCCCAGTGTTGGTATAATGTTGGAACAGCGTCGTAGACACTGGACCGACATAACACTGGGCCAACGAGAGGTGTTTGCTGAGACTATACCATGGGTTCACGCCATTCTCTATCATGATCTGCAAATAGTTGTAACTACTTACATGAAAAAGTAAGCAGTTATTGCTGTTTGCCTTTGCACAGCCGTATTGTATGACACAAATTTAAAGCTTCATAAATCTATTCTTCACCAGAGTTTAAAACAGGAGAGATGCGACCAACATGTGAACCATGGTGCAGCTGGCAAGCTGGACTCTTATCCCTCAAACACAATATATGCTGATTTCGCATTGGGCCAACATCCTGAACGTTGGCCCGATGTTAACCTGGCACTGGCACAATATATCATGGTTCCCTAGTATCTACAACACACCCAGCAAACACAAAACATCTTAAAACATTTATACAGCATCGGCCAAACGTCTTCGACGGTGGCCCAACATTGTATAAATGTTAAACAAATGTTTTGTGTGTGCTGGGCTGCACAAATAGACGACCAAGGCCTTACTCGGGTTACGCGCCGCCTATCTCACTTCGACACACGACGGTAGATAGATATTGGTTCAACGTTAGGGCAACGCCGAGTAACGTTGAGCCAATGTGAAACTAAAATCTTGTGGCGGCCTTGTTATGAGTCTATGCCTTGTCGGAATCCTGTAGTACTGCTTTGGGAAGCCTCACTGATACTGATTGGCCATATATCCCAGTACACTGTACTGCCCTGCAAAGTCAAACAGCAGTATCGTCCCACTTTCATTCGAGCAGATACTGCTGTTAGCTTTTACACGGCATAGTACCTGAGTACATAAACTACTCATATCACACAAGAAACATCTCAGAAATGCACCGCATTGGAAAATTAACAAAAAACTTCTCACAGCTTAGTTACTCATCTCTATACAAAAACATTATGGGTGAGAAATGAAACAAATATTAGCCTCATAATAAGATATTTTAGCTACTAGGTCTTAGGGGGTTGATATGGAAGATGGATGGCCTGCGTCCAAGAGATACAGAGGGACTCCTTGTGAGTTGCCCTCGCCCATGGCTAACTTAAGTATCAATATGATCTTCGCACTCTAGGAACCTGCCCCAGACAAATGCTCTAGCAGACTTTGCTGTTGGTAGTTGATTAAGTTTCCCTTGCAGGAATTTACCAATTTTCCAGAGCTCACTTTTTTCCATTTTGACGCACGAGTTGACGGATGAAGCTCATAAAGTACAACGGGAAGGTTAGTGATGCTGATTCTCCATTAACGTTCTCTTCTGATTCAACGCTCTGTACATAATGTTACTATTTTACATCCACTTGAAGTTGTGATACGAAACAGTCATCTTGTATTTTAGCTATCGTCAGCTCCTTGACAAATTGACTCTCATATTTCTTAAAATTAAGTTGAAGTCTTAGACTGGGCTGTCACAACCTGCATTCCTTGGACTAATTTATTTGTCTAAGCGTTTTAGATAAGATGCTATATCCATCCGTGTTTCACGCCATATTAGTCTCTAACTGAAATTGGAAACGACAGATTTATGTTGGCAGAATCGCATAGAAGTATATTATATAGCGTGCGTATTAGTAAAAAGTCGTGCAGTGATATATGCGTCCACTGTTTTTCTGCTTCTGCAGGACGGAATATATTATCCAATTAGTTGTGTATATTGTGTTGCAATCGCAGGCTGTTTTGTTTGCCAATCTAATAACCACATTCATTGAGGCGCCCGAGCACGCCACAGGCGCTGTGGTAAATATAAATGAAATTAAACGAATGGGGTTTTAGGCCACCTTTGTACATATATAGGCTAAACTGGGCCAGGAAAACCTCATGATGATGGTAAGATGAATGAGATGACACTGCTCTCCAGACACAGGATTCGAGATTTGATAAAAAAAAGAAATTTGAGCCCTGGCGGTCTGAGACCGAGCACGCTACGTCTTGGTCACGGAGGCTCCCTACAATTAGATGTATCTATACACACTTCAGCAACAAGGTTGTAATACTACTGTACAATGTATGCCCCATGCTGGTCGTACATACCACGAACATTGGTATACAGTAGAAAGATTCAGGAGCAGGTGTATAGTCTGATATAAAGAATACCTATCATCCGACTTTACATTTTAACCCCTGGTCACTGAACCTGCTCATTCGTGTGCCATTTCAACTCCACAGAGAGTATACGGTCCTGTAGCCATATCGGCACATTAAACTTATCGTACACATTGTCATCTCTGTCCTACCAGGTACTCATTTTCACCAAGTCAAGTGAATCGTATGAGGATGAAGTGCCTTGCCAAAGGACACAGCATCGAAACCATGTCCCAAGATTTAGAGGAGAGAAACATGATTTTTCTCGGAAAATCCTGCACCAAGCGGGGTTCGAAACCGCACGGTAGGCAGCGACATTGACAATTGCGGGGTGTTGGGTAGCGAGATACCACTTAAAGTGGGAGAAAATTCCTTTCATTTGACGTTTTAGGATATAGGTGGGAAATGCATATCGCACCCTCATTGATTAAAGGGTGTAACTGCCACTGTGCAAAGTGGCTGTTACGCCTTTTCAACACTAAATGTGCGATATGTGATGCTACGGCATTCTGTCTTCATATTCCAAGCATGCCTGAACTTAAATTTTGTATTTTATAATATAAACCGACTAATAAGCCTCATGGGCTGGGTACTGAAATCAAACTGATCATATTTTTGTTTTTGTTGTATTTTGTACTTGTCAGTATAATAAACGAACGGAATTGAACTGAATTATACGGATTTTCGTTGTAAGATCGGCATATTTTATTGAGATAACTCTGTCTGATACCCGTGAAAATTTGAATATTTAGTAGGAAAACTACTTTGAAATTAAAATGGTTTGGTCAAATGGTACCCACGAAATTTAAATACCAACGTGATGCTTTGCAAATTTGTCAAAGAAGTATTTGTCGATATTTGCATCGTATTGGCGTGGTTACACTATTTACCATTACTTAGTTTTCTACAGTTGTTTACAGTGTTTCGTGCCTGCCGTGATAGTTTGAAGATAAATAACGTTGATTTCATCAAGTTGAGTGAATCGTATGAGGATGAAGTGCCTTGCCAAATGACACAGCATCGATAACTTTTCGAACCCTAAAAGAAAACCAACCTGCATATCTGGCTGATTTACTTGCTCGGCCGAAATGCTCAAAATATCTACGCTCCACTAATTCGAATAGATTTGTTGTTCCTCGTATAAATACTAAGACTGGGTCAAGAGCTTTCTCTATATCTGATCAGCCTTATGGAACGCCCTGCCTGTGCCAATACGTAATGCCAAAACAATCTTAACATTCCGGAAATTACTTAAATCTCACTTATTTGACCTGGCTTCTCCACCATAGTCCCTCAGCAGCCCGGCTCCCTGTTGACGAACCTGCTTTGGCCTCGATTATGACACATGATCATGCTAAGGATTTGTGCACCTCTGAGCTCGGTCCTCTGAGGATATAGGCGCTATAGAAGTTTTATTTGATTAATTGATTGATTGATTATTCTCTACTCCATAAATCATTTAATGAGTTGTTTCATATATAATTCCATTGCAATTTCATTCTCACAAAAGTCTTATATTCAAGTGTGTGACAAAATGTATTCTGACCATTATATTTAGTATAGAAGCTGACAATATTAACTGTTATTAATACAGCTTGCACTATTATACTCTGCTTAAAAGGGTTTGTTATTACATATTCCATAAATCATGCAATGCATTGTTCCGAGAGTTCTTTCATTGCGATTTTATTCACATTATTTGAAAGAAGTATTTCTTAAACAGGGTGAAGACTCTTCATAAAATGTACTTATTATTTTGAAAAACACGACCGTGAATATTTATTGACCACGGGGGATAATCTATTCCCCGCGGTTCACGGCAGTATTCTGGTTAGTCAGCACAGGGGACAACCCGCTTCCCGCTGTTCACTGCAATCCTCCGTCATCAATTGCAAATTGGCCCAAATTGGATGAAAATGGCTGTAATAGTTTCCCAACTAGACAAATTCGCCAATTTTCTTCAGATCACAAGACGAACTAAATGGGCTTTCTTTGCATGCTAGATGTTGCCTGACCAATGGTCAGCCAACCCAGCAAGCGCAAAACATTTGTATAACATTTGTACAATGTTTTACCAACGTTGAACAGTCGTTGTACAAAATGTTATACAAATGCTTTGTGTTTGCTGGGAACGTCTCGTGTGATATCACTGTACGTTGTTCCGGACTACACGTGGAGAAGGGGGGGGGGAGTTCTCCAGCCTAATCTGGACATATCTTGAGTACACAAATCTTTGCAGTTCTACACCGCCTCTCTGCCATGTCCAGAGAAAACGACTTCCGATACATTATTCTTCCCCCCATCAGCCGAACGGCGATCACGTCAAGGGTGACAAATTTACTATGCCGGTCTGCTTTTCACTTATCTTTGTGACGCTGGGTGGCTCATCTGGTAGCGCGGTTGACCGCAGTCCAGGTGAAAGTCCCATTAGTTTCACTACCAATGTCATCCCTTTGGAGCTAAAGGAGGCTACCTGCCACTTATTAGAGTGAGAGAGAGAACCTTTTATATACCAGGACAAGTTTTCATAAATGATACATGATTAAGTAGCTTGATAATAAATATAGATATACTCTGACACTGATTGAGATCCGTGGAATATAGGGTATTTATGCTCCCAGGGGAGTTGGAGTGGCACATGAATGAACAAAAATCTCGTGTCCAGGGGGTAAAGTCTGTAGAAGGCTCTTGGGACATTATATCAGACTATATTAATTTTATATTACCTTTAGGCAAAATGAATGGCTATTGTAACAAAGTTTTGATGATACTGTTACAGACCGCGCTGTGTGTAAAATATCAGTATTTTACACCGCTAAGTACGACTATATAGTAGTTCTAATCAATTGTATTGGTCTATCAAATCACTGTTATTGGAACGAAAAGAGTGTTTAAACTTCAAGATTTCCAAAGTTTTGATCTCAAATTAAACACATATGAGCAATTTTCACCCTCTTGAAGTTGTGGGTCGCGGTAGCGGGACGCAACTTCAAGTGGGTGAAAATTTTTGAGGTCAAAATACTTTAAAAATAGTAAGAACAAACATTCTGAAAGTTTACAAATGGAAAGCATGCATCCCATCATACAAGAACCTCGTCTCTCATATACCATCCCCTAGGAACCCGAGTGTCTTATGTCTCACTCATTTGAGTATCACATTGGCACTGTTAATATAACAGGTTAATTATTAACAGGTTAATTATTAACCCATATTTTCTCCGACAAAATAACGAGAAGTGGGATAATCTCAAATTATAGCTGCCCTAACCCAGAAAGCGTTATGTTCGTTTTGCATTTTCTTTAAATTGAGGTTATTTTTCTATGTTTTAACCCTTATGCCACTACATTATATAATTTACCACCATTACTTTTACCCACTTGAAGTTGGGTCTCGCTACCGCGACCCACAACTTCAAGTGGGTAAAATAACTTATATTTATGCAATTTAAATCAAAACATATGCCAATGTTGCAAATGTACTGCATATTTCATTTACAAATTATTTTTTATTTGAAGGACAAACAAAATAAAAGACTAAGGACGGCTATAGACGTGAAATCTTAAAGGTGACATATCACCCCTTATATAGTATGAATAAATTTGTGACAAATAAAGCAAAGTTGAGAGGGTCACATGATAGCCAATCACCCCATATAAGGACATAATTATTCATACCATATAAGGCGTGATAGATCACCTTTACTCTTCAACCATTGAAGCGCCGAAATACTTTCGCATAAAACATGCAGATCAAAGGATGTTTTTCGCTTTGAAATCATCATAAATGGCTTAATTTGGTCTTTCTGATTCATTTGAATACCTATGGTTTACTCTTACCATGGATATAGTAAAGGCTTTATTATCTCCATGCTCTTACAGTGCGGGGATCGACTTTAGTCGTCAGAATCTGACGTCTACAGACGTCAGATTCTGACGTCTAAAGTCGATCCCCGCACTGTTTATTGGGGCGCACAGCCTCTGGTTTTTAGGATCGACATGTATGTTGTATTAAGCTGTTATTTCTTTATACGTCGGGTTAATTGTGATAATTTATGGCGACTTCCGGCCATTTGGCGCGACTGCGTGGTCGCCCGACGTCCGGTCGACTGGATTTACTACAGGAAAAAGAAGTCATTGCGTCCCTGATACATCACCCACTGAATGCCGCGGCATATCCAATGTGCTAGCCAACGACATACCTGCCACCATGGCGTTTTACCAAGCGCGGTCTCCCCCAGAGAAACGGCCCCATTATATCGATCCGACACAAAGCGGACCCTGTAATAATCTCACGGTTTACTGTCTAATGCCGCCATAAACTGTTCAATGCATTGTGAAGGGTTTTCTATCGCGGGCTGACTTTTCACGTTGCCTGCTCCATGGCCGCGATCATCGATGGAAGTCGACCTCCCGGCTGATTGTGAAGTGATGGTGTTGCACTCTTTCCTGTCCTTCATTACCGCCCAGTAAACACAAAACATTGTATGACATTTGTACAATGCTGGATCAACGTCGAAGACGTTGGGCCGACGTTGTACAAATGTCATACAAATGTTTTGTGTTTGCTGGGCGGTTGTTACTCGGTGTGGATCTACAAAGATTGCTAGCTAACGATGGCTGATGTCTGACTACGTTCGCCCACCGTTGGCCAACAGTCGTGTGACCCTCCTTTGTTTCATTAGTCTGTTCTTACGAGTACAGCTCTTTTGACACATATGGTTTTCAAAAGAAAGAAAAAACAATGAAAAAATATGCGGAAGGCATAGTATGATTGCTTGAATTCGAGGGGAATCACACTATTTTTAAAAGCATTTTGTTTTGACGTCTTGGGCAATAATCCATGCATTTATCATAATATGTCTTACGTTGTCGATTGGTAAAAACGCAAGTCTGGACCTGAAGCGATATACCCGGGGTGAAATCGCTGAGGCAAATAATAAATTGCTGATTTCATTGTGACCAGTGCTCCTTCTGTGAGCAGGTGATTACGTTACTGGTTGCCCCGTCCCAACAGCTCCTGGTCCAGCACACTAGCCCAATGCTCTCTATAGTTCATCTACTCACACTGCAGTCAGTATGACTATGCGTTATATATCAGTATCAGCCGAACATACTGGAGCGGCAGTGGTTCGAATCACGATGGATGGCAGTTCTCTTAATTCTTAAATCATTGAAATATCTTTATATACACCATAGAGAACGTAGGTTTTCTTTTAGTTTGAAATCATAATAAATGTCTTAGTATGCTCTTTCCGCTTCATTTGAATAGCCATGTTATGAGTTTAAAGTCAACGAATAGGGTGTTCGCATAAGGGCCCATACCTTATCAGTTGGTCGTGTGCTGTATTTTCCTTCTCGCACTCACACTGTTGACTTTCGCTACGAGGCGTACATCTATGGTGTGATCAGTCCATTTGGCAGCCTCTCCTGCTTCATGGCTCAGTTTGATTTTGCCGTTTGGGGTAGATATATTCGTACGAGAAAATACACACGGCATCGCTGGTCACCACATCAGGTCCTCGCATAAAGACTCGGGCTTGATGTAGTGACCTGTGCTGAGATGAGCCCATTTCTCCTTCCTGAAAATACCGTATAATATCGCACGCAAATAAACACGGTTTGCATACCTTTTTGCCAGTTTGCACGACTAGTATTTCTACTCCCCAATTCTCTCTCTAATCGCATCTGCTGGGGATGATGATTGATAGAGGTCTAGTTGATGACTTGGTAATTACCTCGCTATGGTGATCAACACTGTCTGGTATTACGACTTGGACTTCATCAATCACCCCATGGTCCTCATCCATTCCTAGACGGCTGATGTATCGTTCTCTCACAAACACAGTGACATAAAACAGCATTGCTCCCAACGCAGAAACCCTCGGGATAGTGATGGCTATCACTACCGCCTGTCACATCAGAGTACGGGGTTGTCCCCGCTATCAGCAGTCTGGTTTCATTCATTCTTCCATTCATTCTTTCATTCATTCATTCATAAATTTGTTCATTCCTTCATTTATTTATTTATTTATTTATTTATTTATTTATTTATTTATTTATTTATTTATTTATTTATTTATTTATTTATTTATTTATTTATTTATTTATTTATTTATTTATTTATTTATTTATTTATTTATTTATTTATTTATTTATTTATTTATTTATTTATTTATTTATTTATTTATTTATTTATTTATTTATTTATTTATTTATTTATTATTTATTTATTTATTTATTTATTTATTTATTTATTTATTTATTTATTTATTTATTTATTTATTTATTTATTTATTTATTTATTTATTTATTCTTATATTTATTTATTTATTTATTTATTTATTCTTATATTTATTTATTCTTTTATTGATTCATCTATTATTTCATTCATTCATTCATTCATTCATTCATTCATTTATTCATTCATTCATTCATTCATTCATTCATTCATTCATTCATTCATTCATTCATTCATTCATTCATTAATTAATTCATTCATTCATTCATTCATTCTTTCATTCATGTATTCATTCATTCATTCATTCATTCATTCATTCATTCATTCATTCATTCATTCATTCATTCATTCATTCATTCATTCATTCATTCATTCATTCATTCATTCTCTCATTCATTCATTCATTCATTCATTCATTCATTCATTCATTCATTCATTCATTCATTCATTCATTCATTCATTCATTCATTCATTCATTCATTCATTCATTCATTCATTCATTCATTCATTTATTCATTCATTCATTCATTCAAATATTCATTCATTCATTCATTCATTTATTCATTCATTCAAGCTCTGACGCTGTTGTTTTTCCTCTCTAGCTACAAGTATTTCTATATAAAGTTCTTGCTAGCTGGGATACTGGCGTCAATATCTTGATTGGCCCACACCAGTACTCCCGGCTTACTCAACATCATATTTCTCAAACGTATGCGGCTCTAAGGTGTTGTTTATTATAATTGTTTGTGAGAATTTGTACTAAGTTATCTCTGAGCGCTCTCGTTTCGGTATTATGGCCCTGGTATAGTTGACCAGCCCACGCCCTCCGGGTTTGGGCTGGTCAACTATACCAGGGCCATCTATACACACTGGTACTCACACGAAATCTTTTTCCATACACACTCACGCACCCTCCTGGATGGGAGATTTAGCGTGCTGCAAAGCATCTTGTTAATAATCTCTGACAATGACAGATTCTGTGTTGACAAAGTGGTCTGATATACACCAATATGTACACATTTCTCTCACGTGAGTAAATAATATTTACTCACGTGAGAGAAATTTGGACATATTGGTGCATATCTAAAATCAAAATCGAGATAAAACTACATAATATGTAGTTTTATCCCGATTTTGATCACCAAACCAAAAAGATAAATAATGAGCTGATTAATAACTGAATAATACCATGATTGCCTAATCAAGATACACATGTATATACATAATATCCTGATTAGCCAATCAACAGAAATACAAAGTATCCTAATTGCCTAATCAAAAGGGAAAATATTATTCTGGTCACCTTATTAGGAAGGATAAATCATATCCACTATAAAAAAAGCGTATGAGTTCACTTGCAATTTCACTGTCCGCCAGCTGGAGTGCAAGGATACTCATAAAACAGATCTGATGGCCCATTTAGTTTAGCTGTGATTCGAAACTGTGGCTGGAATCCCAGTCGGGTCGGATGTTTGTCATCGAGGCTGTGCATGTATACAATGCTTCAAATTGTTCAAAGGCACGGAGTGTGCAGTGTTGCCTATACTGTATACTGATATGATATTCTGTCACGATATTGCTATCAAAGTGTGTAAACCGACACTCAATCACTCACTCACTCGCTTATAAAACAAGTGGCTTAATTCTGCTAAATTACCATACTCTGCAAGCATACATATAAAAAACAATGGCCTAATTTTGCCAAATGTGTATGCTCTGCAATAATACCTATAAAACGTTTGGCTCGATTGCGTCCATGCCTCCTCCATCTTGTTTTTTTCTAGAGCGTCAACTCACTTCTTCGACCATGATCATTACCTTGGGGAAGTGGCATCTCGTGTCTTCTCTACAAGACTTCCAGCTCATTAGACGCTACAGCCATATATTGTGATGAGTCTCATCCTGCCAAACATCAGCCACTCAGCGAGGGGTTCCTGGCTGCTCACAAAGCTAACCAGAACATATTGCACGTGACTATCTTCCTACATTAGGCGCTACAGGACAGGGGCTTCCACTCAATTAGGTGACATGTAACACACTTTAGTTTCAGAGGTATGATATAAGCGTAGTACAAATAAAAAGATTGGGGTGGGGTGACCTTAACCCTTTAGGCGCTGAATTAATTTGTAAAAAAACATCGCAACCAAAGGTTTTTTTTCCAATTTGAAATCATCATAAATGTCTTCCTCAGCTCTTTCTGATTAATTTGAGTACCTATGTTATGGGTCTAATGACAGTAGAAATATTTTTAATTTTACAGTGCGGAGATCGACTTTAGTCGTCAGAATCTGACGCCCACAGACGTCAGATTCTGACGAATAAAGTCGATCACCGCGCTGTAAGGGTTACATGACTACTACATTTTTTGAGACATGGCTGACATGTAACACCCTTCAGTTTCAGAGGTATGATTTTTGTATGTTGGATACTAAACGTGACAGACAGTTACAATAATGTTTGTTCTATTATATGCAAGTTGCATCCCGAGCCTTCAGGCGAGGGATTGATGTGTTGACTAGAATTTGTGTCCTGCTTATATTTTTTTACTTAGACACATAATAATTATTTGATGTCTGGCCCACTAAAAGTATAAAACGAAAAATACAAATTTGTTTATGGCAGACGAGACTCTGTTTTCGATTTCTATTCCACAGTTTATATTACATCCATCGCGGATTATTTGCAAACAAATTTAAAGGTGGAAAGTACTTTATCATGTTTTCAGTCATGCTTATTTTTTCAAAAATAACATTGCAAAGCTATATATTTCTAAACTGGAATTAAATATACCGTGCTCGATCCATTTTTGAGGGTGAATCGTGATATTGTTTGCCAAATCTAGCCAGGTGCTCACAATAGAAATGCATAACAGGTTCTCTAAATCAAATAAAGTGGAATCAGCTTCCTGGGTTTACGGTGTAGTCCGTGACCAAATCTCATTAATACATGATGTGGTAAACCAGAGCTAGAGAATACCCGCAGATTAGATTCAGACTTGTTCTCATTTTCTATCTTATCCTCTAACCGCAAGCAAAAATACATGCCGAATAAAATATAGGACGATGACATTTGTTAAAGGTCTGTCAGCAAACGATTGTTCAATAATAGCTTTTAAAGGTCAGAAACCCGATCTACATATTAAGCGTTAGGGGCCTATTCTAGGTAATAACCGGCTATGTGTCAGATTCACGGGTCAATACATTATTTTGACGGAAGCTTGTTACCAGGATTTCGTTACCCTTTAACCCCCGATCACGAATATACTCGCTTTTTTGCCAATTTTTGTTATAACTTTAAATGTCAGATTTTAAACATGCTAAAACGTGACATATATCAGCAATATTTGGAAATAATTGACCTCCATTTTGTTAAATCTGAATAATTTTCACTTGAGTGAGTGAAAATTCCAATTAAATAACTTGGAGGTTAAAGAGTTACGGCAAGGTCCCACTCCCGCTATGACATGTGTGTATCATTGAACTCTTTCTATACACCGCAAACTGAACCACAAATATTGTATGGCTACTCGCGTGAGATAATTCTTGATTTTTGAATCGAGATGGGAGCTATATGGTCCCTCACCGTTGTAATCTCCATAGTATACGACTTGATGGATTAATAACTGTATCGTTAACAAGTACGCTTTGCTTTCGTTTGTAATAAACTTAATTTCTATAATTCGTTGCAGAGCTTTGGCCCAGTGCTCTCTTGAGAATTGTCAGTTCAACTGTTCGATAGAGAATACTATTCAAGCTTCATCTGAATTTGTATCATCACCACCTGAGTAATCGCTACAGCAATTTATGGTGTGACGTGAATACAAACTACGTGATATTTTGCAATGTGAGCAATCGATATGATTTAAAACAAATTAAATCAAAATGCCACATCCTCTGAGCATCACCCACTCAATAATCATGATAATAATAATCATGACATTTGTGGTTAGTGACCGCAAACTAATTAGAAAACAAAATTGCAAAGCTATTACAGTATTTTTTGTAAGGTTTTATCTTGGTCGTGATATATCTGGTAAACACAGATTATTGTTGATTTAACGCGCCGCGTCACAAACCCAGTTTATCTAAAATATGAAAATATCACGTCGTTTTTTAGATATTTAAAAACGAAATTCATTTGAAGGTTTTATTCAAACCATGTAAAATTACACTAATATTATTATTTTTTACATGACGTTATTTTCTACCAATTATCTATACGAACACACTCAACATCCAAGTATTTCTTCAAGTTTTCATTCACTTTAGCCTCACGACCTAATTTTCCTACAACAAAGGGTTTTAGAACGAAAATTTCCATGAAACTGGTTTACCAATGAATACATTGCAATTTTCTTCAATCTTTAAACCACATCAAATCATTTTCATCCACGACAAGCCGAGAATTGCGATAGCAATTCGCGGCTTGTAGTGGATGAAGATGACAATGGTAAATTCGGACTTGAGGGGGTTAACTCTTAAAACTATAAATTAATAATTAAAATTCTACCCACTTATCAGCGACCCACAACTTTAAGGGGGGGGGGTGGGGAATTACACACATTTACTTAATTTGTGGCCAAACATTTGCGAATCTCGATGTTTAAACACACATTTCATTTCCAATAAGTGTTTTGATCGGCTAATAAAAACAGATTAAAAACGACTATATGGTCGTGCTTAACTGTGCAAGGTTAACATGTGAAAATGTACCGATTTTTAAAATACTAAAATCACAAAATAATATTTTGATTGAATAATTTCGTTCAAGACATGCCATAATATAGTGCACACATGCCAAAATTTGCGAAACAAGCTGAAGATACATGATTGGAGCTTTGAACATTGGCGACAAGTGAATAAACTGGCAGGTGTATCCAGCAATGATGATACACTGACCCAATGTTGGTTTTTAGTTGGGCCAACGTCGAAGACGATGGTCCAACATTAAACAGTGGATCTTCCTGATTGGGTTCCGTGTGGACATATCATCTGCATGGTTCTGGATCAATTCTACATAACAAGGTCTCACTTGACAATTGTCGATCAGAAGGAAATTATAATTGTAAAGCGGAGATTGTCTTTGTTTATTACCCTTCCTAGCTTGTCAGCTGTATCCTCATTTGATTGTGACAAAGGGGTTTCCTGGTCGCGCAATAGATTAGCATCTGACAGGAGATCTAAGAAATTTATTTTCTACAAAAGCCCTGTTGTGCCTTCATTGTTGGACCTCCAGACTTGAGAACTCAGACATTGAACTTCAGAGTACAGACTTCATAGTTTACACTTCAGAGTTCATAATGAGCATAAACTCATTATGAACTCTGAAGCCAAAACTCTGAAGTTTGGACTTTGGTCATAAGATTACAGCGTTCAGATTGCAGAGTTTACACTTCAGAGTTGATAATGAGTTATGATTACAGAGTTCCGACTTCTCTAATGTGTGAGCTCTGAAGGACATTCGGAACATTTCTTAGATCTCCTGTCAGATGTTTTCGTAGTTTGTACGATTTCTCAATTGTCACATAAACACGGATTCAAACTCTTCAAAGATACGAGGTATGCAGTATATCATAAGCGCATTCTCCATGTACGTCGGGGTCATCAAAGAGAGGAGCGCACTCCCAACAAACAGTACACTGTGAACCAATGTTGGGCCAGCGCTGTGGAGATCTAGATTCATTGTAGAGATGTACATGACAAAAGGTAGAGCCAGCAGTAATATAGATGAACTGGTCGTGTTTCACGTGGGTGATCTTGCATACTAATTAGTTCCATGGGGACATAATCTCTAGGTCTGGTTTATCTCCATACATACAAAGGAAGGTCCCACATGACAATATTATTGATAACGCGGAATTGTTTATAGACGCAGATTGTCTATGTATATTTGTCCGTAATACTTCTGGCAGCTCTATCTTTCCTCTATGACAAAGCAATGGGTCATCTAGACCAATCCGATGCCTACGATATATCGTAACTTATACGAGAATGCGGGCGCAGTTGGACAATAACTCCGCGGTCGATGGGGCGGGGGCATTGGGTAGTGTTTAGCACCGTTGCCTTTCACGCTAGAGTTCGAGGTTCGTTTCCCGGTCTCGGTGGTTTGAAAGAAACAAAAATGTTTTTTCTTTATCCACTCGTAAAATTCGGTATTGTGGGGAGCCTCCGTGACCGAGAGGTAGCGTGCTTGGCCTCAGACCTCCAGGGTTTGAATTTCAAAGAGAGCAGTGTCATCTCACTTATCTCACCATCCTCAGATGGTTCTCCTGGCCCAATTTAGCCTGTATTTGCATAAAAGTGGCCTAAAGCCCGCTTCATTTCATTTTTTCCGCAGCCGATGAGAACGAGACGCTGATGACGTTGGTTCAATGCAGGGCCACAATCAGCGACGTTGTTCCAACATTATATAAAGATAGGTTTAAATTCACGTGTTTGTTGTGCAGTCACTGATAGCCGAGAGGGTGATTGGCTCAGATTTGTATCAATCAAAACTCATTGGATATTTTATATTGTGTCTTACAATATTGTTATGTAAGGGTTTGTTCTTGTACAGCTTTCCTTGTGTAGTCCAAGTGGAAACACTTTTTCCAGAAGAGCACAAATTGCAGGACTTATGCTTATGGTAGCGTATGCACGTCATTCCGTATACGACATGATTTTCTAATTCTAGTTTTCTGGATATCGAAATATATAATATAATATAATATATGATATTTTGTTTTGAATAATTTAGGTTAGTGTTTCCGTGACAGAGAGGTAGTGTGCTCGGCCTCAGACCGACAAGGCTCGAATTTTTAATCCTGTGTCTGGAGAGCATTGTCATCTCATTCATCTCACCATCCTCAAGAGGTTCTCCTGACCCAGTTTAATCTATATGTGCACAAAGGTGGCCTAAAACGCTATTCATTCATTCATTCATTCATTCATTCATTCATTCATTCATTCATTCATTCATTCATTCATTCATTCATTCATTCATTCATTCATTCATTCATTCATTCATTTATTTATTCATTCATTTATTCATTCATTTATTAATTCATTCATTCATTCATTCATTCATTCATTTATTCATTCATTCATTCATTCATTCATTCATTCATTCATTCATTCATTCATTCATTCATTCATTCATTCATTCATTCATTTATTTATTCATTCATTTATTCATTCATTCATTCATTCATTCATTCATTCATTCATTCATTCGAGTAAATTTCAGCGATGAATACATAATGTTGTATATTTGTGTAATTTTTACTCACGAAAAATTGTGGATCGGGTTAGCGAAACACAACAGCAAGTTGGTAAAAATAAATTAGCTAAGTTAGCTATATCAAAGGTTAAACGATCGTATCCGCCTCTTTATAAAGTGACAGATACGACCCTTTGTTGCAGAAGTGAGTCTTGTTCTTGTTTCTATCATGCAGCAGAGTGATAATAATCACTGTGGCATGGGCGGCGCGAGATAAGGGAATTATTATGGATTATTTGGGACGACATATATGACTAATTAATCTGATCCTTTTTTTCCAACAAGCATGATCCATTGGCATAACGCTGGGTCCGTGTTCTCGTACAAGTTATATACCGTAGACTTCGGATTGGTCGAGATGGTCATCTCGACCAATCCGAAGCCTACGGTATATCGTAACTTGTATAAATACGGACCTTGGCCAACGTTAGGCCAATGTTTCATATCACTGTGGATAATCTCTTCAGGCACCAGACTGTCAGGTTTGTAGTGTTGCACAAATCTATAACGACATACATTTATCATTATAATAGATAGTGATGATATAATAAAGTGGGAAACGTTTTGCCGTTTTATCCATTTATACTGTATATTGTCACCATTAATGTTTTTTGTCCAAGTATCATATTACAATAATGGGAATCTAAGATATGCTTATTTGAACCGAGCAAGTAATATGTTCCTTTGACAAAAACCTTCCGTTAAAATCTCAATTATATTAGGCCTACACTACGCTATATAATTGGGCGATTATATGAGAAAGTAAAGCTTCCGAACATAAAAGCCCGGAATACACCTTAGGGACGCGATTCAATTCAACAAGTTAACTGTTTTGGCCTGTTGAGTTGTGTCTCAATGTGTATGCCAGGACTTTAGGTCGTTTGTTTATGTTGTCTTAGAATATTGTAGAGACGTGTTGCTGACTTTATAGCTATGTTCACGTGGGAAATCAACAGAAAAAATTCGGTAGGTTTCGAGAGTAATCGGCCACACGAAGACAAACAGCAGTAACTGTTTACTTGAATAGTAAGAAAATATTCCTCTTTGTCTTTGTACATCAGTAATCTTGTCTCAATGACTAAATGTGGTCAACATGTGCCGATCAACTCCCCATCTGATACTCCATTAAGAGGAGTGCTGAGGATTTCAATATGCAAATACAATATTTATTTTAAACAAAAAAGTGTTTCAAGTTATTACCAAGTTGTTATTAGGGACTACCAAGTAAATTTGAGCCGTCAAAGCTAGGCCATTGTTGGTCCACCGTCTGCGACACTGGCCCAACAATTGCCTAACATCGGTTCAAAGTCCCATGTTATATCAGCGATCGTCCTCGTATCAAAACTATTGATCTTTGACACTGACAAGATCATCCTTATTCTTTGGCACGAAGAGGGTATGCATAATTCAGTGCCATTGTGTTGGCGGTTGTGTTAGTGTGTAAAATCGGAAAAAAACAGTATCCCCAGTAGAAATATTTGTATAACAAAATATTTGTATGACATTTATACAATGTTGGACCAGCTTCGAAGACGTTGGACCGACGTTGTATAAATGTTATTAAAATGTTTTGTGTTTACTATGTCTACAATTGCCCGGATGCAGAAATCTATACCTTGTGTAAAATGAAAAGTTAGATGCTTTTCTTTGACATAACAGGGCCCCTTAAACACCCCGAGATCATGGATATTCTGTCCACGCCTCATGTATAATTAAGCAGCATTATATTGACAAATGAGATCTGATTCCAGTTAATGTGTCTCAAGAAAAACTAGCTGTCGGGCTGTAATGACACCCCTAGCATCCCAGCTGTTTGCTCTCTTCTTTATTTACTTTGAGGCGTGCCACAATTCCCACCTCAAAGTAAATGAAAGTGTAAAAATGACAGTATAATATGTCAGATGAGAACGCAGATCTTTGTGATAATGGGTTACACCATTTTATATTCCCAATAAGCTTGGGATCAGAAATGGCCAACGGTGAATCTTGCATAAGCTGACACGTCTGCACTTCACATCTAACACTAGACATTCACTCAATGTTGGATCAATGTTGGGCCAGCGTCGCAGACGGTGGACCACAGCTGATCCAACATTGGGTTTAAAGCCATACAATAATACAACGGAAACACGACAGCGTTGGTCTATACCTGGCTATTGACAATGATACGTGGTAAATTTGGATAATTTAAACGTCACTTGGAAGTTACCATGTCAGATTTTAATGAAGATTCAGTGGCGGTAATGTGATTGAAATCAGCAAAAAAAAAATTATTCGAATAAGTATTTTCAACAATTTACTTATAGAATAAAACTAATTTTAACATTTCCAAACGTATGACAAAACGAGAAAATTTCACAGCTATAGAAACCCCCCTATTTAGAGAAATCATTAGCATTTGTAATTCACCAGGCCTTGGTAATCTGACCTTGATATGTGGTTCAATTAAAAACGATACCAAATGAAGACCGCAATAATATGACTAATTAAAAAAGATCGTGATAATTGCAATTTATAAATAGATTAAAACTTTGTTCCATATATAAAGCTTTAAAGGTTGTTCTATAGATGATTTTCGAATCATTAGCGAGCGAGAAGAATTACGGACTCTCTAAGAACAAAAGGTTTGAAGGTTTGAAAACCTTTTATTATAAGAAGGAATATGTTTGTAACCGCTCATCACGCACCCGAGAAATTGCAATTATGCAACATTTGTTGTCGCTATTTTGACTAAAAAATATTTGTGAAATTTAACCCTTCAACCGCCATAATATTATTTTATTGTAATTATCACCCACTTGAAGTTGTGTCTCGCTGACGCGATCTACAACTTCAAGTGAATGAAAATTATTCAGATTTGACAAAATAGAGATTAAATATTTCCAAATCTTGCTATTTGATATCACGTTTTATCTTTTTAACATGATGAAACGGTGGTATACCGAATGTTGTAATAAAAAATGAAAACCCGATTATAATCGGGAACGGTGGTTAAAACGATACGTCACAGGCCTAGCGTATGCCAGCTATTTTTTTCACTTTTAAATCTGGTTACAAAAGCGCTGTTTAGTACTCTGCACAGCAGTGGCCAAGTGGGAATACTTTGTATTATTTATCACAAAAAAAAACAAATACGGAGACAGCAAGATTTGTCTTGACTAATTAAGCAGTAATTAAGAGAGCTGACGTATATCATTTCACGTATTCCAGACAGAAAAAATGATTCAATTCCAACGTGTAGCTAGGGCGTACATTGTTTTTTCCAGCAGTGCCGTGCTGAGTCTGCCGCCATCACATTTTCCATTCATTATGTATCATGTTTTTGCTCATGTCCTCTATTTTCTTTCTACTTTCTGATGGAGGACTGAGGTTTTTGCTGTGTGTTATAATGTTATTTTAATATGGAATACTTTCTTAATTATGATATACAGTAAAGTAAAGCGAGGATCTCACCAAGTTAGCGACCCTTAGACGACATTGGCGAATGCCCAGTTTTTGAAATATCCCAGATCTTCTTCAAACATTCTTCAAGTTTTCCTAAACTTTCTCATCTTTCGCCAAACATTCTCCGTTTTCAGGGAGTGTTCTTTCTATTTTTGTTTATTATTCCAACGACTATTCGGGGACCCTGATATTTGACTCCAAATCCCCAAATAGTTGCTGTTTCTTCAAGTATTCAAGATGTGGCAACATATTCACCCGGTTCTTCATTTTTTCACCTAACAGTTCCCAAATATAATCGCCACATGTTCGCTGATTATTCAGGTAATAATCGCCACATGTGCCATTCGCTCACTAAACATTTGCTAAACAGTGTCTAATTCGCCCGATTGATAGCCAATTTGGTGACAAAAAATGAATAACATATGCAATTATTTGGCGATGAAAGGTTTTTCTTAGATCGTTTGGCAAACATTTGTGACTATTTGGCGAACGTGGTAATCAATCAACAAATTGGAGACTGTTTGGTGAGCGAGTGGTGCATGTGGCGATTATTACGCGAATATTCAGCCAACATTCAGTGAAAATGTCTCCAACGCTCCCCAAATAATCCCCAATTCGTGGCCTAATTTTCAAATGAATTGCCAAATTTTTTGGATCAAATGGCAGGTCCGCGAATAGTTGCGGGAATTGCTAACATTTCCAAAACTCCGAGAGAACGTTCAGAGAATAGTCGCGGGAATTGTTAGCATTTCTAACACTTCGAGAGAACTTCCGGCAAATAGTCGCGGGAATTTTTAATATTTCCAGAACTTTCAGATAACTTCCTGGGAATAGTCGCAGGAATTTTAAACATTTCAAATCTTCGTTAGAACGTTCAGCGAACACGGCAAACGTTTCGCGTAAGAGGAGAACGTTTGGAAAAAACTTCTGAAGATGTGTGGAAAGACACAAATGTGGCATTTGGCAATGTGGCATTTGCCAAATAGTCGCCATGCCAGTCCTATGAGATCGCTTTTTGCAGTCACACCATCCTAATTTCTTCAGCTAGCAGTGGTCGCTAAATCTTCGCCGATTTTTTGTCGCCATGCAACATTTTATTTTCGTTTGTGAGATACCCGCCTTACAACAGATGTGGAAGTGGTCTATACAGAAAAAAAAATAACAGAGGTGTTTAAATATTTTAAAAGTCAGCTGACAGGGCAGGCGCCTTCAAATAATATTGGGGCGTGCTCGGGAACCATGAGCACCCCTTGAATACGCCTCTGTGTGTCACGTTCTAGAAATATGTACGGTACGAAAGGATATGATACGATACAATAATAGATAGATCCATAAACAGACATAAAAGATAGATTAGATACGATAGCATAAAATTATATTGTTTTGGATACGATGTGATATGATACGATAAGATAAGATAAGATAAGATACGATACGATACGATACGATACGATACGATACGATACGATACGATACGATACGATACGATACGATACGATACGATACGATACGATACGATACGACATGATATGATATGATATGATACGATACGATTATCACACCTAAATTCTCGAAGACATCAGAGGCGCTACAAAAAAAGACATAATATTATTTCAAAGTAATTTATTAGAATAAGGGCGTGGTCATTACCAGAAAAAAACAGTATACAAAATAATGGTTACAATTTAATAAGCTAATATATAGCTGAACTAAATTATTCATTTTGTGCTAATTTAGTCACTTTGTGGAAGGCTAAAAACTGTATTTTAGCTTTGCAGAGCAGTATACAATCATGCACGCTTCAACAGCTAACCAGTGAAACACAAAGGTTTCTGAAGAAATGGTCTCTAGCTATAAACATAACCGACATCGCATGCATGGTTGTAAATACAACAGACGAGCGATTATTGTGTCCCCTGGGCCCGTATCCATCTCGACCAATCCGAAGCCTACGATATATCGTAGCTTGTACGAGAATATGTGCTCATGACTGTAAGGTAAGGAGTTATTGCCTTTTGATTTTCCACGGATGAGGGTCACTGTGGATTCATTTAATGAAAATTGATGTACGTCTGGATGTAAACATGCCCAAGGAAACTTTTCATTTGCATGCTGGAGACGTCCCACGGACTTTTCGAGGATACATGCTCACATGTTACAGAAATGTCAACAACATTTTTTTCGGCGCCCAATAGAGGCCTCTCATGAGTACACCTGCCAACGCATACATATTCATGTCAGTGTCAAAGCAGGAGGACGTGACCGGTTTCCTGTATGTGTCGATCTCTGCTCTTTATATTGTTATAATCCTCTCATTGTATTTAACAGTGAAATCATTTAAACCATATGGATATCTAAATCATGTATGATCTATTTTGCTTTACAATGGGGATTTGTATTGGTAGGTTTTATGTACAGCTACAATTTACTGAAGAAAATATCCAAAAATTGCTTGGAAATATGGTGAAACGTCCAACTTATTTCCCGTAATATGGATCTATTACCAGTGGAGGATCATGTGCAAACGCATTCCCCTCCCAGTGTCACTGTCCAATTTCCTTACGCATGGGTCGGAGAAAGGGCAAGCAAACACAAGAGAAAGGCCATATCCTGGCAAGTCCTGTTCCACCAAGACGACAGCCTTGGAAAGGGTCGGATTCAGCTCACAGAAGACGCCGACTCAACACCGGCGCAACGTCGCACGCGCGTGCGACGTTGCGCCGGTGTTGAGTCGGCAGGTTAATTGACTCCCAAGTGGGCCGTCTCCAATCTGCCAATGACAACAATACCTCGGAGATTCCTTTCACGACGGCTCATTTATTAATTGCCTAATTCCAAAGTACAACCCAGGACCCACTTCTGACATGGTAATCCAGCGGCCACAAGGCGACGGGCAATGACTGCCAGCATCGGGGCGACGTGGATACTGGCCGGTGAGATGGTGTGTGCTTTCGCGGTGTCGCGATAGCTGCGCACACATTGGTGGCTTAGCGTCAGCAAAACGAGTGAGAGTTTTCTCAGGGAAGCTTCGAAACGCTTGCATTAATCAGGTTACTATTTCGCTCGCTGTATTTTAAAATGGTGGTAAATTTGTCGCACAACTCTCTAAGCACCCGGATATTTCGTCGATTAATGTTCATTAATTCTCAAATGTGAATTTCTGCTTCGAGACGATTGAAAATGACGTGATTTATTAATACTATAAGATCTCATATCTTAAACGAAAGTTCAGAACTTCTTCAATTTGATAGTTTATGCCATTTTTACCTCTGAGGTTATGAGGTTATGTTTTTGGTCGTGTTTGTTTGTTTCTCTGTTTGTCCGTCAGCAGGATTACTTACAAAGTATTAAACGGATTTGCATGCAACTTTTACCAGAGTTCTGTCTCGGGGCAAGGAACAAGTCATCACATTTTGGGGATGCTCTGAATTACGACCAGATCTAATACACAATGACTGCGGCGGAGGTTAGCAGTCTCTGACTGACTGTCTAGTCCCCAATGAATTGTATGCAAAATATGTTACGTGGGGCCTAAAGGGTTATTGTCAGAGTCTGCAGGCGAAGGTGTTGAATCAACACGCAGCAGCAATCAATCTCTTATCACCATACGCGACTGTTCTCATTCTTGTATTTATTCTCCAGCGCAAAGGCAAAGGGAAGTGCCAACTACAAAATACGAGAAAGGTTTTCACACCAGTAGAAAGTAAATTGTAAATCAGTGAATATATGGACAAAATCTTCACGAAAAACGTTAACCTAGATCTTTGGAATGTCGACCAATGAGATGATGGAGATCTGGGTCAATACGGGCGTGAATCCCGCCCGCTGTAGTCGTCTTTACTATGAGTCAACACATAGATCAATCCCTTATTTGTCCCAGATAATTTGAGATTATCCCGCTGTTATTTTCACCACCATGTGAAAACTACATCACTGTTGAAAGTGTAAAACCTTATAAACAGTCGACCTAATGCACAAACCTCATTATTTAGCACCCTAAAATGCAGAACCATATTTTAGCAGCAAAAGATAGAGAACACCACGGATTATGTAAGACACCAAACATTCTCTCATTTCCATTAGAAACTGTTTTTAATCGAAATGAGAGAACGTTACGATGATCTCGATTTTAAGATGCTTATAGGTGTATGGTAAACATTACGTGCGTGGTAAACATTTGTTATGTGGAATGAAAAACATAGAAAACATCAAAATGTGGGCCGTCATAGCTGTAGATTAATACATTATAAGTGGGTATTTTAGAAAACAAGAAGCGATTTAGGTTTGTTAAAAGAGTTACTTCAAAATATGGAATAACGAAGATAAACAAGAACACAATGTGGGCCTTCTGATATGTAGATTAATACATTATCAGTAGTTCTTTTATAAAATAAGAAGCGATGATGTATGTGTGTTAAAAGGGATAATTAAAAATATGGAATAAAGAAGATAAAAATGGAACACAATCTGGGCCTTCAGAGATATAGATTAATACATTATCAGTAGGTTTTTTATCAAATAAGAAGCGATACCTGAGTTAATTCAAAATGTTACAGTATCCAGCAGTTGGCCCTATGCTGATCCAATGTTGGTCCACCGTCTACGACGCTGGCCCAACATTGGATTAGCATAGGGCCAACGTATTGTGCCTGCTGGATAGCAGAACAGGGACACCTGGGACTCGCGCAACCCGGATATGTTTGGAGAGCTTACGAAGAGTTTGCCGTCCCGATGGTGTATCAATGTTGGCACGGCGTTCGAAGCTCTGGCCCAGCATTGAGACAACGCCTGTTCAACGTGTCAATTTTCAGCGGCTGGTGTACTGTGGCGGCAGCGTCTGTTGACTCTTATTGATCGTCCTTGAAACGTGTTTATTATGTGGAGTGGCCTCTAAGAGATGTGTTTTTCTTCTGTTTACTCTCCATCGACACTCGCACGTGGATGTGGGCCCCACGTATACCTCTATATTGATCAGAGGTTACGGGGGTGGGGTGTACAACGATTGCGAAGGTACAAAATCCGGTATCCACAATTTTTGCTCCCAGTTTTTTCAACTTCACCTGTTCATATTCTGTGAACAAAGTATTATTTGAATAAATATGTTTGATTTGGGCATACGGCATATGTACATCTATGTACATCTATGTACTACTATGTTGCGATACAATACAAAGTGTTCAGTATCGTTTTAACCCCTAACTCGACTACAGTCGTTTTTTATCTGTTTTATTAACCGACCAAATCACTGATATTGGGAATGAAATGATAAAAAATTGCAAATATTTGGTCCAAAATCAAAGAAATATGAGTAATTTTCACCCACTTGAAGTTGTGGGTCGCGGTAGCGAGACACAACTTCAAGTGGGTGAAAATTTTGATAGCACAATATGCTGTCTACTCTATGTGTATCGGTTTAAATATTCTTTGGGTGAACACTATACAGCAGTGAGGGTAAGCCATTTGCATCTCGGTGCTGAGCTCCTAAGCTGATTTTGTTCCACTTTTACGGACTGCCATCTCCGGATCATGGACCACTATAGCCCCCAGCGGGATGAACCGCTTCTAATCTGCCCCTGGCTAAGCGGCCCTATAAGTAAATCTCCAGGGAGAAATTCGCTTAGGATTCCGGACGTGTTATTAGGTTGCGTAACACGGCTGTTACGCCAGACCTCCTGATTCAGCCGAGGGGAACATTGGGGGTCACATTTCCGGCGACCTTTGACCCCGCCCGGTGGACCACTGGCTCTGACTGCAGGATGGACGTCGGTCTGGATTGTTTCCTGGGGCTGGGGGGGAGGGAGGTCTTCCGGAAAACACGGGACCCAATGTTGAGGTAATGGTGGCCCTGCTTCGCAGATGGCGGGCCAACATTAAATCGACATTGGTCCAACGTCTCGTGTTCGCGGGATCGCGTCCAAAAAAAATCCAATATTGAAGCAGTTATTCAATACCAAAATTATTATCTTCAAATTTTCAACGACAGCCGCCCAGCCAACCTGCAGCAAGCCAATGACTATAAATTGTTGCAATTCTATATGTCAATTAGGAGGTTAATTGGGAATATTCTCGTATCAATTTGTATTCTAGATCAAATTTCCTCGATCATGTGCGGCTAGCCTTGGAATATCACACCCAGCAGCAACAAGATACGATGACCCAATTGCTTCATCATTGGGTCACCGAATCTGGTATGCTTGGATATCAGCCTTTGTGATTTACCAGCCTATATATAGCCACCCCTTCATTTTATTCACTTTTATATGCACCTAGGTATCTCTCATTTGTATTCAAATTAGTTGTGCATTTGTGAAGTATAAATTCCCTTTCAGTTAACAGAAGACATTGACCCAATGTTGTTTTGATGTTGGGCCAACGTCGTAGACGGTGGGCCAACATCAAAACAGCATTGGGTCAGTGTCTTGTCTTTGCTGGGCTCCACACCATCAATAAAACTAACCTGGTTTCAGCAAAGTTTATTAATATCTCAAATAAAAGCTCATGACTACCCTAAGAGGGATTGCTGCTGCCTGCCATACGGGTTCAAACCCCGCTTGAGGCAGATTTTTAAAGAAATAACATGTTTCTATCCTTTCAACGTCGGGACATTGTTTCGATGTTAGTGTCCTTTGGCAATCAAACTTACCATCACATGCTTCACTCGACGCAAGTGTAAATAAGTACCTGGTGGACAGGGATGGCAATATGTACGATACGTTCAAAGCGCCGAAATGGCTGCAGGACTGTATGCTCTACGCAGAGGGTGTTGAAATGACACACGAATAAACAAGTCCAGTGAACATGGGATAAATTGTTAAGTCGGCTTATAAATCTTTATACTTGCTATCACACTTGAACTTGGTAACTGGTAACCCAGTGCTGCCTTAATGTTGGGACAGAGTCGAGCATGCTGGCCAAGCATTGAGGTAGCGTCAGGACAATGGTCCGTGATAGAAATCTGGGTTGCACAATTAATTCATCATCATTGGGTCACCGTATCTGGTATGCTTGGATATCAGCCTTTGTGATGTACCAGCCTATATGTAGCCACCCCTTCATTTTATTCACTTTTATATGCACCTAAGTATCTCTCATTTGTATTCAAATTAGTTGTGCATTTCTGAAGTATAAATTCCCTTTCAGTTAACAGAAGACATTAACCCAATGTTGTTTTGATGTTGGGCCAACGTCGTAGACGGTGGGCCAACATCAAAACAGCATTGGGTCAATGTCTTGTGTTTGCTGGGCTTCACCATATCTCAAATAAAAGCTCATGACTACCCTAAGAGGGCTTGCTGCTGCCTGCCATACAGGCTCAAACCCCGCTTGAGGCAGATTTTCAGAGAAATAACATGTTTCTATCCTTTCAACGTCGGGACATTGTTTCGATGTTTGTGTCCTTGGGCAATCAAACTTACCATCACATGCTTCACTCGACGCAAGTGTAAATCAGTACCTGGTGGAAAGAGATGGCAATATGTACGATACGTTCAATGCGCCGAAATGGCTGCAGGACTGTATGCTATACGCAGAGGGTGTTGAAATGACACACGAATAAACAGGTCCAGTGACCAGGGGATAAATTGTTAAGTCGGCTTATAAATCTTTAGACTTGCTATCACACTTGTAACTTGGTAACTGGTAGTCCAGTGCTGCCTTAATGTTGGGACAGAGTCGAGCATGCTGGCCAAGCATTGAGGTAGCATCACGACAATGTTCCGTGATAGAAATCTGGGTTGCACAATTACTCATCTGCCGTGAAAAAGACAAACAGCATTAACTGCTTTCTTGAAAAGTAAGCAGTTACTGCTGGTTGTCATTGCACAACTATTCATGACAATATCACGATATTAACCTTTTTTGCAGAAATCGATATGGTCGTGATATGGTAATATCGCAGGTCGTTTCAGTGCTGGCCCAATGTAGGGCCAATGCACCAGGTACTAGGCCAGCATTTAGTCCCAGCTCTTTTCCACAATATTGAGTCGTCCGGGATATTCACAGCAAACACAATGTGTCGAGCCAACGCTGATTTAATGTTGGCCCTCCGTATTCGACGTTAGCCCAACAATGAAACAACATTGATTTATCGTCATTGGTGACTCACTCGGTCCGGCTGTAGAAGGAACAGGGGTCGAAATCAAGTTGGGCCAGATATTTGTCGTCACGTTTGTAAATATACATATTGCTTCTAATTGTTCAAATGAATGAAGTGCGCACTGTTGCGTAAGGTACACTGCAATGTAAAAAACCTTGGAAGTCATACTATTAGGGCATATGCCTAATTTCTGCCCATTTCTGTCACGATATTCAATCAATGAATCAATGAATCAATGAATTATGGATAGGTTAAAAGCTGGACCAGCGTTGGCGACCCTGGCCCAATATATGTATATAAATAGTATGTTATATTTAAAATGTGGAGAATATTTGTTTTTATAACTGGATTCTAATGGACCATAATATGATTTTGATGCAACTGCAAGAGCCTGTCTTGAACGACCTTCTCATACGGAAGGTATGGCGATCATAGCAGGTTCTACTGTGGCATGTACGTGTTTATTGGTACATCACCAGCATCACATTCTGAGATGTATATTCTAGTTTGGTCGATCATATCAGGTTGTACTGTAGCATGTAGGTGTTTGTTGGTCATCACCAGCATCACATTCTAAGATGTATATTCTAGTATGGTTGATCATAGCAGGTTCTACTGTAGCATGTACGTGTTTGTTGGTACATCACCAGAATCACATTCTAAGATATATATTCTAGTATGGTTGATCATATCAGGCTCTACTGTAGCATGTATGTGTATGTTGGTACATCACCAGAATCACATTCTGAGATGTATATTCTAGTATGGTTGATCATACCAGGTTCTACTGTAGCATGTACGTGTTTGTTGGTCATCACCAGCATCACATTCTAAGATGTATATTCTAGTATGGTTGATCATAGCAGGCTCTACTGTAGCATGTACGTGTTTATTGGTCATCACCAGAATCACATTCTAAGATATATATTCTAGTATGGTTGATCATAGCAGGCTCTACTGTAGCATGTACGTGTTTATTGGTCATCACCAGCATCACATTCTGAGATGTATATTCTAGTATGGTTGATCATACCAGGTTCTACTGTAGCATGTAGGTGTTTGTTGGTCATCACCAGCATCATATTATGAGGTGCATGTTCTAGTATGGTCGATCATAGCAGGTTCTACTGTAGCATGTACGTGTTTGTTGGTCATCACCAGCATCACTTTCTAAGATGTATATTCTAGTATGGTTGATCATAGCAGCTTCTACTGTAGCATGTACGTGTTTGTTGGTCATCACCAGCATCGCATTCTAAGATGTATATTCTAGTATGGTTGATCATAGCAGGTTCTACTGTAGCATGTAGGTGTTTGTTGGTCATCACCAGCATCGCATTCTAAGATGTATATTCTAGTATGGTTGATCATAGCAGGTTCTACTGTAGCATGTAGGTGTTTGTTGGTACATCACCAGAATCACATTCTAAGATATATATTCTAGTATGGTTGATCATAGCAGGTTCTACTGTAGCATGTACGTGTTTGTTGGTCATCACCAGCATCGCATTCTAAGATGTATATTCTAGTATGGTTGATCATAGCAGGTTCTACTGTAGCATGTAGGTGTTTGTTGGTCATCACCAGCATCACATTCTAAGATGTGTATTCTAGTATGGTTGATCATACCAGGTTCTACTGTAGCATGTACGTGTTTTTTGGTCATCACCAGCATCACATTCTAAGATGTATATTCTAGTATGGTTGATCATAGCAGGTTCTACTGTAGCATGTAGGTGTTTGTTGGTCATCACCAGCATCACATTCTAAGATGTATATTCTAGTATGGTTGATCATACCAGGTTCTACTGTAGCATGTACGTGTTTGTTGGTCATCACCAGCATCGCATTCTAAGATGTATATTCTAGTATGGTTGATCATAGCAGGTTCTACTGTAGCATGTAGGTGTTTGTTGGTCATCACCAGCATCACATTCTAAGATGTATATTCTAGTATGGTTGATCATACCAGGTTCTACTGTAGCATGTAGGTGTTTGTTGGTCATCACCAGCATCACATTCTAAGATGTATATTCTAGTATGGTTGATCATACCAGGTTCTACTGTAGCATGTACGTGTTTGTTGGTCATCACCAGCATCACATTCTAAGATGTATATTCTAGTATGGTTGATCATAGCAGGTTCTACTGTAGCATGTACGTGTTTGTTGGTCATCACCAGCATCACATTCTAAGATGTATATTCTAGTATGGTTGATCATACCAGGTTCTACTGTAGCATGTATGTGTTTGTTGGTCATCACCAGCATCACATTCTAAGATGTATATTCTAGTATGGTTGATCATACCAGGTTCTACTGTAGCATGTAGGTGTTTGTTGGTCATCACCAGCATCACATTCTAAGATGTATATTCTAGTATGGTTGATCATACCAGGTTCTACTGTAGCATGTATGTGTTTGTTGGTCATCACCAGCATCACATTCTAAGATGTATATTCTAGTATGGTTGATCATAGCAGGCTCTACTGTAGCATGTAGGTGTTTATTGGTCATCACCAGCATCACATTCTGAGATGTATATTCTAGTATGGTTGATCATACCAGGTTCTACTGTAGCATGTACGTGTTTGTTGGTCATCACCAGCATCACATTCTAAGATGTATATTCTAGTATGGTTGATCATAGCAGGCTCTACTGTGGCATGTACGTGTTTGTTGGGCATCACCAGCATCACATTCTGAGGTGTATGTTCTAGTATGGTCAGTCATAGCAGGTTCAACTGTGGCATGTCCGCGTTTGCTGATACACCACCAGCATCACATTTTAAGATGTATATTCAATATGACCGGATGATATTCGATATTAATGTCTAATTACTCGATAATTAATGATCTTTCTGACCATAACCTAGCAATTTATTTCAACAGTGGAAGTATTGTGACATTGTATGTCTGATTTATTTGTTAGCCAGGGGACTGAGTGTGATTGCAACTTTATTTCAATATATTGCGACATACAACAGCTCGAAGAGAAATGAACGCCCTATTTTATCGAGTGAAGTATCTATACATTCCGATGAATGTGTCTCTATAAAGCACAAAACGTGTCAATTATAATGGAATAATTTGTTTCCACTCGCACGTATCAAGGTCAGAACATGTGACATTATTGCAACTGACATTTAAACATGTGGAGTCAATTTGTATTTTATTGAACGTGTGTAAGTGGAATACCCACTCTCTTTATTATCGTTTATTGCGCAAAATTCTCAAAAAAAAGTGCGCGCGAAGACCCTGACTTTTACCGTGTCTGTTACTTTTCTTTTTTTCAGTTAATGGACACCGTTTGCAAAGATGTAGCCTACCTTATCAGCTTTACACCGGAAATTAGTCTGTCCGTAAAACAGCAGAGATTGCGACTTTAAATTGAAGTCATGCCACAAGAACCAATGTGTATCTTCCCAGCTGCCCGGTTCGCGAAATGACGCACCCAGACTGCCACGATCTCGGCTCCTCTCATTCCCGTGTCGGGAACATATATCCTGCCCTGATGACATCGCAAGGCTCTGACACAGAGACTTCCATTTTTAAATGTAATAGTTCAAAAAGATCACTATTTTACGCCTGCTGAAAATGAACAAGTTTCCATAGGCCTTGGAAATATTCGTTTCAATTTCATAATATCCGAGTTTTTCGGTAGGCGTTTTAGAGTAACGTATACAACGTTATGTGCACTGTGGGTAATTATTATTTGAACGCGAGTAAGTTAGTAACAAAGATAACCTCGATAAAATTTAAGTGATCTATACAAATGATACAACGCCCACAATAGGTAATTCACATCTAAATAAACATGTCATCTTTGAAAGTTAAAACTAAGACTGGTCGATACACATGATACAAATCCTACTAGACTGGTCTATGTATACGGTACAAATTCTACCGACGAATAAACGAGCAGAATATAATATACCTGTTTCTCATTCCCCTATATTACAGCTAATTGGTGGCCCAGCAAACACAAAACATTTGTATAGCATTCGTGGAACGTCGGCCCAACGTCTTCGACATTGATCCAACATTGTACAAGTGTAATACACATGTTTTGTGTTTAATGGGGGGGGGGGGGGGTATGTTAGTTTAACGAGCGCATCGACATTCACATATTTCAGCAAAATAGATGAGGAGCTTCAACGTAATGATGCTCAGATACATGGTTTATAGCCCCAGCGTGACTGTACTGGCAAGCGGTACAGTCACAGTTGCATACATTCGCTTCTGGCGAGACACCCCACCTCTGGTTATCGTTACGTTAAATTACGAGAGAATCACACCCACCTGCAAGTATTAATGTGTGTACGCATGTTCCTGAATATTCAACCAGCTGCGCACACTTATAGAATAACATGTAAGATTAAAATCAAGTAATATATCCAACAAAATCGCAGTTAGCTGAAAACAACGGTCATTTTTATTTTCAGAAATTCCGCCCAACTTGTCACTTCCGGAAATCAGCAAATCCAGTGACCAATAAAACGTCCGTTTCATTGTCACATGATCGGCCCTTTGTGCATATAATATTGCACCACGTGTGATCACACTGGAGAATCTAAAACACGCCTATTGGCGAAGTGCAACGCTTCTCGGCGCCAAACTGTCATTGTTTCAGAAATCTTTTGCAATATCGACTGAAAAAAGGCCAAAATATTCAATTTTTGTCCAATAAAGATGTGCACGGAGCAGTAGTACATCTTACGGACTTCCACACATGGAATTTAAATGGAAAAGTTGAATACATTTCTCAGACTAGTGAAAACAGTTTTGGTACCCTACCTCAAAACTGGGCACGATTCCATTCATATGTAATTTTTTAAATCTGTTTATATATACAATGGGATAGATTATGTTACATTAAGTCTGTTTTACGCCACTGATATCTCATTTATTTGTTTATTGACCTGCGTAGACAATAAACCGTTGAAACGCTGTAAAATCATTGTTGCTCGCCTATTGGAGCAATTTGAAGACGCCTATTGGAGCAACTATATTAGTATTGGTATGGCTATATTAAATACGGATTTGTTTTATCTTTGACTATTTTCATAAGCCGGACTTATGTGTTATGTAGCCTACGGCGGGATAAATAAATTTAAATAATATTTATTATATAACCTGATAGTCTACATGTAGATTATAGCCTAACAAAATGTGCGTTAATATAAAGAGATTATTAATCGTACTGCATAGCCTACTGGACCTATCACCTGATCACTGTTCTACCATTGATAGGTTGGCCTATAGGCCTACACGAGACATGGTGGTCTGATATTAGGCCCTATAGGCCTATAGGTCCATGAACAGCTAATAGCCTAGACCTGTGATTTACTACAACGTGGGGGCTTGGACCATGGATTGTTGTGCTCCTTTTATCCTAGAAAATGAACGTTTTTTAACATATTTATGGTGATGACAGAGCAATCTCGACCTCAACTCAAGACACAGTACATAACTTTTTAATGTTGTTTGTGACATATGAGCTCAGCATGGGATGTAGGGCCTAGCTGTAATGTCACTGATTCTAACCAACTTTAATTGACGTACTTTGATCGACGTACGTCCTTCAATCGTAGTACCTTAGTAATCCTACGTCAATCCAAGTACCGTCATTTATAAGCCAGATTATTTAGCCTTTTTATGGGTGCCCCCTAAGAAATCTAATGAACAGTTTTGTAAGGTCTCCCGATTGCCTGACACTGGTGATTTCCTTCTTCTGATGTGACAGCTTCTGCTGGAAATATCTGAACGTCCCATAGGCAAGTTTATAGATTAGTAAACTTTCCCCAAAGTATGCCAATACTATCTGGATGCTTTTCACACATGATACTCTAGTGTAAAAAGCATGAGGGACACAAAATTCTGGGCAATAAGGAAAGGTAAATATATTTAGATTATACAATATTGAACTTTCTATGGCATAAATAATAGAAATAAGATAAATTTGAGCACACCCCCTCTGCAATTCTCAACCATGCACATGTGTAGTACGTCCATTTAGGTACCATTGGGTACTTTGATTGACGTACCTTGCTGGAGTAGTACTTTGTGGTACTTCGATTGAAGTACTGTGATTTGAGCATTATCAACTAAAAATACATTTTTATCATTAATAGGCCATAGATTCCAATGCAAATCAAGTCCACTACTTGCTTTAGACCTTACACTATATGTTGACAATGATTATCTTACCCCCTAAACAAAGCTGCCGCTTTATTCACAAAATAAGGCACTACCACGTGTTGAGTTGTTCTGGGGAGTACAAATGACGTCACCCATTTCTGGAGAACAACACCTAAGATTGGATGGGTTTAACCAATGGGAAAGCTTATTACGATCGTACTGGAAGCTATTTAAATATCAGTGGAAGTACTTGCATTGACTTACCAAGGTACTACGATCGAAGGACGCACGTCGATCGTAGTACCCAAAAGAGGGTACTACAATCGACGGTCCGCCTTGACCTGATTATCGACCTGATTAATTGAGACCAAGTCTTTCATAATTATGAAGGCAAAAGGGAGACTCGGCTAACACATTTTTTATTGGAAGCCATCTGTGACTGAAATCTTCAATTTCCAGTTTTGTTTCAGCCACAATTGGGCTAGGCCTATAGGCTACTTACCCCCTGCTTATTGTGTTACCCAAGTGTACGATAGGGCCTACAGGGCCACACGAGTGCACATGTAGTTCACATGTATGCGAGCCATTCTACAAAAACAGTAAATTTGGGAGTTTCACATTGTATAAAAATAAAATCCACAAAAATTCAAACGTATTGCAATGATTTATTATGTTTGTCAGACAACTAAACAATATCAATCAGTATTTGGCAGTGATCGTTTAGTACCCCAACACAGGGGGTGGAATAAAATTAATGGATTGCAAATATGTCAACCCCGTATCATTTTGTAATGCTAAGCACACATTACACCACAACCTCACGTTTTGCGTCTGCATTATATCCAGGTGATCCATTTCTATAAAAAGGCGCTTTGAAAATTATCCTTGGTCCCATGATCAGGAACATATATAAAAGAAAACGTTACATGTAGAGGTCATCACCGTAATAGATTGGCGTCATCACCGTGACATAGCCTGTCAGACGTAACCAATAGGTGCATATGTACACATACAATTTCACTAATTATTAAAATTGGCCTACTTCCATCTAGTTCAGCTGTTTTAAGCATCAAAAAATGTAAAGTGGATTAATAATAAAGCATTCCAACACAATCTGTCAACACCATAACAAAATTTGTCAGCACCAGAACAGGAATATGTTATGGTGATGACTGTTACTGTTATGACAAATTGTATGTCTATTGAATATTTCCCCCTGAAAAAAATCAATATGGTGATGACTTACAATAAACATTCCATTTAAAATTATTCCTTATACAGTGGTATTTTGAAAGACAAAATATGAAACTTTCACCAACCTTGTGTGTCCCATGCTAGACCACAAAAGATCAGTCGTATGCAATGATCATCACAACATACCAGTTGCAATGAACACCAGCTAGCCTCATGAATATGCTGTGTTATGGTGTTGACATTACTTTGATGGGCACATTTGTCAATGCAACATGTATGCTACCATACGGCAGCCTTTTCTCTGTATGATCTAATTGGTATTCCCTGAGGTTACAAACTAGGAAATACATTTCCAGATACCTGGCACTTATGTACGTTGCAAAATGTTATTAAACACAGAAGATCACCTTTCGGACACGTTACGGTGTTAACAATAATGTCATACTTGGATACCAAAAACTATTATAATGGGTGCACTTAGGAGAGTATTTTTTTACCAACATTGTTCACATTGATAGTGAACTGTTGGCATGGGCAGCTACACTTAACAGCCTTTAATTTAGGTAGTAGGCATATTCAACTTTATATTGCTAAGACTAGTCATATACGCTAGAGACAGCTACAACGGTTTTGCTAACTAGCCAAGATTTTCGTACAGGCTAGACCTGAATACAAGGCTATTCCGCCCGAGGGCAAAATAGACTTGTATTCAGGGCTATGTCGTACCCAGCAAACATTAGGTTTACTGTTGAGCTAACGTCGTAGACGATAGGCTAACGGTAAACCAACGTTGGGCCAACGTCTCAAGTTTGCTGAGTAGTGAAAGTGTTCAGGTAATATATAGGCCTATGCGTAATGAAAAGATTAAGACCAAATATAGGCATCCATCAGAACTTATATGGTGATAATGTAGATGACAGGTGTAGGCCTATTACCACTGATGACAGTATGCAACTTTATTGGGTAGGCCTAGACAGCAATTCTTCTTGTGTAGGCCTACAGCCTTATCACGCTTGGGCCCTACCTGTGGCTGGTTTAATGTCGACTTGACATTTATTTGTCCCGTATGATAAGACTAGACCTGCCAACGAGTCACTCTTAGCTGTACATCATGTAGGCCTACATGTAACTATAGCCTTGTGTGGGCTACATATTAACCTCATCCTCCTATTCTCCCAATCTCCCAATGCATGTCATGTGAACTAAGCCTACATGTGCACTCGTGTGACCCTGTACATGCTGTAGGCCCTATCATACACTTGGGTGACACAATAAGCAGGGGGTCAGTATAGCCCGATCGTCGCTTAAACAAAACTTGAAATTGAAGATTTCAGCAACACATGGCTTCCAATAAAAAATGTGTTAGCCTACTTTCCCTCGGGGACAAGGCCAATCATGTACGCAGAAATGACTTAAGAAAGAGTTGTTAGACTAGTTATATTCTCATATGTCAAAACTGGTGGATCTGTAAACACATACCTCATTTTTATTACATGAAACAAATGAAATATGTCGTTAACAATACTGTGATACAATACATAAATTGCCATTATACATCTTAAATATTACAATTCGGAAGTCATTTAATGACACTTACAAACTTTGGCGCCTTGATTAACAATGGTACACTATAGGAACTTAGCACAGGTGTGAGTCAAGCTGGACAAACACCTGCTGTGGCAGATATAAAAAACAAGGATAAATTAGTGTCTTATAAACACACAGTCATTATTTACATATATTTGCATACATGTAATAAATAATAATAATTATGAAAGGCTTGGCCTCGATTACACAGGTCGATAATAGGACTGGATGGTTAGAATCAGTGACATTACAGCTAGGCCCTACATCCCATGCTCAACTCATATGTCACAAGCAACATTAAAAAGTTATGTACTGTGTCTTGAGTTGAAGTCGAGATTGCTCTAAGTCATCACCATGATTATGTTGAAAAAACTTTCATTTACTAGGATAAAAGGAGCACAACAATCCATGGTCCACGCCCCCACATTGTATAGTAAATCACAGGTCTAGGCTATTAGCTGTTCATGGAGCTATAGGCCTATAGGGCCTAATATCAGATCACCATGCCTCGTGTAGGCCTATAGGCCTACCTATCAATGGCAGAACAGTGATAGGACCAGTAGGCTATGTGGTAAGATTAATAACTGTCCTTATATTAACGCACATTTTGTTAGGCTACAGTCTATATTATAAATATCATTTAAATGTATTTATTCCAGCTGTATGCTACATAACACAATAATCTTAAGGCATATAGTCCTGCTTAAGAAAATTGCCTTAGATAAAACAAATCCGTACTTAACATAGCCATATACCAATACTAACATATATATAGTTGCCCCAATAGGCGTCTTCACATTGCTCCAATGTGCGAGCAACACTGATTTTACAACATTTCAACGGTTTATTGTCTATGTAGATCAGGCTGATCCACTCTGCTTCTGGAGCATAGCGCAAAAGTCCCCAGCTTGGACTATTGTCTACGCAGGTCATTAAACAAATAAATAAGATATCAGTGGCGTAGAACTTAATTACTTTAACATAATCTATCTCATTATAGAACGTATATATAAGCAAAAAGATTAAAAAAAATAACATATGAATGGAATCCTGTCCAGTTTTGAGGTAGGGTAGCCTACCAAAACTGTTTTCACTAGTCTGAGAAATGTATTCAACTTTTCCATGTAAATTCCATGTGTGGAGGTTCGTAAGATGTACTATTGTTCCGTGCACACCTTCATTTGACATAAATTGAACATTATGGGCCTTTTTTCAGTCGATATTGTGAAAGATTTCTGAAAAAGTTGACAATTCAGCGCCGAGAAGCGTTGCACTTCACCAATAGGCGTGGTTTTGATTCTGCAGTGTGAGTGTGTGTGCACAGCAGCGCCACAGACATCAGAGCGTGTTGTACAACTATCAACAGAGCAAAATGACGACGGCGCTGAATTATGAAAATGATTATTGTCGCGATAAAATTTCGATATGGTTTTTTGCACACTCTTATAGTAAATGATTCTAACACAATAAAATACATAAACTATCAAGGAGTCTCTATCAAGAGAAAATTAATGACAAAGCCTAGGAGTATTCTATAAACTTGTAAATTCATGGCAAGGTGGGTTTCATTTTTTTAATTTCTCGCCGACAAACATGGGCGATGTTGAGATCAATTCTCAGCCCTCGTGCTTGACCGAGGACTGAAATCTTAGCTACATGGTTTATGTCTCGTAGTGTGATGCCTACATAAACCAATGCTGGGCATCCTGTCAGCAGATGTAGATAAACAACTAGATAACGAAGATGGCCATCAAACCACATACCAAGAAACCTTCAATGATTATGTTTACCTATTTTGGCGAAACCTGTCCGTTTTGTATCTTTGATGGGTCATGATACTATAAGCTTCCAAAGTCGCAAAGGTAACCTTAACACGATTCATTCATTCATTCATTCATTCATTCATTCATTCATTCATTTATTCATTCATTCATTCATTCATTCATTCATTCATTCATTCATTCATTCATTCATTCATTCATTCATTTATTCATTCATTTATTTATTCATTCATTCATTCAATCATTCATTCATTCATTCATTCATTCATTCATTCATTCATTCATTCATTCATTCATTCATTCATTCATTCATTCATTTATTCATTCATTTATTTATTCATTCATTCATTCAATCATTCATCCATCCATTCATTCATTCATTCATTCATTCATTCATTCATTCATTCATTCATTCATTCATTCATTCATTCATTCATTCATTCATTTATTCATTCATTCATTCATTCATTCATTCATTCATTCATTCATTCATTCATTCATTCATTCATTCCTTAGATACACGATCCGACTGTTCTGCACATTTTATTTTGCTTAGTTTCCTTTCCTTTTACAAAAACTCATCCTATGTGGTGCTGTAAATGAGTACTCTATTCCAATGTAATCTAATGGTAAACGTAACATAGTTATATCAGACTGCCCATCGTGTTACAAATTATGCCTCCATTACTTCCCAGTAAAACAGTATGCAGCGAGTTTTGTACATCCATAAAGCACAATCACAACTAAGGAGGCAGTACAAGAACCATTCACTGGCTGGGGACATAATTATACTGCTCCTGGCAACTTTCAAGCAAAATAACATACCACTCACTCACTCACTCACTCACTCACTCACTCACTCACTCACTCACTCACTCACTCACTCACTCACTCACTCACTCACTCACTCACTCACTCACTCACTCACTCACTCACTCACTCACTCACTCACTCACTCACTCACTCACTCACTCACTCACTCACTCACTCACTCACTCACTCACTCACTCACTCACTCACTCACTCACTCACTCACTCACTCACTCACTCACTCACTCACTCACTCACTCACTCACTCACTCACTCACTCACTCACTCACTCACTCACTCACTCACTCACTCACTCACTCACTCACTCACTCACTCACTCACTCACTCACTCACTCACTCACTCACTCACTCACTCACTCACTCACTCACTCACTCACTCACTCACTCACTCACTCACTCACTCACTCACTCACTCACTCACTCACTCACTCACTCACTCACTCACTCACTCACTCACTCACTCACTCACTCACTCACTCACTCACTCACTCACTCACTCACTCACTCACTCACTCACTCTAATGATATCTCACTCATCATGTCTTGCATTTACGTCAGTGTAAGTGTAATGTATTTATATACCAATTAAATGACACGGCTCGTAGAACAACCTTTTTAAATGGCTACAGAAATCTTTGGAGAGAACCAGGCAAACTCCGTATGAATTAGGTGGCATTAAATGCGGCCCTAGGGCCTAGCTCGCAAGCTTGATGGCGCGAAATGACACAATACCTTACAGTTTGTCATCCTGTTGCTATGCAACGCTTTTCCCCAACGAATACTCCGCCCTAGACGCCAGACGCTGGGCCATTGCCGGATCGGTCTTGCAGACGCGGTCTGCCGATGGATCTACGTCGTTTGCTGGTAGCTTATTATTAGCGCATCCAGATTATTATGGCAGATATAAGTGGTTCATTAAAATCGTATTACACATCGGCGAGCTATACTAGTAATGAATGGAATTTGCACTTTGTGACCTGCAAGCTCATATTTAAACGTATATCAATTTGAACGAGCAGCTTATTAAAATTGCCCTCTTATTAATGGTTTGCCGATATGGTAAATTTATCAATGGCTTCCCATTCACTGATATCATCAGGATTGAGGCAGAGATTAAAATTGATAAAAGTGTATCCAAGAATATGCAGTGTGCAAGACGAGAATTGTCAACAAACAATGTAGTTATATGTTTCTGTTTCAACTGAATTGTATTTTGTGAAATATCAATTTAGTGTACAAAAGTGCTATTTGAGTTTGTTTTTGTTTCACCCGAATGCGTCTAGAATAAGTGAATAAACGAATGAATGAATAAATGAATGAATGAATGAATGAATGAATGAATGAATGAATGAATTAATTAATTAATGAATGAATGAATTAATGAATGAATTTGTCTTCAGACCCTCTTTGGCCTCCACAATATTGAATTTCAGAATATCAAAAGGACTGGCAAGGAACATTTTGTTTCTATGAAACTAGAATTAGAGAGGGAGGGACGATCCCCAAACCCCGGCGTAACAGGCGGTAGTGGTAACCAAACCACCTGAGCTTCATCAGTTAGGATTAAAGGGTCATAGATGGCACCCTTTAATTCCTCAGGGTGCCGATTTCATTTAATATTTCTTCGCAGATGAGGAAACCCCCGGGTTAAACTCTTGCTCAAAATTGTTAGATCCAGTCGTATCCGCCAAGTACAAAATGTCCACAGAAAACGCAACCAGAAATATTTACCACAAGATGTGACCACCAAAAGCGAAAAATATCTCCGCTACAAGATATGTCCACAAAAAAACACAAAAAGAAACGCCCGCCATATCTTTTGGCCAACATTTCCTTGTCTGTTTTTTGTTGTGGCGGACATGTCTGTAGAAGAAAGTGTAATTAACCGTGAATATATAATGGCTGTATTGCAGACGCATTTTTGGCGAATTGGTGAAGATATTAAATGACCTATATCGGATCTGAATCATCATTGTACCTCTTGGACACAACTGGCCCTCATAGCGCTGGCCCAGCAAATACCAAACAGTTGGTCCACCGTCTGCGACGCTTGCCCACCATTAACCCTATGGGCCTAACCGCCAAATTATTCAATTGGAATTTTCACCCACTTGAAGTTGTGTCTCGCTGACGCGATCTACAACTTCAAGTGAGTGTAAATTATTTAGATTTCACAAAATGGTGGTCAGCTCTTTTTAAATATTGCTAACTGCCACATTTCATCTTTAACATTTTTAAAAGGTGGTGCTTAATGTGGTAGTAAAAAATTATAAAAACGAATATATTCGGTACCGGCGGTTGTAGGGTTTAGTCAGTATTGGGTCTACGTGTTTGTGAATCTCCAGATAGTTTACGGTGGATCGGCGGATCAATTAGTGGTAGTTTTATGCTCTGAGATATCCGCGCGGCGCGGGCGTCGCGTGACACGTAAATATCAATCAATTGGTTACGTTCACCCACCAGTGATTAAACCTGATTTGTGGCTTGTCAGCAAATGTGGTCGTGACACTCCGCTAGCGAATCCAATCCCAGCAAACACGAGGCGTCGACCCAATGTTACGATATATCGTAACTTGTATGAGAATACGGGGCAGGGCCACTACACTATTCATGGGACAATACACATTGTTTTCTGAAGAATTGACAGTTCCCATTTCATCGTAACACACAATTTATTTAGGGATGCACAGTTATTAGACATAAAATCATATATCAAATATAGCATACGTATATTTAAAGAACACAAAATCATACGTCCACAGTACAATTAAAAATAGTAATACAATCAGAAACAAAACAAGTATTTTAAGTTACAGATTTTTAACATAATCTATAGTTTATTGCCCATTTGCTATACCTTCTAACCAATCCAAGGTATGGTGTTTAAATCCGCGCATACAATTTAACTTGCTTTCAGCCGAACGTTGCATAACATTCTATGGCTTTTTCTCAACTTGGGTTAACTTGGGTCAACTTGGGTTACAAAACTATTATTACTCTTAGAGCAGGCCGTTACCTTTTTGTAGTATATCATATCATAGAAGGTGTTAAGACACAAGATTCCATGTAGATATATTGTTTATTAACCCTTTAAACCCTAACAGTACCTCAACGTATAATTTCTCATCTCTGAAGAATAACCTAATTTTCAACACCTAGGGGTGTTCATGGAACTGCTTTTCATTGCCATCTTCATCCACGACAAGTCAGGAATTCATGTCTTACAATGAGTGAAGATGACAATGGTAACTTAAAATGGTTCAACCATGTTTGTTTATTACATTATAATTAAAATTAAAATTCCACTTACTAAGACATCTCCCCTCCTCAATGCTTACTAAAATAATCTGAATAAATATGTCACACATCAATTAAATGTACAGAGCATCACGTATGTGATGGGACTCAAAATATCTCAAATTAATTTTATTGAAAAACATGGCATGTTGTACATAAATACTAAAAGTTAACAATAATGTATCGTAAAAAAATGGGTGTTGTAAAATTATATCAGAATCGGGGATACGTGGTGACACTGTGTTAAAAACAATATAATATTATTATAAATTATTATTTTTTATAGTACTGTATGTATGTAGGTATAGGGTACTGGTATAGTGGTATATACGCTTCATTCTTATTCAATCGTTTGCACAGCATGTGAGATGCTGGCCCAATATTGAATCGACGTCTTTGTTCAACTTGACACCCGCACATTATTTTACAGATCTACCTTGAAGTCAGCTGTGTCCATAGATCGATAGAATAGCAAACACGTTTTAATGTGGTAGATACTGTGATTCAGCATGTATTGTGCACTCAGAACACTTGTTTATTTATACCAGAAGCAACTTCGGCAATTGCAGCATTAGCAGAAATGGAAGCATTAGAGAAATAGAAACATTAAAGCGATGACAGCCTTAGTAACAATTGAAGAATTAGCATAGGTAGAAGCATTTGCAATAGCAGGATTAACAATTGCAGCATTGGCAGAAATGGCATTATCAACAACATAATTTACCGATTAGAAGGCAACTGCATTAGCTTAAATGGAAGCATTAAAGCAATGGAAGCATTACAGCATCAGCAGAAATATGAGCATTAGCAATAGCAGCATTCGCAAAATCAGCATTATCAGAAATGGAAGCATTAGAGCAATGGAAACATTAGAGCCAAGACAGCCTCAACAGCAATTGAAGCAGTAGCAGAAATAGAAACAATGTCAACAGTAACATTAGTAATAGCAGCATTAGCAATTGCAGCATTAGCAGAAATGGAAGCATCGTAGGAATGGAAGCATTAGAGCAATGGCAGCCTTAGCAGCAATTGAAGCATTAGCAGAAATAAGAGCATTAGCAATAGCAGCACTAGCAATATCAGCATTTAGCAATTGCAGCTTTAACAACCTACCAAAAAACAACACATTGAAACACTGTTGTTTCAATGTTGGGCCATCATCTGCGACGCTGGACCAACGTTAAAACAGCGGTGTTTCATCGTGCGGCATTTGCCGGGGTCTCTGTCGTGGTCTCTGCTGCTGTTTTCGGCTGTGTTGCGCGTGCAGTCAATACATTGTGTAGGACATCAGAGCGCGGACTGCGTGAATACCGCGCGTCAACCAGGCAGCCCTGCAGAGAGCAAGCCTGCAATAACACCACCTGCTTCCCAGAGTGGATCCCAAGCAAGCACCGGAAATTTACCCAATGCTGGTTTGATGTTGGTCCAGCGTCGGAGACGCTGGGCCAACAACAAACCAGCATTGGATACGCGTCTTGTCTTTGCTGAGGATCCGCGCTCCGGCCTTGTTCTCGCCCCTGCAGGGATCCTCACGCAACACCCCCCCCCCCTTGATACACTAATTTGTCTGATGCTGTGTAGTCCTGTTGGGTACTGACTGATCCCTTCATGTGGACGTCCATCAGATCCATGCGATCACAGCCATCCTGACGCTCGCTTTGGACGCCCGACACGGATTCGAGCACGGGGTAACCAAAACAGCGACCTGTAAATCACACGTGCACCGTAACGGACGTAACGCTATTTTATGCAAGAATTATGCAATCCGTGCGACATCTGCAACGGATCATATCACAGCCGGAGTGACAGTCCGGGACAACACCCTCCATCCCTGCACTCCGCTGCCGGCGAGCGCTTCTGGATTTTATGGGTTTCCACTGGATTGCTCCAGCTGCCCAAGGACTATTATCTCATTTGCAGGATTAGCATTGCATCTGGGATTGTTAGCACGCCGGGATCTTTGGGCGGCGCGCTGATACTGTATCCATGTACGCCTGCTGAACAGAAACAGCCACAGAAGTCAATGAGTAGTATGTCAATTCCACTCTTGTAAAAGCAAGCAACAGTAACTGCTTACTTGGAGCAAGAATTTTATATAGATATATAAAGTTCTTGCTTGGAGTAAACAGAACTTCTGTCTGTCTTTGTACGATAGAATTGTATAAATATGATATGTCCCATTACTAATTATTATCAAGGCAATTCTGGATACTAATAGGCCCCACTAGTTATCATTATGGCGGTATCTTTTCATTCGCAATATGCATGCATTATTCCAATCACATCTTGTATGCAATAAAGTCATTGTAGAGGCTTTGATATGATATTAACACATGTTGATATAACTTGAAGGTGATGCTATTCAAAGGAACGCGTAGTTAAAATGTAGGGAGAAGTGTCTTCTTATTGTAGACACGACGTAAAGTGCTCATGCAATATTCACTTGACATGCAATAAAATACACTGATCAGGAGGTCTTAGTGTTTTATGGAAATTATAGTGAATAATTAGAAGCATTTATAAATTTATTGCAGACGTTGAAGTTCTACAGGTCTTGACTCACTTCAAAGGTAGCGACATTTTCTAGTAATATGCCAGATGACACATGTATGTGTCACTAGCAGGTTTCATTTTATTGTATCGCTCATACTACAATATAAAGGCAAAAGGCAGTAACTGCTTACTTTTCAAGTGAGCAGTTACTGCCTTTCAGCTTTACATGACAGTATAATCGGTTTGTCTTGGGCTTTTCTTTGACGATTCATTCATCTAATTGGCCTATTTTCTCAGCACGGGATGCATGCATGCCTATGTAATCTGCAGTGCAAAGCCAAAAGGCAGTAACTGCTTGCTTTAGAAGTAAGCAGTTACTACATTTTGGCCTTGCAGAGCAGTACTGTGGTTTGATACTACACGACAGAGCAGTGTGGGATGTGGTCGGCTACTGCTGCTGCTGATGATGCTGCTGATGGTAATGCTTATGCTGGCAATAAGAGGGAAAGCAGCGGGCTGCTGAGGTGTGTTGTTACCCTGGCAAACGAGATGCCCTGTCTTGTTGATACAACCGCAAGGATTCCACCACGAAGCTCCGCACTGACTGGACAGCTGGCTGCGGCCCGGCTCTCCCAGCCAGCCAGGTGGTTCCTGCCCTTGTAGACCAGAAGAATACGTCTGTTTTGATAGCCTCTTGGTGCCTGGCCTCCCGTAAGACGCCTGCAGATACATGCATCCAGCGCGAGCCAGTATGACAGACATAAACAACCATATAGTACACCACGGCGGCTTCTTGACCACTGCACCGACATCAACAAAACCCACGGCGGCGACACCCGGTGCAGACATAATCAGATAAAATCTCAACTCACCCCATGCGGCCAAATTCATAGGATTTTTAACTCTTGTATTATGATTCAAGCAGAGACAGTGCTGTGTGTATTTGCATCTCTCGGATTGTGAGTTTACTGATCCCGATGCAATAAAATCAGATGAAAACACGTTGGATATACCCGGATTCCTCAGCTTTTCCCCAGTTCATCTGCCACTAAACCACAAAACACATATCTCTTTGCTCAGTACGAGGCAGTGATTGATCCCAATGCTAAATCTACCTCTGGACCTGGATAAACCGCCGCGTGATTTACTGCAAACTATGACAAGATAATCTGGCGGCGGAAGCTTGTCAGAACAATAGATGTACTGACCCTGACACTGATTGAACACACCTGACTGCAAAAAACGATTCGTGAAGGATTAAAAAACGAATGCAACACTGACTACTTGCTCAATCAAGACAATCGTTTGCTCACCAATTGCCAAAGACAGTTAACGAGATACCATGGAAAAGAAGATTGAAATGGAAGAGGTATGTGGTAGTTTTCATTATGACGCGAACGACAAACAGCAGTAACTTCTGAATTTTCAAGTAAGCAGTCACTGCTGTTTGTTTTTTGAACTGCAATATTGTAGTGTGCTTAAAACATAAGTCAAATCCGATAAGTCGTGATGTATTATAATAACCATTGCGCATAGCTCTGTTATATTATAATTTTGTTGACATTTAACATTTTTCATCAGTAATCCAACCTTTGCTGAGCCTCCCTTGGATATGAAAAGGTGTATCTGCCACTTCCCAAAGTGGCAGATATCCAAGAAGGCGATATTATTATAGGCCTATGTTTTCAAGCCAGTTTACAAAACACCGAAAATGGTTAAATAGAGGTGGATGATGAATCAGTCAAATAATTCACAATAATCTATAATTATTTTTCATTGGCACTTTAACCGCCAAATTATTCAATTGTAATCTTCAACCACTTGAAGTTTAATCTCGCTGACGCGATCCACAACTTCAAGTGAGTGAAAATTATTCCGATTTGACAAAATGGTAAACTATTTTCAAATCTTGCCATTTGATATCAAGTTTTATCCTTAAAAGCTGATAAGTAATGTGCAAGTAAAATATTTCTAATGGCCGTAACCCCATAGCATAGATATTCAAATGAATCAGAAAGAGCTGTCATTTAGGATGATTTCAAATTTAAAAAAAACCTTTGGTCTCCATGTCTTTTTACAAAAATATTCAGCGCTTCAAGGGTTAAAGGGTTAGGAGCAACATTTGATTGGTCAGTCTAAGCTCGTAATCCCAGCTTGAAATGAATGACAATACTAATAATGAATATTCAACATGACACGAGATAAGATATTATCTCATAAGTGGAGGTGCGTAATTATTTCAAGTCACCGTTTTAATTTAGGAGTAGAACACCACAACTTCCACTATAATCACATCTCTGTTGAGATTCACAATCACGTGTCTGAACTGAAAGGGATGACAATAGAATCTGAGGACGAACCCGCGCTCAATATAATCACAGCTGTAGTGAAAGAGAAACTTATCATCTATATACAGACGTGCAACCGTTATATTGACATTTCCAGCCACTGAAGCTCTTCAATTGACATTTAAATCAAAACTAATATTCCATTAGATATTGAATAGGGACATTTTGCTTGATTGTGGAAGATATAGAGTACATACCAGGCGCAGTGTTTTACCCTCTCTTATATTGCTGTATACTGGGCACGATATATAGATGCATCATACCTCTGAAATAATATTCATGTGCCTCAATAAACTGGTGTCCCCGCATGGCGATAATTAATATCATAACAATTTATGCACATTAACTAATACGTTCCCTCACCGCATTTATGCATCTTGTAGAATGTTGACAAATAAAAAATAGAAGATGAAATGGTACAGTGTATATCTCCCCTGGGCCCGTGTTCTGGTACACGTTACGATATATTGTAGGCTTCGGAGTGGTCGAGATGTCCATCTCGACCAATCTGAAGCCTACGATATATCGTAAGGCTACGTTTCCATAGGTAAGGTTTTTTAGCCGCGCGGGTGGACCCGCGCGGGTCCAGTGCGGGTACCCGAGCGGGTCGTCTGTTTCCATTGGTGCGTTTTTTATATAAATCTGCATTTGCCCCGCGCGGATAATAGTAATCTCTTTGGTGATGGACCAGGTGGTGATGATGATGATGATGGTGGTAGGTATGGAGTTGGTGATGTTGGTGATGGTGGTTGCGATGGTGGTGCTCGTGGTAATGGTAATGATGGTGTTGGTGGTGGTTTTGTTGGTAGTGTGGTAGTGGTGATGGTGGTGATTGTGTTGGTGATGGTGCTGGTAGTGATGGTGGTTGTGATGGTGGTGCTGGTGGTAGTGGTGATGATGGTGTTGGGGGTGTTGGTGGTGGTAGTGATGGTGGTGTGGTAGTGGTGATGGTGATGATGACGATGGTGGTGATGATGGTGATGTGGTGGTGGTTATGTTGGTGGTGATGATAATGGTGGTGGTGATGATTATGATTATGGTGGTGATGATTGTGCTGGTGGTTGTGGTTGCTGCTGCTGCTGGTGGTGGTGATGATGATGATGGTGTGGTAGTGGTGATAATGCCAATAACGGTTGGTGATGATGCCATTGATGGTGATGTTGTTGGCGATGATGATGATGATAGTGGTTGAGGCGCCCTTAACTGGGGCACATGCAAGTGTCTGGTAGTGTGGGTGCACGTTCTTTTATCTTGTCGTTTGCCATATTTGCAGATTATCAGGTGACTATATGTCCAAGCTAGGTTTATCCTCACAAATTTTGCAAAACACGCGGCGATACACGAGAAAGCCCATCTGTGTGACGTCATTTTCTGGAATTCCCCATGCGTTTTTGCCATGCGGTGCGGAAAAAATCGAACATTGTTCGATTTTCTACCCGCGCGGCAAATCATCCGCGCGGGTTCCGCGTGTATGGAAATGATACATGGATTTAAAGAAGGCTGGATAATATGGCACCGGCACGGGTACCCGCGAGGGTGGACCCGAGCGGGTTAAACCTTACCAATGGAAACGGGCCCTAACTTGTACGAGAATACGGACCCAGAGACCAGAGCTCACTTAGGATATTACATTGAGTTATTTATTCAGGCCATACATTTTAAACACTTTGAGGTGGAAAATGCGGCAGCTATGTCACATCTGATCACAATATAACAAAACAAAAGTTTCGTCCCCGCTCCCTCGTAAAAATGCAGTATTGTGGAGAGCCTCTGTGACCAAGAGGTAGCGTGGTCGGCCTCAGACCGCCACGGCGCGAATTTTGTATTTTGTGTCATTCATTCATTCATTCATTCATTCATTCATTCATTCATTCATTCATTCATTCATTCTTTCATTCTTTCATTCCTACATTTATTCATTCATTAATTTATTTATTCATTCATTCATTCATTCATTCATTCATTCATTCATTCATTCATTCATTTATTCCTGCATCAAATCATGACGCATGTCTGAGGTACCGGGGAAACTGGAGCCATTATCATCCAGGAAACGACTCCCGCTGGCTAGGAATCCTCAAACAGACAAATTGGCCAGTAATAAATACAAATTAACAAGCCACAAATACAAATCAAGACAGTAACAAGAACAAATGAGCAATCAGCCCTACCCCATCTTCCTCTTTGCATTTTCCTTGCGGGAGTCTTTTTCACTGAATGTTGAACTGTAAAGAAAAGAAAATGTATTGAGCACTGTAGTCATTGTGTTTGTAGGCTTACTGGCGTTATACTCCAGGAATGAGTATGTACTGTTGAGTTCTTTGCTGATGTTTTTCATTCATTTGAAGTTGGAATAATTGCTAATGCAATATGTCTGTTTAAATAAATTTTCAAGCAAACCAACCTTTACAACGCTAAATTAAATGAAGTTGTGACTCGCTACTGCTTCTAATGCGTGAAAACTACCGTTATTTTTTTTTACCTTGAGACCAAACATTTGCAAATCTTGAATGTTTACCCTTTAACCGCCAAATTATTCAATCTGAATTTTCACTCACTTGAAGTTGTGTCTCGCTGACGCGATCCACAACTTCAAGTGAGTGAAAATTATTCATATTTGAAAAAAATGGAAGTCAACTGTTTTCAAATATTGCTGATTGATGTTACATTTTATCTTTAACATGTTTAAAAGATGGTACCAAATGTGCTAATCAAAAATGGAAACCCGAATATGTGCGGCACCGGCGGTTAAAGGGGTAAACGCTTCATTCCTATTACCAGTGATTTGAAAGGCTAGTAAAAAGGTTTAAAACGACTATAGTCAAGCATAGCGGGTTAAGGGTTCGACTGCGCCTGACATTGATAAATGATTAGGTTGTTGATGGTCAGTAACAGTTAAGCCCCTAATCTAATAGTTAATCTAGGAAGATACATATAAACATATTTTCCTAATTGGAATCCTGAGTTTGTGTTAGCAATTCCAGCTTTAAATGACGAAAAATACAATTGAAACAATTCAGCAGAGCGAGGGTTTTACCACAATACAATTAAAATAAATATACATGCTAAAGATAAAACGTGACATCAAGCAACAAGATTTCAAAATCGTTGACCTCCATTTCGTCAAATCTGAATAATTTTCACTCACTAGAAATTGTGGATCGCGTCAGCGTGACACAACTTCAAGTGGGTGAAAATTACAAATGAATAATTTGGCGGTTAGAAGGTATAAAGTACGCCTACGCTTTATTCCGTATGAATTGTCACAAAAAATGATAAAACAGTTTGTGGTAGATTCGTAGTCAATTAGATATTCAATTTGGATTATGGGATAATTATTTTGTATTTTGAAGTTGGACTCTGTGTTAGAAATTTCAACTTTAAATGAATGAGAAAAAGAAGAGAACAATTCAGTACGACAAGGGTTAACCCTTATGCTGCCGGGACCGAATATATCCGTTTTCAAACAAATTTCAAACCGATAAATTCAACTCGAATTGGTAAAATGTTTTTTGCTAGATGCTTAGTTAATCTAATAGTTACATTTTGAAGATGTATACTTGTCCATAAAAATAATTTTTTCGTCATTTGGAGCTGGAAATTGCGTTAGCAATTCCAGCTTCAAATGAATGAAAAATAGTCTGAAAAAATCGGCAGCACAAGGGTTAACAGTCGAGTGCCAAGTGTTCCCGGTGTATCTTTATTGGTCAAGTATTGATCGGGATTGCTAGGAATGCGTCTCAAACCCGATTTAAACATTAACTAGTCTGCAATATGCGACATCGTATAATGATTGTATGTACAATAACAATTATTCAAGAGTTGCATCGACCTTTGCCACACACAGTAACCGTTTATATCACTTCCAAGACAAATCAAAATTTTATAATTTTTTTTTTTTATTAAAGTTTATTTTATAAAGTAACCGTAAAATTTGATCTATTTTTTATTATATGATCAATTATTTCAAGCTGAGGAGAGTTCTCGGCTGGAATGAAATTCGTGGTCATTTAAAGCTGGGATGGCTAACACATTTACAGCTTCAAGTGGTGACAAAAAGATTATCCACATGAAGGGTTACTATGTATAAATTATACTTAATTATACCCGCAGTCACTTAGCTGTGACACATTTCCTGTCATACCAGCATCGCAAATAGCATAATAATCAATATATTTAATGATAGAATTGCGTGTTTTTCTTTTTAAATATTATTTCACATACACAAAGGTCAATCGTGGGTGTTTATAATAGACTATATAATTATAATACTGAATACAGTTAGAATACTAAATATAGCTGAAAATTTCATATACTATATTCCTTTAATTAACCATATCTAAAAAACTTTGTTTTCCTTATTCATTACCGGACCAATTCCATTCAACCTTGTATATGCTCGTACCCAGCAAACACAAAACATTTGTATAACATTTCCATACCGTCGGCCCAACATCTTCGACTTTGGTCCAACATTGTACAAATGTTATACAAATGTTTTGTGCTCACTGGGTAGGAGCACGGTCTGATATACGCAAAACATTACATTACATCGGATCAACGACAAGCGTTGCCATGGCAATATTTAATTAAACATCAGATAATATAATAAATAATGTTCATTTAGCTGTAACGTAATATGATCTAGTAGACATTTATACTCGTTTGCACTCATTACTCTCATTTATTTTAAGAAAGGTACGGCATACGATATATTTTAGTTAAGTGTCTATTCTTAGAGAAATTATGTATTTTTTGCTGGGATCTGCTTTATTATATAATTTGCATGTAATATATTGCATTATTTTCATAACTCTGTCAAGGGTCATTATGTAATCTTTAATTGCAATATAATTCTCACAATATTGTTGCAGCAAGGAAACGCAGAATAATTCCCTCAATAAAAGTGATTTATTATGGAATTCCTTCTGATTAGTCTCACAAGGGCGTCTCCATACTACCAAGCTAATGAGGCATTACCATTCAATAGAAGCTATCAATATGAGTTATTGGTGGCAAATCTCACCAATTATTGTCCTGGCAAGATGTATGATGACTTTCTCGAGTGTGACAACATGACTTACTTCAGGCATTGGGAAGCCGGGTCTGCTATTGGGCGTATTGTTAACGCTTAAACTCTGAAATGATTTTATAAAAACTAAGAGACCAAATACGTGTTTTTCAGCTTGAAATCCTCACAAATGTCTCAGTTAGCTCCTTCTGCTTCATCTGAATACCAACGTTACGGGTCTAGGTCATTATAAATATGTATACAAGTGCGGGGATCGACTTTAGACGTCAGACTCTGACGGCTAGGGACGTCAGATTCTGACGTCTAAAGTCGATCCAAGCGCTGAAAGAGTTAAAGTCTTTAAAGTTGTTTTACTTCATTAGTTTATTATCATTCGCAAGTATTGTTTAAAGCTGGAGGGAGCATTCAATTTGGCATCAAGTAACGTTGCCATTGATTTTCTCCTACCTAAATATCCTGGTCGCTGCTACATTGACCATTTGAATGGTAATCGGAGTTATAGAAAAAAGTTTAGCATCGCTGCAATAAGTCTCCTTAATTTATATACACATCATTATCTAATTTGCAACAAGGGCTCGATATACAATACACTGTCTAGTCGCTGATTAACGGATGGCATAGCAAGCTCTGTCACAGAGATGACCATGCAGAGAAATAAAATGGATGAACACAATTGATTGCAGTGTAGAGACAGAATGTCTTCCAATAATGTTCTCGTGTCATCGCAAAATAAGTATTGCCAGGTCTCCTCTCCAGTAAATGTTGTGTAGACTGTAGTGGCGTCAGATCTACCGGAAATGCTGCAAGTGATTCAGACAGCCTAGACATATTTCAACTTCAAAATCAGTCCTATAAAATGCCAATAAAAGCGTGCTAAATTTACGACAAAGTCTATGCATAGCAGCTTTAATTTTTTTTAAGACTGAAATAGATATTATGTGTCACACTTATATCGAACACCGCATGTCCACGTAGGGATCGTGACAGGGACGGAGCCCGAATATTAAAAAAGCGAGGGATCCGATCGGAATTTGTGTCAAACAATGATTTTGTCTTCTCTGTTTAGCTAGTAAGTGAGTGTTCGAGTGTCAACCAAGCCTACCAATCAATGTTTGGACTATTTAGAGCGCTGTTGGTGTAACCCTATATGTAATTCAGATTTGAAAAAAGGTGTTTTAACCCTCTGTTCACCCTCTGGATACGTCACTGCGTAATGCCGTATTACTTAGTATTTTAGTCGACAGACTGTAAAGTAGATGCGGAGTGATGTCAGACAGCAATGAGTGTATGACTGATATTCATACGCGACCTAATGTGGTTGACACCAAGGGGCCGCCATTTGCATTTTCGCACTCTCATACGCACCCTCACACCAATCCCAGAAAACTCCAGATGCTGACACAATGCTGTTCTAATGTTGGGCCAGCGTCTGCGACGCTGGCCCAACATTAAAACATAGTGTCTACATATCGTGTTCTCTTGGACGTTCTCCACCATGCCGTGGCTGCAGGGATCATGGATATTTTCCGCAGATGGCTGTTCTGGTTTATCGTGGACACGTCACACCTCGTTCTCACTCAAATTCGATTGACACGGGTCGCCATTTGCAATTTGGCACTCGCTCTCCACGCTCGTCGTCACGGATACTCGCCATCAATCTTATCACTGTTGACAGTAATGGGTTATCTTTCCACGGAGCTGTTATCTAAATCGGCATTGACTGTCACACGGGATGATAATATTATTGGAGGAAGCTATCGGCAAATGGTGTTGCCAATATAAATCTACCGGCGCCAGTGGTTCAGCGCTCTGCAATTTAGCCGCGATCAACAAGATCAAATGACCCACGAGAATCAATACGGTAAAAAGATATTTTAAAAGGGATAAGCATCGCGAATTTGCGCTTACCATTCATAGAAGATAGAAAACCATAATTTAAACGTTTATTGATGCGGAATTTGTTCAAATATAATTTAAAACATTTAGCGAAATCAATATTGTCACTGGTGATAAAGTCTGTAATTGTTTCTCATCTGATCTGCCTCAATCAGTGTGTGTTGCAAAGTAGAAAGAACTCATCCCCATATGATTGTGGCAAATTTTATAACAGTGCTAAATCGGCCAAAATACAGACTCGGCGTAAATTGGTAAATGTTTACAATCTACGGTAAATCAATGACTTGTCGCTTAGAGTCTGCATGCTGGTATCGATAACTTTTAGAGCGTGGTGGATTCATAATTACGTAATTCACGGCGACAGGTCACCGGTAATGCTTATTGATTATGGTAATCTCTCAATTCAAAGTGGAGGGGAAAAGGATAAAATATCTCAAAATATTATATGCAGGCATACTTTGATTCAAATTTAAGTATGTTTACATTCTAAGATATCCAATTATTATTTTTAGAGATTTGTAATATATGAATGAATGATTGAATGAATGAATGAAAGAATGAATGAATGAATGAATGAATGAATGAATGAACAAATGTATGCATAAATGAATGAATGAATGAATGAATGAATGAATGAATAAATAAATGAATGAATGAATGAATGAATGAATGAATGAATGAATGAATGAATGAATCTATGAATGAATGAATGAATGAATGAATGAATGAATGAATAAATGAATGAATGAATGAATGAATACATGAATGAATGAATGAATGAATGAATGAATCAATGAATGAATCAATGAATGAATGAATGAAAGAATGAATGGATGAATGAATAGATTATTGAATGAATGAATGAATGAATGGGGTTTTAGACTTTATTTGTGCACATACGAGAGCTTTCTGGGGATGTTGAGATGAATCAGATGACACTGTACTTGTAACACGTGTAGAGACATTCACATGTGCATATAGAAACATTTATACTGTCATTAGAGAATGTAGGTTGATATGTACAGTGCACGTGCAAAAAGCAGTAACAACTCACTTGAAAAATAAGAAGTTACTTATGTCTGTCTTTGTAAGACTGTATTATATCGTAGGCATGTCATGCAACGTTAATTATTAAGATGTATGCTCCAGCATAACATCTAAAAACTAACCATTTCTAATGAGCTTTATCATGAATTATATTTTCCAATTAGCAAAAAATACAATGACTTGTGTGCTGATATAATTATTCAAACTTTCCACGTCATCAGATATGCTCACCAAACCCTTATAATACAATAATACAATATTCTCCTCCTCTTGTCTTGATGTGTCCATAGCTGTTTTTAAGTAACAACTGAATGACGGCGGGTGGGATTAGTCGAACTTCTCAGGTTGTAGGCAGACGCGATTCTGTATGCGCCACAGGTAGACTTTGACACATGATTGGTAGAAACTGAGGGGTTTGACAATGTACATCAGCCACACAAAACGCCACCAGCTAGACACAATACTAGTTTAATGCGACGTTGGCTCTACATTACCAAAGCATAGGGTAAAAGTTTCGTGTTTACTGGCCATTGGCAAAACAGCCAAGTGCAAAGCCGTTCTAAGACAGTATCTGGTTATCTGCAAAAAACTCAACAGAAAACTAACCCGCAGCTCAGCTTAAATTAAAACGATCTGGGTCACCTAGTCTGAGAATACAATCCCTGAACAGAGTGTTTTAAGCAATGCTTCTGGTGTCTAAAAACAAAAAAATAATTTTATGCACTTTATGAGAGGTTATTATAAAATTAATATAAAACAATTTTATATACAGTGCAATTTTGTTTTAACTTACTGGTCAGGCTTTTTCATTTATCAGCAAATGCAGACAAAGGTAATTGTGTAGAAAGGAAAAGGAAATGAATGGAATAAATGACGCCCTCCTCACCACCAAAGACTGATTCGGTGTGCTAAATGTTGGGCCAGCGTCTACGACGCTGGCCCAACATTAAGCCAACATTGGGCTATCATGGAAGCACAATTTGGCCAGCACCTCGTCTTTTCCGGGGGATGTGCTAAAACGGACAATCTGTGAATCCGTGCGTGCACGTGTAACTTCACGGGTGATTAGGGTATTGATATCCCTTCAGGTCTGGTTTTTCAGTATGGGGATAAATGGTAACAAAGGGAGCAGGGTGTCCAACGAACAGAAGCAGCTGGCGCTGACATGAAGTCCAGACACAGCCATATGAAAGCCCTGACATAGTCATATGAAAGCCCTGACATAGTCATATGAAAGCCCTGACATAGTCATATGAAAACCCAGACACAACCATATGAAAGCCCAGACACAGCCATATGAAAGCCCAGACACAACCATATGAAAGCCCAGACACAGTCGTATGAAAGCCCTGATAGAACCATATGAAAGCCCAGAAACAGAGATATAAAAGCCCTGATAGAACCATATGAAAGCCCAGAAACAGCCACATGAAAGCCTAGACACAGTCATATGAAAGCCCAGACACCGTCAGTCATATGAAAGCCCAGATAGAAACATATGAAAGCCCAGACACAGCCGTATGAAAGCCCAGACACAGCCATATGAAAGCCCTGATAGAACCATATAAAAGCCCAGACACAGCCATATGAAAGCCCTGATAGAACCATATGAAAACCCAGACACAGCCATATGAAAGCCCTGATAGAACTATATAAAAGCACAGACACAGCCATATGAAAGCCCAGAAACAGTCATATGAAAGCGCAGACACCGTCAGTCATATGAAAGCCCAGATAGAAACATATGAAAGCCCAGACACAGTTATATGAAAGCCCAAACACAGCTATATCAAAGCCCAGACACAGTCACATGAAAGCCCTGATAGAACCATATGAAAGCCCAGATACAGTCATGTGGATGCCCAGACACAGTCAAATGAAAGCCCTGATAGAACCATATGAAAGCCCAGATACAGTCAAATGAAAGCCCTGATAGAACTACATGAAAGCCCAGATACAGTCAAATGAAAGCCCGGATAGAACCATATGAAAGTCCAGATACAGTCAAATGAAAGCCCTGATAGAACCATATAAAAGCCCAGATACAGTCAAATGAAAGCCCTGATAGAACCATATGAAAGTCCAGATACAGTCAAATGAAAGCCCTGATAGAACCATATAAAAGCCCAGATACAGTCAAATGAAAGCCCTGATAGAACCATATGAAAGTCCAGATACAGTCAAATGAAAGCCCTGATAGAACCATATAAAAGCCCAGATACAGTCAAATGAAAGCCCTGATAGAACCATATGAAAGCCCAGATACAGTCATGTGAAAGCCCTGATAGAACTACATGAAAGCCCAGATACAGTCAAATGAAAGCCCTGATAGAACCATATGAAAGTCCAGATACAGTCAAATGAAAGCCCTGATAGAACCATATAAAAGCCCAGATACAGTCAAATGAAAGCCCTGATAGAACCATATGAAAGTCCAGATACAGTCAAATGAAAGCCCTGATAGAACCATATAAAAGCCCAGATACAGTCAAATGAAAGCCCTGATAGAACCATATGAAAGTCCAGATACAGTCAAATGAAAGCCCTGATAGAACCATATAAAAGCCCAGATACAGTCAAATGAAAGCCCTGATAGAACCATATGAAAGTCCAGATACAGTCAAATGAAAGCCCTGATAGAACCATATAAAAGCCCAGATACAGTCAAATGAAAGCCCTGATAGAACCATATGAAAACCCAGATACAGTCAAATGAAAGCCCTGGTAGAACCATATAAAAGCCCAGATACAGTCAAATGAAAGCCCTGATTGAACCATATGAAAGCCCAGATACAGTCAAATGAAAGCCCTGATAGAACCATATGAAAGTCCAGATACAGTCTAATGAAAGCCCTGATAGAACCATATGAAAGCCCAGATACAGTCACATGAAAGCCCTGATAGAACCATATAAAAGCCCAGATACAGTCAAATGAAAGCCCTGATTGAACCATATGAAAGCCCAGATACAGTCAAATGAAAGCCCTGATAGAACCATATGAAAGTCCAGATACAGTCAAATGAAAGCCCTGATAGAACCATATAAAAGCCCAGATACAGTCAAATGAAAGCCCTGGTAGAACCATATGAAAGTCCAGATACAGTCAAATGAAAGCCCTGATAGAACCATATAAAAGCCCAGATACAGTCAAATGAAAGCCCTGATAGAACCATATGAAAGTCCAGATACAGTCAAATGAAAGCCCTGATAGAACCATATGAAAGCCCAGATACAGTCAAATGAAAGCCCTGATTGAACCATATGAAAGTCCAGGCGCAGCCATGTGAAAGCTCAGACACAGTCATGTGAAAGCCCAGACACAGTTACACGAAAGCCCTGATAGAACCATATGAAAGCCCAGATACAGTCAAATGAAAGGCCTGATAGAACCATATAAAAGCCCAGGCGCAGCCATGTGAAAGCTCAGACACAGTCATGTGAAAGCCCAGACACAGTCACATGAAAGCCCTGATAGAACCATATGAAAGCCCAGATAAAGTCACATGAAAGTCCATACACAGTCATACGAAAGCCCTGATAGAACCATATAAAAGCCCAGGCGCAGCCATGTGAAAGCCCAGTTTACGATACTGGCCCTTTTCCCGTTAAGGCCGTAAATATATACGTTTTCAAGCAGGGAGTAAACCAAATACAACTGGAATTAATAGGAATAGTTTGTGGTAGATGGTAATCTAATAGCTGTATTTGAGATATGCTTTTTTATCGTATGATAAATAATAATATTTTTCATCATTTCGCCAAAATGATGAAATTCGACAATTCAGCAGGACAAGTTTTAAAATACCATACTTGTGTCAGATTTTCTCACACACTCGCGCCCGCCGCACCCCTTCTGTTTGCAGAGTGATTCGCATGGCAGCCCAGACGGCGCTAGCAGAAAAAGACAGAAATAACAGGGAGCTGCATTTTTATCCTATCTACATTAGAGAGACGCATCCCTGGATCGCCTGATCGCCAGCAGTCAGTGATGTAGATCCAGATGTGTATCGGTATGGCGTGGTGGACCAGCGCTGCCACAACGCACTCCCCCACTCGCATTCACTTGCCCTGCGTTGAGGCAACGCCATGCGTGCACCTCGCGTTCGACGATTGGTTTCGCTGTTTTGCAGCACTTGCCGTCGGTAACAATCCGACATGACGGATAATTGCAGGGATTGCACGAAACGCTCGGCCAATGGTTGCGACGTCGGCCAAGCATTGGCCGAAAGTATCCTGAAACTATTCGAGGGAAGGATTATGCGTAGTGACAGTGAATATATTATGAGCTCCCTCCGGACTGGAACTGGCTTGACTTGTCTACATCAGAGTCTCTTCTCTCTACTTGATGTCACGAGGGATCCGAGTCCAGTATTCAGTGGCAGAGCTTTCCCAGTAAACTCAAAACATTTGTATAACATTTTGTACAATGCTGGCCCAACGTCGTAGACGTTGGGCCAGCGTTGTACAAATGCTATACAAATGTTTTGTGTTCGCTGGGTTAGCTTCGCCGCTCTGAGTCTAGTACTCTCCGGACGACAATATTTTCAGATTATGTCATTCTCGTCTCTCTGACGTGACCGTATGATCACGCAATTGGAGGTCCCGTTAATATTTTGCATAAGTGCTAGAAATTATGGATGTCCTTACTTGAGTTGGTCCAGCATTAGCCTTCATATGGTCAATGTGTCGTGTCAGTTAGGATTTATATATCACACCCCAAAGAACAAGATTTATGAATAACAACTTATATCGTGCATCATTCTTTAAAAAACGGCTAAGAGAAATGAGTACAATAATGTCTCGTTTGTCATATTGCGTGACAGTTATATGTAAATGAACATTATCGATTATATTTTTTACTGTGTGTAATTGAAAGTTGTCATGGAAACGATTGTCGTAGATGCGATGTAATAACAAGTTATGTTGGCAAACAGAATGTTCATCGGATCGTTTACCTGCAGGGATGCATGGAATACTCCTGATAAAAAAGAAGTGAAAGTTTTTCTAGATACTAGAGCTTTTCATATCCATCTTCCACACGGGCGCTACCCAACCAACGAGACATTGACAAAATATTGGCCAAAATTGTTAGGACACCGTTCTACAACCCTGGTCCAACATTAAAACGTGTCTGCTGGATAAGATATGATGTTACAGATTGCGGGCACTGAAGTCGACTCACAACATTATAGCTTTTAAAGCACTAAGTTATTTAAAGCATCTTTAATTTGTTTCGCGCTAGCGTCAGCTCAAAATATCTGCTTACTTTACAAGTAAACAGATACTGCCTTTTGGCTTTGCAGAGCAGTGTGGACATTTAAGTCCTCAAGGGTCTGAATCCCAACCCGAGTCAATAGATATTTGAAAAAATGGAGTTATTTCTGGTGACCAGGCGATCATGTTAAATAACAAGTTTCTTGCCATTTTCTAACACATTATCAGGATTATAATCATGATAAAGAGACTGCCACTTTGATATTAACCTTTTCAGTGCGGGGATCGTCTTTATACGTCAGAATCTGACGTCTGCACTGGAAGAATTAAAATATCTACTATGGCCTAGACCCGCTATAGAGGTATTCAAATAAAACCAGAAACCGCAAACTAAGACTTGTAAGATGATTTCAAACTAAAAAAAATCCTTTAGTTTCGATGTTTTAAACAAAGCTAATTCAGCGTTGTAAGGGTTAAGTTCTAAGCATTTCTTTAGGCGTGAATTGTGCTTAAAGGGTTAACCTTTTCATCTTGCTGAAATAAATTATTAAAATTTTCACCCATTTGCAGTTGTGTCTCGCTACCGCGATCCACAACTTCAAATGGGTGAAAATTACACAATTTTTAAAATTTGATAGCAAAGTTTAATAAACTTTTGCAAATCTTAATGTTTAAACACACATTTAATTCCAAACATCAGTGATTTGATCCACTAATAAAACAGGTTGAAAACGACAATAGTCGTGATCAGCGGGATAAGGGTGAATGGTGTGGTACGACCCCTGGGATCGTATTCTCGTATACAAGTTACGACATATCGTAGGCTTCGGATTGGTCGAGATGGCCATCTCGACCAATCCGAAGCATACGATATATCGTAACATGTATGCGAGAATAAGGCCCTTGAATCCACGTCAGATAATATGTAATAGTATACACGATGTGAGGTGGACACGATATTAAAAGGAAAGTGACGTGAATTGACGTCGACGTGTCATGTCACTGACATCAGGTGTTATAGCGCAGTGTGCTGTCGCGCAAAGCCGAAAGGCACTATACAAAGCCAAAAGGCAGCATCTGCTCATTTCACAAGTAAGCAGATACAGCCTATTGGCTTTACAGAGCAGCATGAATATAAGTGATCCAGGGTCTGAATCCAAACCTGATGTAAAAGATGATTAAAAAAATGGAGTTATGTCTGGTGTCATAGACCAGACATATTGTTGAATGCCAACTTCTTTGCCATATTGTAATGTATTATAATCATGCTGAGGAAACTGCCACTTTGATATTAAGATCGTCTTTGCAACTTTGCAAAGTGACAAAGAGGAGCCTTGATTATCTGGGTGGCAAAAAAAGTGCTAAATAATTCAAATGGCTTTTAAATGTCAGGCAAATTGTGGAAAGGCCATTTCACACAGCCTGCGATAGCTGTAGATCGTTTGATCCGAATATATCGCGCGATACTGAACCATTTACACAGTGCATACACAACATTGGATTCAATGAGTTTAAACGTAATCTATCACCCCTTATTTAGTATAAAAAAAATTGTGACAAATAAATCTAAGTTTCCACAAGATGGGGCACAAGTGTTTTCCTATATGGGGTGATTTACTATCATGTGACCCTCTGAGAGGGTCACATGATAGCCAATAACCCCCATATATGAGGTGATTGGCTATCATGTGACCCTCTGAGAGGGTCACATGATAGCCAATCACCCCATATGAGGACATAATTATTCATACCATATAAGGGGTGATAGATCACCTTTAATTTATATAGAATATATTTTCTATATTATAATGCTCGCAAAAAACTGTCACATTTGCCCAGAAGTAGGCGACAGAAGGAGCGGGTAAAGACGACACATTGAACCAAGGTTGGCTTACAGCTGGCCCACCGTCTGTGACGGTGGACCAACATCACTCCACCATTGGGTCAATGTGTCGTGTTTGTCTGGAAGGAGAGAGGCTCATTTCTCGGAATTGGTTTACGTATATAAACATTGATTACCAACTAGATCCGCCAGAACCAGTGGTGTTTTATCGGTCAATTGTCCCCGGGATAAAGACGAGAAAAAGACGCATATAATCTGATTGGAGGGCGGCATCCCTCAGTAAAGACAATCTGACTTGACCATGCGTGAACCCTTCCCGCCGATTAACATGATCAAGCTCGATTAATTATTTCAATCATGCCGCTCCCGGTGATTTGTAGTGACACGCAATCGCGGGTCTCCCACAGATCAGTATTGGTTTCACATCCGGCGGGGAATGTCGCAACCCACTGCGACACATTGGCGCAACTCTGGTTCAATGCTGGGCCACCGTCTTTGATGCTGGTCCAGTATTGAATCAGCGAAGGTGGGGGTGGCAAGCGCCAAACAGACAGGGTGTCGACTTGACAATATTGTTTGATGTTTGGAGATAACACGTCATGTGTTGTGGTTGACTCTACATTGACTCTGATATCACCTGACGAGTCATGTGTTGTGTTGTGTTGACTCTACGCTGACTTTGCTATTAGCTGACGTGTAAAATGAAATGAATCGGGCTTTAGGCCACCTTTGTGCACATATAGGCTAAACTGGGCCAGGAGAACCTCCTGAGGAGCTGACGTGTGATGTGTGTTGTTGGATGACTCTATACATTGACTTTGCTATTAGCTGACGAGTCATGTGTGTTGTTGTGTTGACTCTACGTTGACTCTGCTATCACCTGACATGTCATGTGTGTTGTTGTGGTGGTTGATTCTACATTGACTCTCCTGACATGTCATGTGTGCTGTTGTGTTGACTCTACATTGACTGTGCTATTGCTGACGACTCATGTGTTCTGCTATCTGCTGGTAAACGTGGCATGTCATGTGTTTTGTTGAGTTGACTCTACATTGATTATGTTACTAGCTGACACGTCATTTGTGTTCATGGACTGTAGGCCTACGTTCTTTGTGATGTGTGTTGACTCTGCTTTTTGCTGACGGGTTATATGTAGCCTATAATCTCACGGATGGCGCTTGATCATTTAGGAGGATACAATACTTTGAACGTTGTGTTAAAACCTAGTAATATTTATATTTGCACCCGACAAGCACGATATATATTAGCTCATGACGTAGATTCAATGTCTGGGTGATGTGATCTACACATTGTCACGATGCAAAAATAAATGCAAAGGTCAGAGGTATGATACAGTCGACAGTTTGCTAAATTTAGGATCTCCTCTAGATTTATAGAGGCCTACATATGGTATACTATGACACGATATACTGATAAGGTTTTGTTTTTGCTAAGCTACACATGTTGTATTAATTGTATTCGAGATTGATTCACACATAAGTCTACGTTATAATAATGTCATCACTGGTTCTATATCAACCAAAAAAACAGTAACTGCTTGATTTGCAGGTGATCAATTACAGTATTATAGCTTTGTATTTCTAAGCACAACCCAGCAAACACGACCCAATGTTGGAGCAATGTTGCTCCATCGTCGTAGACGGTGAGCTAACATTGCTCCAACATTGGGAACATGTCTTGTGTTTACTGGGAATATACATATGACATTTTCCACGGTAGTGACTTTTTGACCCAACTTTGGGCCAATGTCTCTACTGCTGTTGGAAAGGGGAAGTATGGACCATATCTGACTTACAAAGACAAACAGCAGTTACTGTTTACTTTTCAAGTGATCAGTTATCGTTGTTTGCCTTTAGACGGCAGAGTTCTGCAGGATATTTATCTGGTTGTCTTCTGCGGCTTTTTGGTTTCATCCATTTTTTAGCGGCCACCTGCGCCGAGCAAACATGGACGGCCACCAGTAATAGGAAAGAACTGATGCTATAAAACCTTCCCAAACAAGGCTCATATTTTCTACCCAGCAAACACAAGACATCGACCCAATGTTGAACCAATGTTGCTACGCCGCTGGCACAACATTTTTTCAACATTGGGTCGATGTCTCGTGTTGTCTGGGTACAACTTATGCCCACCCGTCTTCCATCACAAGCTAATGTTATGTTGTTTTGTAGCACTAGAATATACATTGTTAATTCATCGCCATACACCTTACGTTTAAGACTAGCTAATTTTATATTCCAATATATAGGAGATAAACAACTTTGCACCATTTTCGCTTTTTAATACCACTATTCCTGTAGTAAGATCAGGTTTTGGTTGATGGACGCAATAGTTTATTTTTATTGGCATATGTGAAAACACAGCACGCCTCTCCAGAAGGTGTAGGGGTTAAAGCCTTTTTCCCTCAAACACAAGACATTGAGCCTATGTTAGCCTAATGTTATGTTGGTCTGCATCGCTGTCCCAACATTTTTCAACCATAGGCTCAATGTTTCGTCTTTACTGGGTAGCACATTACTGCTTGGATATATATGTGCCGTACATGCTACCAATATATGGAATAGACAACGGGGTTTTTCTTACAAACAATGATGACGCTATCTCCAATCATCAATATTCGACGTTGATGAACTAGAATGGTATCAATATACGACTCATAGTAAAATGCAAAATATTAAAATCGGCCACGAATATCAGTCTAATAGTGAAATTCAAGGCATATATTGTTATAGATAAATAGATAGAAATTTATTGACGACGGTAAGTCTATGCAGATTTATGCGTCATTAAAATGAACATATGTACAATATTATATACAACAGGATTAGTTCGGTAAAATATGCATGCTAAGTTAACTTAAACATGTTAAAATCAAACGACATTATATACTAAAACAAGCATAAACCGACATCAATATAGGCCTACGTGTAATAATTTAATTCGTGCCATACAATGAATGATATTTTTGTATGCCATGAATTTAATTATTAGATTTATAATGGTTCATATTATTCATTTAATTCTTAATTGCATTTCTACGTTTCAGTGCAAAGACGGATGGCAGTAACCGATTACTGAAAAAGTAAGCAGTTACTGCTGTTTGTCACTGGATTGGAGAATAATATTATGTACATGAAATATTAGCTTGTTTATTCTGCCGACACAAGTTCTCTTACGTGTTTCTGGACAGTTTATCGATTTTTCAAGCGTTTGTAAACACGCTGAAGATCTTTTCTGTACTGTACTGCTGTGCAAAGGCAAACAGCACTAACTGCTTACTTTTCAAGTAAGCAGTTATTGCTGTTTGCCTTTGCATGGTATTAGTGTTTAAGGAGGCTGCAGGTGCTTACGATTCGTGACGAAGGTCAAACCGCCACCGACCTCCCGTGAGACTTCTGGAAAGGACGAACACCGTACCGGACACTCAGAAGATGCGTTGGAACAACGCCGGACCAGCGTCTCTGATGCTGCGCAGGCATTAAACCAACGCTATACCATCTTCTATGGCTGTTGTTAGTAGGTATACCGTTGCCACATGAGTCGTGTATCCATAGGAATACAATGAAATCGATTTCCTTTGAAGGGAGAAAATGCCGCTAATTGCCTAAATTTCCTCAGTGAAAAATTGACATCTGAAATTACGCGTTTGCAATTATTGATAATGAAATGATATATACATTTTAAAATCCGCACTGCGCTGTGTGTTGTTATGTATATCTTTGTGCTTTTACTGATGATACTTCTGCTGAGAATGAAATTGAAATTCGCGACTTTTGTAACATCGCTAAGATGTACTTGTACTGTATTACTACGCGACGTGGTTATTATTGATTGAAGTGGCGTAAGACGGGCATTGTTGCATAAATTAAAACATAACGCGCGGCCCACGAGAATAAAGACCAGTGAATTTTGCATGCTCCACAACAGAGACAAACAATTTAATATTCGTAATATGGCATTGTCTACATAATGAGAATCATTGATGCTTGAACTATTCTCATTGTTTAAGGTGTAGCCAGGTGACATCACCCACTGCGAGATAATGTGGTTCTAATACGACGATCGCTGGAGTTCATTTAATAACTAATGACCATATGTGATTGTTGAGTGCAATTTAATGGGTGGGTATTCAGGCCACATGGATGCTAAATTTGATGGTCCAGAAGGCCTCTTGAGGGCATTATTTTGGTGGGTTAGGTTAGGCCTACAACAATGTTTCCGTGTGATCACACACGATTGTCTGAGAGAAGACGCTATATATCCCAGCAAACACGAGGAGGCATTGACCCGATGTTGTTTTAATGTTGGGCCGACGTTGGATACGGTGGACCAGCATTAAAACAGCATTAAGTTAACATCTCGTGTTTGCTGACTCTAGTGTCCGGTGAGGGATCCGCATCCCAGCAAACGTCAGACTGTCATCCAACGGTGGCATAGTGTTGGTTCAAAGTCTGCGACGATGGTCCAACTCTATGTCGATATTGGATCGACGTTACGTGTTTTCTAGGTTGGATGTACATGTGGTGCCTGCCGCATCCGGTTTTACTATAAAAATATATATAGTCCTTTTTGAATAATATGGTCATGATTGATAAAGGCTCTGAAATTTTAAGTCACACTGCATCACAAACAGGCTCGAAACCCGAAGCTGGCGTTATATAATTAACCCTTAATTTAATTAACCCTTAATTTAAACACTTTCACTCACTTAAAGTTGTGTCTCGCTACCGCGATCCACACTTTCACGAGTGGGTGATTACCACTAACTGAATTGAATTTGAGATCAAACTTTTGCAAATCTTCATTTGAGGATGTTAAGTGTGATGGTTCTCTGGAAAACGCGGTCTACAAATAAATAAATCCCTAGAGAATAAAGGGTCGTATCGGCCACTTTACAGGCATATACGACCTTTTAGTACCAAGTGGACGGCGTATGTATACTGCAATGCTTTCTTTCAGAGCACGTAGCAAATGCATTACATTTAATACCTTAATTACCAGCAGCATCACTAGGTCTAATGCTATGGCGTGAATAAACCCAATATCGAGCCATTCATTTGACTTTAGATGGTTTATAGCTGGTCGAACAATGGCTTTGTCATGCACCTGGCTCTCCATACATGCAGTCATGAATGATCATTCAGATCCGTTATAATTAAGTGCTTACATGTACTGCAAGTCAATGGAAGTATTATATAACTAGTTGATAATAATTATATCGCTATAGTAACCTATTTATTATTATTCAAACCACGAAATAATAAACAACCGATCCCAAAGTCACCAGAGGGATATAAGATGCAATGTGATCTTGTGGGTTTATGTCAAATTTTCAGCTAAAAGGTAAAGGTAAAGGTGCAGGTTTATAGTCTGATATCAAGTCTGAAGATCTATCATCCGACCTTACATCTTACCCCCTGGTCACTGGACCTGTTCATCCGTGTGCCATTTCAACTCCACGGAGAGCATACAGTCCTGCAGCGCATTGAACTTATCGTACACATTGCCATCTCTGTCTTACCAGGTACTCATTTTCACCTGAGTCAAGTGCCTTGCCCGAGGACACAACATTTTAACAATGTTCCAAGATTGAGAGGGGAGAAACATGATATTTCTCTGAAAATTCTGCACCAAGCGGGATTCGAAACCGCACGGCAGGCAGCGACATCGGCGAAGCGTCACGCTCTAACCATTGCGCCATGTCCCTCTCTGCAAAACACTAGTAACATCTTACGATAAATGATTGAACGTGATGGGTAGAACAACAGAAGAATATATTAGCCCTATCACTGCTAATCACGACTCGTTTTAAGTTTTAAGTCGTTTTAATCCGTTTTATTCGCCGAATAAATCACAGTACACAGTACACAGTACAATGCCCAGCCAAAAATGGCTTATTACATGTCACTCTAAATACAAACATATACAAAAATATTCCAATGACAGTAGTTTCGTTTTTAACATAATATAGCGGTTTGTCTACCGTAGTTACACACACCCCTGTGACACATGGGTGTGTGAATTTGGTGTGTGAATTTGAAAATCATAGTCATAGGCATTATCAACCGAGACTTGTCCATTTTTAAATAAGCTCTTAACATCATGTCCACTATGTCAACCCATTCACTGCCATGTCAAATAAACTACTGAGATAACTGTATATGACAGGAACCACATCGCAACTAGCCACGCAAATATGATAGGGCATCTTCCAAGCAAACAAGATACATTTATCAAGTTTTGTTTCAATGTTGGGACATCGTCTGCGGTCCTGGCCCAACATCAAACCAACACCAGATCAAAAAGCTCGTGTTTGGTGGGTTGTCATATTTACAAAGAGAGCTACATTCGATGGCTCATCGTTTAGCATTTTTCATTATGCAAGCCTATGCTATAATATATCTTCTGACTATGGACCAATTGCAATCAAATCGTATGGCTCAGGTACTAAAACTTTCTATATACTATGATGTATGAAATCTATGTGACATGATATTTGAGAGGATAGAAAAGATAATTTTATATTTTGAGAAATATACACTCCAAATAATTTTTAGTCTCACCATAGAGGTAGCCAGCCCTCTGTGGTCTCACCAAATATATGAGTTACAGTTTTTAACCGTTATAACTAAATGTACACTTGATATTAATTTTCAGCCTTGCTTTTGATAGCTGGCTATAACGATTATATATGCTGAGCAAAAACAACATTTTCACAGCAAGTACCAGTTCTGCATTTTTTGCCTTTACCCACTACCATATATCATGATGGGAAATGTATGAGTCAACTACCTTGCTCGTGTGAGCGACTATGGACAGGGTAATAAGTCATGAAAATGAGTCAAATAATACACAATAGTTTTCATATTGGTGGCTTCTTCTTAAATTATCTGTTCCTCAATTTCCGGAACAATTTGTGATTTTTGTATCGGTATGATACGTCTGGTCCCATAATACGGTTCTACAGGGTACGTATCGACCACTAGCCCGTGATAGCCACTGTCATTAAATAAAGTTTAATTCTTATTAAAGTAACATGATTTTGGTTATTGAACTTATTGCAATGAACCTTAACGTATTGATCTCAATAATTCCCATTTTCATCCAGCTGTTGAGCGCATTAGGGAGAGTGTATTGATCTACCACTCACGAAACAGTTTAACAAAGAAATCACTTATTCTCAGCGGTCGACCAAACTTCGGCAAAAAGCGGAAAAATCAAACAGATTGTGTTTCCGCATCTGCGCATGTTGCTTTCAGCCCCTCGCGGGCTCTGACATCGCTTGTGCCAGGGGGGAGGAGTTCACTTAGTGCATCTGCGTCATTCTTGAAAGGAGTGCATCACTGTCTAAATTCATCAGCTTTTTGTGGTCAACGTAACATAACTGCGCTGTTTTCATCCGGAAACTGTGTGTTTTTTTTCACAAAAAGTTAGAGTACACATGCGCATGCCAATGGAGTGGCGTGGCATTCAAGCAATCAAGATGAGTTAGCGCAGTGTTGGTCCAGCGCACTTGCTATGAGGCCTACTGTTTTAGCACTACCGATAAAAACTGTTGATTTAGGAGTGTAGTAGCAGTAGCGGGCGATGACTTGCTTTTTACTGTTACTTTGTACGCAGTAAATCAGTGAGATGAGACCACCATCAACGCTTGAAAAACATATTGGTAGTTCATTTTCAAACACTGGGATTTGAATGATTGCTCAAGCTACTGGGCAACAAGCCTCAGTGCTGACAATAATGGAATGGTTATTTTACACAAAGTAGTTTTGTACTCATCTGGATGTAATTGGTCGATATTTAAACTAAACGCAGAAAAGTACACATAAAATTATGTTTTGTTTACACACATCCCAAGTGATGTTTGAGAACAAAAATAATGCTCTGTACATCTTTTTCCTCAATGTTGTTTTTAAATGTTGTTTATATTTTTAGGTGCTGAATACTTTTTCCCAGATCGTTATATTAGGATAATGAACATATGTGTATTCCAGTATACAATGTTTACAAGAGGATATACACATGAAAAGCAAACATACACATACAGATGTAGCAAGCTCTGTTGCTGCAACCTGGATGAGTCCAGCTCATCCTCAACATTGACATTTGCATTTCTATTGAAATAAATAACAAAAATGAGATGTGTATTTCAACAGAATTGCAAATGTCAACGGCAATGTATATCGACGATAGGATGTATGTCTCCTAATGTAGCCTGATCTTGTGGCTCCAATTGATACGTGGAGAAGGGTATGTTTTCAAGATGAGTTTTATAGTGCCATAAAGGCGTGTTTCTCTATTTCAATATGAAAATATGTCTACTTGAGTGGTGGCCGTATCATAAGAAATAGCGCCAAGGCTCGAAATATTGCTTATCCTCTAAATATATCACCTTGCATACAGTATTAAAGTAGAGGCTAGATGGTTTACATGGAAATATGTAGATAGTATGAGTAAGTCGCGATACAGAAACAACTTCCACTTAGAAATTGAGGCAAGAGGTGCACTACTTCAGACAGATGGAAAGCAGAAGAGTTCGGGTGAGTGTTTGCCTGGACTTGTGACATGGCCGACCTTCTGTCTCCCATCACATTAGAGATGAACAGCCCTCCAGTGACACCTCGTCTTCAGAACATGGCTGCTCAGTCACTGTACCGCTACATTATTGCCTTCTCGTGCAGAATGTGACAAAAACTCTGTCCTCCTACCTGAGGAAACACGTCGGCTTGGCGCCGTTTTAACGCTGGCCAGCGTTAAACCGGCGCCGAGCCGACGTGTTTGTCACACAGACCCTGTGAGCATTGCCATTGCCAGGCATTGCACGCTCTCCAGAACGGGTGACATTCTAAGTGGAGACAGCGTGAGTGGCACGGCTGGCAGAAGCCAACAAAGGTAATTGTGCCAGGGCGGCCGGCCGGAGGAGTGACATTATTTTGTTCTGCTACACAGAGTGCCAATGGGCAATTACCGGGACTTGGCTAGAAAAAGAACCGCCCAGAATCTGTTTCAGACCAATCTAAACAACGGGCCCAAGAAGCCTTTCCTGTCCACGGAGAAATTGAAGACAGCCAGAGCGATGGTTCTGTTTAGTTGATTCGGGATGAATCGGGTTTCAGACCACTTTTGCTCGCATAGTCTACATTGGTACTAGGCGATCCCATTTATAAAGATGAAGAGATATAGAAAGCTATACCAGACCTTTTACTGTTAATGTAAGCCGCTGGCCTTTTGACCTGAGGCAAAATATTTGATCTGTTGGCCCCATTGTTGTCATAAAGGCAGTGTTAATTTGTCCACAATTTTGTCATCACTCCATGTCTTTCTTGAAGGGTATTTAGTGTTAATGACAGGATACACATCTCAATGTACCTCAAGTTTAGCAAACACTTCTTGGCCAAAAAGTGTGGCAAAGATAAAAGAGATATTAGCCAGGCCATGCGGAAGGTTGGCAAGGCGACCAAGGTGACAGCCAAGAGTTCAGGAGGACGAATGGACCTCTCGGATTAGTGTGATTGGGGTCAGCAATGCGTACTGATAACGGGGAAGTCAACACGAACAGTGTCAGTCAACAATATACGCTGACCATGTGCTGGTATAATGTTGGTCCACCATAGACCAACATTATACCAGCACAGGGTCAATGTCTGGTGTTGATTTGTCTTGTGCTGATGTCAGTTAAGTGGGATGACAGAAATTGGTAAATTGGATTTCTTACCGAATTGACGACGTGTTTCTCTGACGCCACTTAGCTGCACTCAATAACAATCAGTTTATTACGCCTTCTCAAGGTAGGATGGAACCATAAAATATGTTGTTTGAAAAAACAGGCATCAGTGGTACTTTGCAATATTTTCTTTCGGTTTCTCTTTCTTTTACACTTTTTTGGGGGGATCGATTTTTTCCTACTGAAGACTATGTTGGTTCACGCGATGGCATCTCTTTAAAATGATATATCGTATGTGATGTATAGGTGACTCTATGTGTCTTCATATCCGTTTAAATAAATCCAAATTTACAATAGTAATAATATTGATTGAATAGTGATTAAGTGCTAAGAATTATAGTTGACATATTGCCGCCATGTGTGACCATGAGGTATCCGAGGATCAAATACAAAGAAGAAATGGATGTTTTATCTCCATCTATAGATATACTAGTAATGTAGATGTTTTATTATTACTTTTATTGTGCTGATATGACCACTGGTAATACATGGTATTACACGTCACACTAAAATGAGCGTCACACATGACATGTTGGCCGACATGAAGAGATAGCGACCAATGCTAAACCTAAACTACTTACCATGCATGTGTTCAGAATCGGCACACAAGTACACAAGTAGACCAACCAGAAAGGCAGCCAGGAGATATTTAGCATTAAAATGTTGGTTACATGTTGGGCGGATGTCACAGGCGATGGAACAGCTTTAATCCAAGATAGGTAACAACTGGAGTTTGAAACTAGACACAACGAGAAGCAGGGATAACTAGATGCTGGCATAGACTTGCATCATCGTCTGCGACGCTGGTGCCGCATTTATATGCCAGTACTGGATGAAGGTCTCTTCCTGGGTGGGTCCAAATATGATATTCTACCCCTGATTAAAAAACAACTGAATGTTGGGCGGTGATTAAATGATTTCGTCGTGTATCGTGGTCAGGGGTATTGCTGAGAGTTGAGTATAATCATCCTAGCACCAGATGTTGAACCACTGCTGGCCTATCGTTGGCCCATCGACAAAGACGCTGGACCAACAATAATCCATTACTGGTCCAATGTCTTGCATTTTTCGGGGTTATCTCCCATTACCGGACAATATTCAATAGAAAGATTGGTAGGGGTATTACGGTGACATTGGGGTATTACGGTGACATCGGGGAGTCTGTGGGATGGAGAATGAAGTTATTTAGAATGATTTATGTGGGGAGCTGTCAGGAAACCGATGTGTAGAGAGCACTAAGGGTGAGTGACTTCTATTAACCTTGTATATAAATATTTTATCACATTAAATCATCGACCCCACTTCGTGCCCGCCTCTCTGGGGTACGTCATGAATATTAATATATATTTATAAATCGTGTGTATCCTGAACACTGCCCTGAATAGTTCGGAAACTGGTCTCTCATTCGCGGGTTGTGAAGCGAGTTTGGAAATTTTCACCCACTTGAAGTTGTGTCTCGCTACCGCGACCCACAACTTCAAGTGGGTGAAAATTATTCTTATCTGCTTAATTTGAGACCAAACATTTGCAAATCGTGCTGTTTAAACACACAATTCGTTCCCTATAACAGTTATTTGATCGACTAAAAAAGTGGATTAAAACGACTATAGTCTTGCTTAGCAGTTTAAAGTTTTAAATTATGAGATCTACTTGTTCACGACATGTACATCATGCACACCGGACTTGAAATAGATGAACAACACAGGTGAGCAAGAGGGAATTCCTCCTGGTTAAAGGAAACCATTATTTTTTCTGACGCTTTCAGGCCATCTGCCATCTGCCATTTATTGAATACAATTAGCTCAACAGAATATGCTACTACCCATTAACATCAAGACGTATTTTTGTTTTAGTTTGATATAATCAACTGGAGTTTTCATAAAATTTGATTATTTTAATTCACTGTGAAGTGGGCATAGCACCAGGAATTGACAACTCACAGTGAATCAAAATATGATGAAATGTTCTTTAATAAATCAGTTCCATCATATACTGCCGCGTTGTATGCTCGTTACAACTTATCCCCAATTATTTACCAACATTATGCCAAACGGTTGCTTATCCAAAGGGGAAGAGTGATCAAGTTGGTCATGACACCCGGTCAGAGACTAAATTGAGCAAACATGGTTCTAACATTGTTTATTTATTATTTGATCATGTTGATATATACAGAAGTTTATGATGTGGTTCTCTGATTTCTCGTTTATTAGGTGAGAAAATTAAAAAAGGCATTGCTTGACGCCTGAATAATAGGACAAATTGCAAGAGGCTAACCAAAGTCCCACCACACCTCAGTGTTAGGTCCGCTCCTGCCAGTACCGTACATGTATGTTTGGTTTGATAGCCTGTTTCGCATATTATGGAATGAGCAAGAAAACAGTTACTTTGAAACAATGGTTGGATAATATGAAGAATAATCTGTGTGATTAAGACCAGATCCGAGCAACGGACGTGATAAATGATTCCGAAGAGTGATTTGGAAACTATCAGGCGCAATTTATTAGTGTATTAGGTTTTTTGCAACTTTTGTTATCTCGTTTTAAAAGTGATTCTCCTCGTCATTTTACATTAATCTTCATATAAGCTGCCAGCCGCGTACAAATCTCTCCCATTAAGATCTGTTATTAGCGTCTCTGTATTGAACCATCTATTTTCTAGAAATGCATATATTATGCACATACATTTGAACAAGTAGGTCTTGTTTTAAACTAGCCTAAGTTTCACCTGACAAAGTCCAGCCCAACGAGTAGAAAGCGCCATCTGTTCCACCAATAGTTCTTTTGATATCATTTTAACTCATCTCTCTGGCTACGCTGAGCCAGAACTGAGGAGGGCTTACAACGATACAAAAAAATTGTATAAACTATGGAGATCAAAGGTTTTTTTTCAATTTGAGATCATCATAAATTGCTTAGTTAGCTCTTTTCGCTTAATTTGAATACTTATGTTATGGGTCTACGGCTATTAGACATATTTAAATTCTTTCAGTGCGAGGACCGTCTTTATACGTCAGAATCTGACGTCTTCAGACGTCAGATTCTGGCGTATAAAGACGGTCCTCGCACTGAAAGGGTTAAGAGGACTATTGTGCAATATTCAACACAACACATTACCACCGTGTGGATATGTAAATGTTAGGCCTGAAGTGGTTCAACCTCTCACAAATTGACCCAAAAATTCAGCTGAAACTGGGAGAGGTTTTCTTTATGCTGCGATCGATGGCTATCAGGATAGATAATAATGGACTGTTGGATCATGGAGAAATAGATGAGCAACAACAAGAGCAGTACTAATCATGGTTAGCCATATGCATTCCCCACACGTATGATGGGGACACCGATTCAAAAGTTGAACCAACATGAGGATGACGTATCTTATATTTCAGCACATACAGAGTTACGTTAAAATAGTAAAATAACTCAACAGAGTTTAATGATACACATGCACTTGTTATGCACACCGGGACTTGTTATACATACCGAATTTTAACCTATTCCCCATGGATCTATGAATTTTTTTGATATGTTGAGGGATGAAAAGTAAACAAAATCTTAACGACATTGATCAGTATCAAAATAACAAAATGTGCAACACAGTAGATAACCAATAGTGTACCTTTTCTCAAAAAAAAAGAATGATTCTCCAGTTATCACACGTCTTTTTTGAAAAGAGTATTCTAATCATTTGGAGCTGACAGTAATTGTTTGGGTATGCCACTGTCAAATGAAGGAAAGTGGCAATAAATAACCCAGCACACAAAAGGCATTCACCCAATGATGTCTCAGTGAAATATCACCGTCTATGCCACCATTGGGTCAACCCTGTCTCGTGTGTGTTGTGTCATATAATGAAGCACATCAGACAGGTGAGACCAGGCTCAACCAGGCTCACCACAGAGGGAAAGTGGCATTGTTCGGATTTTACAATCAATGATGCTTCTAAGATGTTGATTGGCAGCTACTTAGACTCTGCTTTGCAATGTATATTACACTCAAAGTGACGAGATTAATAAAAACCCTGATGAGTTCCAGGTTTAAATAAAGTGATTGGCAGAGTGTTGACCCCATTTGATGTGTCCAATGTGTTAGCCACATGCAGCCCAGAAGTCTCAGTAGAGGAGAGTCGGGTATTTGGATGCTGACATTATTAGTGGCAATAAAGAAAGTGAAATGTCAGGACGAATCTGAGAAAGGTAATTGTCCCACGGAGACCAGCAAGAAACGTGACACGAGGTTGGTCTGGCTGCAATTGGCATTATTGAGTTCTGTGTGTTGGGGTGTTGTTTCAGACAAACCCAAATGCAATATGTGCAATACGTTACTGGAAAATGGTAATTAAAAAAAAAAGAGAAAAATATCACGTTGTTGGTTAGAAAGAAAGTTAAAATTACAATCGATTTTACTGTCCCTCTTCATTGTGATCCAGTCATCTCTTCATCCAGTTTTGCCGTTCTAAGATCTCCCAAACCAAATCAAGTGGGGGATGGGTCCCTATAGCTAGTATGCATAGAAAACGACTGTCACCTTCATGTAGAGCTGTCGTAAATATTTCGTATATATGAAGTGTTTGAGTCTCAGTGGTAAAACTGAAATAATTCGATATAATCTGATAATAACGACACAGTGGATAGTGTTATAATATAGCCAGATATCATGTGATGAACAGGGCATTTATTAATTGTGATTAACAGTAATTATTGGTTTATGGCTAAATAAATGGTTGTGTTTCTATTTGCCTTTTTCGGCTGATAGTTTTAACATGAATACATGCCAATCTTTGAGATTCTTATCAGTAATTAAACAGTTATTTTGCTCACCAGGATTGCAGTTCCCTGGCATGCGCAAAACGTTCAGTCAATATTGTTTTAATGTTGGTCCACCGTCTGCGATGCTGGCGCACATCAAACCACCATTGGTTGAATTTCTTGTGTTTGCTGGTATATCCCGTGGTGCTATTGTTTCCCGTGGAGGTGGTATCATAAGAGACACGCATCAGGCGGTCTTGTTACTTGGAAGCGCAGCACTCTCTTTGTGCCTTTGAAAAGGGAGACATCATAAGCCATATAATAGCTACAGTGATACAATGAACAGTGTATTATTAGACAAGCCATTGCACGAATGATCCATTGTTTGAACGAGAGATCAACAATGGTGCTATGTCTGCACCATTCTGGTACAACAAAGCAAACAGTAGTAACTGATTACCAGTAAGGAAGTAGTTATTGTTTGCCTTGCACGACATCATTGCTGAGCAGTTGTGCAATACTGAGCCACCATATATCAATTTTACAAGAATGGCATGCAAGGTGGAAGCCACCAAAGGTAATTAATGGATAAAAGTCTTTCAAGTGACAATGCTAGCACACATGGCGTGACAAGACCCTAAGGCTACAACCTAAAGAACTTTTTTCTATTGCAATAAAACATAATTCAAACAAGGCTGCTGGATTTCAATTAGTTGCTCTTGTACGCGCTTCCAAATTAGGAAGAAAATTATTCCAAAACAAATGATTATTTAGCTTGCGAGCAATTTCTTCTTATTCACAGGCTTCAAATTAGAGTTCAATTGTCTATGGTTTTAGCTCAATTTTTACATGCATGTTCATAATCTAAATGTTTTTATCTAAGATTTTGTCATCAATAGAGCAGTCGAATATTTCCTCGGCCCAAACATGCAAAGGCTACATCAGACCTCCTTGATACAGACGTCTCTTTATTTGCTCTGATAGATTGCAGGTTGATGCCATTGCCACTAGATAACATGCTGGACATGTAAGGGGCTGGTATATTGTCAGGGAAACCAAGATGAGGTGACGAGTTCAAACCTGGGCCTGCAGCTGCTGGATTAGTGTGATTTGGGGCAGCAAGGAGTCCCCAGTGAGAGACGCTTGTACCATGTTGGTTAAATGTTAAGCCACCGTCTGGTCTAACATATAACCCTTAAAACGCTGAAATATTTTATGTAAACCACGAGAACATTTTGTTTTCATTTTGAAATCATCAGAAGTGTTTATTAAGTTAGCTTCATTTGAATACCTATGTTATGGGTCTACGGCCATTATACAATTTTTACTATTTTAGTGTGGGGATCGACATTAGACGTCGGATTCTAACAGCCATGGACGTCAGCATCTGACCTCTAAAGTCGGTTCCCGCACTATCTAGAATAGGTTTCGTGTCTTCTGGAGATAATGAAGAAGAACGTAGGGGTGAATTTTGTTTTTGGTCACTAATTGCCATAGCATGACCACAGACTAGTAACTGTCCTGTTGACATTTTCTGCTCGTCCTACGTAGCATTGCGGTGTCAACAAAAAAATGCATCACAACCTTGCAGTGGCCGGTAAGGACCACATAAGCTGAAGGAAACGCGGAGTAATGGAACGTATAGGTCAACGGGCAGCTAAGGTCAGCGAGTGAAGTGAGGGGACTTGAACCTGTGGATTAGAGTGGCTGTCACAGCTTCAGCCAGGCAAAACAGCTGCCACCATAAATCAAAGATACCATAATCAAATATGAATATAAGAGCTTATTAACAACACCCCTGTCGCCCACTGCCACTTCATCTGATGCCCTCTCCATTATTGCATTCTCTTCAGTTCCCCCAGCCATACTAAAACTGAGAGGTTAATTCATCGTTCACCACAATCTGCAGCCATCTTAGTTTTGCTCAAAATCTTTGCTCACCCAGCAAAAACAAAACATTTGTATAACATTTGTACAACGTCGGCCCAACGTATTCGACGTTGGTCCAACAATGTACAAATGTTATACAAATGTTTTGTGTTTGCTGGGCAGACGTTGGAAAAACACGATATGAAATGCAAATGTAAACAACAGCAACTGCTTACTGTTGCTAGTGTTTATCTTTGTTGCCGTCTTGTAACATTGCGCGATTAGTGAAGTTTGTATCCAATAAATATGCCGTGCTTCGAAGAAAAGATCTACAATTGAAAAAAAACGGTCAATGTGATTAGCGGCTCCCCAAACATAAAAAATGAGACAATACTTTCGAATGACCATACTGACAGATTGGCATTACACGTTCGATTTGATTGTGCAAAAATCGAACCATTATAATACAAAACGTGCTTTAACGTGGTATTTTCATAGCAAGCAAGGCGTGAATTGCAAAGCATTTCGCGTGTTGCAAGCAATTAAAAACGGAGGTAGGCTTCTATATTTTTAATTTACCAATCAATCGGCAGACTGCACCAGCCCGGTGGGTCCATCGTGAGGTCACCAAGCTACACAGATGTCACCGGTCTGGTTTGTCACCGGCCTCTGTCCAATACTATGGTTCATGGACACTGTATTATGCGCCTGGTTTGGTCCGTCACAAAATAAGGCAACCGTCTGTGCTCTGCAAGGACAAACAGCAGTACCTGCTTACTTTACAAGTAAGCAGGTACTGCTGTTTGACTTTGTAGGCCTACCACAGTGCTGTGTGATGAACGCAGCAGGGTTTTGCGGAGCAGCACTCGGCTGCCCTGCCATTGCCAGGCCATCCGAAAAGCAGCGATGAAAGCAACTGACCGAAAAAGATGACCACACTTTTATAGCCACAATAATTTCCAGGTTACCTCCAGTACTTCCGCAACCATAGAGTGGCAGTGCTGTGTCGCGGTCTCTACATTTCTGCTTTCACATTGTTTCCTCATTGTTGCAATATCGCAATATTACGTCGCTTTCGCATATTCTGTGGAAGGCAGTCACGTCACCGAGAACCGTTTTGAATGGCAACTCGGTGAAAACCAAGTTATATAACACCCCCTCCCCCATACTTCATTAGATTGGCCAGCTCAGTGGAGTTTGAAGTCAGGAATATAGGCCTACCCTGTTCATGATTTGGAAAGGTCTTGACACGTGGCAGGGCAATCTAAGGCGGCACAGCACACTCTGGAACCTTAAATGGTTCGGAGTACTGTACAAATACGATTGTCAAACCCACCGGTCCAGTCGGTAAATGTAAATGTTGGCCTACACAAATAAACTGAACCACAAAACTCGTTTTTGAAAATAATATATGCACATTATTACTACAATTAGTTAGATATTAAATCCGGCTTGTACATTTTGACTCGGTAAGCACGGACTCGAAGATAACATTACAGAGTTGAGACATTGTTGATCCAACATTTAGCCCTGGTTGGGTGTAGGCCTACTTATCGCGGAATGGCACCCAGCAGTTCTATTATCGCTCCCCTCCACTGGCCCCAATCACACTAAAACACCAGTTCAGTTCATGTTAATCCACCCACCATTCACTTGGTAATCCTGCTGTCTACGCCACAGACCCAAAATCCTATTTTTCACCAAACCTTCATTAATTAAGATGTGGGTCGTCTGTCCTGTGCATTTTGTAATACCGATATTGTAACAATTTAATTGTTTGTATTGTTTTTTAACCCTTGAAGCGATGAAATATTTGTATATAAACCAAGAGAAGAAAGGGTTTTTTCAATTTCAAATCGTCATGAATGTCTTAGCTAGCTCTTTCCACTTCACTTGAATACCTATGTTATGGGTCTACACCTTTATTCTTTCTGTTCAGATTCTGATGTCTGAAAACGATCCCCGCGCTGAAAGGGTTAATATAATATTTATACAATTAGAGCGGCTGAACCGTATTGGTCTGTAGACATATAACCGAGTGTTACGGAGCGAGTCGACCTAGTTTTTTGCATGCCAGGGTGATGTTCGGCTGAATGTACTATGTTATTCTACACACCATCTAAAACGGAATGTATCATGTGGAACAGTTAGATGCACCACACTGCGATGCCCTATATCTGATGACATTTATTCCATTAACTCCGTAAATCCAACTTACATTTTCAATTTTCATTCATTGTGAGTTGTGGATTGCTGCCGCAATTCTCACTGCACAGTGAATGAAAATTTCCCAATCTAAAAAGTAATAAAGTACAATACATCAAATTTAAGTGCCAAATTTAATGGCTGGTCACATTTTAAATATATTTTTATTAAGAAGAAATATGAGAAATATAAATTTGCGTATCTAATATGCGTCACTAGCAGGTAAAGGGTAGATGCTAAATGTGCTCATTTAAAGGTCATCGCTTTATGAGCATTTAGGTGAGGTGGGGCACTGCGCTCTGCATCGTCTACAAGGCAATAAGCTACTCTACAAAGTGACACTTACTACCCTTACATACCGAGGGGAGCACTCTGTTTCTGGTCTCTGAAATACAATCACCAGTGGAGGCTTTTACATGCTGCTCATCACTCTTCTTCAGGATCGTGCTGGGTGTGTCAATGGCGATCAAGAAAATGCGGGACTTCGACCTGGTGCTGGTTTAATGTTGGCCCAGCGTCTGCGACGCTGGGCCAACATTAGACCAGCACCTGGTCCCCGTTTGCGCAAACGAGGCCGTTGACCGACCATGTAGGGACATCATCGCATACTGTGGTCCACCATCACCACATGATTGGGTCCTGTGTCGTTATGAAGGTCATTGAACGAGGAGGTAAATGGGGAATTGTGGACTCCGTATATCACTTGCTCACTTGGCGTCACGCTCGTCAGCATCTCTGCCAGCGGGTGGATCAGCCTGTCAGCATATTACAAAATAGGAAAATAGGTACGGTATTGTAAGGTTGCATGAATGGACTGAAAGAATGAGGCTTCGGGCCACTTTTGCAGATATAGGACTGCAGACTAAACTGAGCCTCTTGTGGAGAATTAGTTGACACTGCCCTCCAAAGGACTAAGCACACTGTATCTCGGTAGCTGAGGCTTACCACAATACTGAATATTTATGAGTCGCTGGAAAGAAAATGTTTCGTTTCTTTTAAACATGAATACCTGAGGGATGCATTGTGACAGGCAGGCATCGTTAGCTGACTACACCAGGACCCCGCCCCGCCTGAAAATATGCTTTTAAAATAGCCTGATGCGGGTCTCCTTTAATTTTTATCCTTCAACTCATTACAAATAGTGTAAGAATATACATTGAACATTAATATATGAATTTAAATAGTGCTGATATGAAACAGTATTATGACTATCGTAGCCGCGATAAAAGACGTTTACCCAATGTTGACTTACTGTTGGCCCATTGTCTGCGACGCTGGCCCAACAGTAAATCAACTTTGGTCTGTGGATTGTGGTAGGCTCTCTGTTGTGGCTCATTCGGTTCGGTTATGGACCTGTATTCTTGAGGTAAAGGGCACGAATGCCGGCTGAGCCGGACGATTGTCCTCATGGCTGTGGATGTTTAATGTTCCAGCATGATAAAAAAAACCTTTGAATGTACAGTGCCTATGGTAACCTAATGCAAACAACGAAAAATCCTTGAAAATCTCGTAAAGAGCAGGGCATAGACCTGAATTTAGATGTCATTCTCCCGCAAAATTTCTCAAAGGTGCAGAAGGTGACGTCAAGCCACATTCACTCTTACAGTGACATACCTCACTGCCATTTGTGTGGTCGAATTCATTGATTGGATAGAATATCCATAATTGGATGGCATGAAGCACAAGTGGGCTAACCCACATTTTGACGATTTTGAGAAAAAATCGCGCTGCAACATGAAGTACATGATAAAACGAATAAATACAAATTAGCACAGAAAGGTAACAACATCAGTGACCAAATAGTCTATAGTCAGGGCCCATTTTCGAAATTTCTGACTTTGTAAGGCATTTTCTAGTAGAATTTGGCATGCAGTTGTTCTTACACAATTTGGGTACGCCGATTCCAAATCTGCCCCATGCCAAGCTATATTTTGTGTTTTTCCTACTCAAAATTCAAAAACAAAATGGCCGCCAAAATTAGTGAGAATGTCGCAACTTTACATCACGGCTTGGCTTACAATGAACATAAAAACATTATTTCGGTGTATTGAAGCCCACCCGAGCAACATACTAGAAGTCCTCTAAATTTCACCTTGTACGTTTGCCGCTAGGGGACAAAATCCAAAATGGCCGCCACTTCAAAGCAATGTGCCGTAACTTTGCTTCCAAATAACGTAGAGATGTGTTTTTGATGTCTACATATGTGTTTCTCACACCCGGTAAACCAGTTCAGAGCCGTGATAACATCTATTATCAATATTTCACAAAGTTATGGGAAAAAAACAAATGTTGCGCCAGAAAAACGACATATCGTAATCCCGTGTAATAATAATGATTTATTTAATAAAGTCCTTATTTCACATTTAGAAGCCGAGGGGAACAAACGTAATATCCGGCATGTTGTAAAAATGTTTAGACATTGACAAAAAATATTGTATGATTGTTGATCATTGTTCGGCACTAGATAACCTGTCGCTTACCATATATCCGTTCTAGGCATATTAGTATGTGGCCTATGTGATATCCACCTGCATCGTGTTTTTACAGTACCTTAAGGAAGAAAGCAATAATTTAAATGTGTGTTGGCCACGGGTGGCACCCTCCTGCCCAAGCCCTGTACTAGGGTTAAGCAAACATGAATTTAATCCATCAAGGTGGTCTGCATAACCATGGCAATAATGACACATATACATGTTCCATTCCTATTGAGACAAGAAGTCGTTTAAATTTGACAATTGATGATTCTAGTAACTAGGTATATTGTGCTGGTTGAAACGTGCACATCACATAAAAATTATGTTTTTCAATCGGATTGAAAATTTACATAATCATGATCATAGTATCATCCTATTTTTTATATTTTTGATCAGAATAGATACCGTACAAAAGCCTGGTAATGCGCTGATAACACAGTTTTCAGACATAATTGAACGAATAAAGTCCCAACCATCGGCTCCGAGATCTACACAAAGCCGTAAAGTAGGCTACACATATTTCTACTCCCCTAACTTGAATGAGATAGATGATATCACCATCAATAACTATGGTAAAATACAGTTACACGATATCAGAAATCTGTAATTGGGTGCAGAAGTTGACTTATATATGTTTTGGACATATAAGATTGATGGCTGAGGACACGCTAGGGTAATGTTGAAAATACCGACGGTAAATTTATTTTATAAATATAGTATGAACATACAGTCATACACCATCTTCAGAAGATGTTAGTAACTAACCTAGTCTTGGCAACTAAATGCTATAGGGCCTGGAGTGTCATGAACAAGTCACCAAAGATTATTGGGTACACTATTGCAACAAGATATGCTGCAGCATATGTGGTAATTGGGGCAATAATACGTTCGTAGCACGATCAGGATGTTTTTTATGAAGATTAACATAAAATACAGAAACTTTCTAGATTTGGTCGTGATATGGTAGAATGTATGAGGAATCAGTAGGTTCTGGTCATACATGCTTCTAATCAGATATAAGCTCTCACTCTCACATAATATACAATAACCCAACAGGTTCAGTTGTATCTTGAAGTGGTATGGGAGTGACCACCCTATTTTGCAGGAAGAGGTATCAATGTTAAAGACAATAAGTCTTACCATATATAAAGTGATGAACTCATATGATGAACGTGAAGATATTTAGGTCCCTACTAACTATATGTCTTCTCCAGACATAGTAGACACTTTAGGCCCTAACGATGCATTAATTTTCCTACAACCATGACAACTAGGGATTTTAGAATTAAAAAATCCATGAAACTGGTTTACCAATACATGACAATTTTCTTTAATTTTTCACCCACTTCAAATCACCTTCATCCACTACAAGCCGAGAATTGTGACAGCAATTCGCGGCTTGTAGTGGATGAAGATTACAATGGTAAACTCAGGCTTGAAAGGGTTAATTATCATTCATACAGAGTATTTATTACTTATCTATTATAATATTTTGTAATAAACATTGATCATCTAATAATCTACATTTCCATGCACACTGCGATGTTATCTCAGATGAATATATAGCATATAACGTACAGAATCAGGGAGGAGGGCAATAAAGTTTCAGTTCAATGTTCAAATTCACCACTTTTGTTGAGGAACAATGTTATTCAACTATTCAATGAACACTGGTATTTAAGTGTGAAAAATACTGAGGTACATGATGGGACGTTAAATGTTATTACGGCAATCAAACTGTCAGATACTGACAATGTGGTAGTCTTAGGAGCTGATGTAAACTTGCTCATTCTGCTTTCGAAACGTTCTCATCATAGCAATGCCTAGCTATGTAAACCTAGAGCTGGTGATATTTACCGTACCATTCAACCGTCTCAATGGCTTCCACAACACCAGCACACCAATTCTAAAAGTAAGACATTTAAATTAATTCATAAACATCCAGATCTAGAACTTGAGGCAATTAGAGTATTTCAATGTATTCTCTTCGTCAATAACCCCTGCCACAAGAAGTGGATATATTGTTTCCGCTGTATTTTAGGCCTGTTTAGCAATAAATACAGCTCTGGCCAGATAACAATATTATAAACACCTATGAGATTGTGGTTGGAGCTTCATTGATGGACAACTGCAACTAGTTCTCGTGTAAAAGCTTCCTGCTCAACCTGAAGAACTATCACATTTAGTTTGATTAAGTGTAAATTAGGACCACGAGAAAGTAGCCAATGGCGTCCTTCAAGGAGTCGCTACATCAATTCTGAAGCTGCACAAATATATGATCAATATATTGATGAGGGTGACTATTCTAGCATTATCATTATGCAAGATGATGGCATTAATGCAAATCTGAGATATACACAGCAAGCCTATGTAGCTACAGTGATGAAAGTAACACATGTTATTTTTGTGCAATTTTCATAGTTATTGTGTTGTTTTTAGATAATTATATTTTTTGCATTCCTCGTAACTACATATAACATGATGCTGTGCATTTTTTTTGTATCAGAAAACTATTTAGGCGCCAAAAATAACTTCTTACGACATTTAGAAAAATGGTTATAGTACTTGCTGTATAATTGGCGGCCATCTTGGATTTTTCTCTGAAACTACATGTAATATAAAAGTTAGAGGTTATTACTGTATTGTACTAGATTTATTATATATAATATAATATAATATTAGCCACCAAAAACAACTTTCTATGACTTTTAGAAAAAACGTTATGGTACTGCCTGTATTATTGGCGGCCATCTTGGATTTTTTGCGTGATAGTTGACCAGGTCTTAGAACCTGAAATTCCTCAAAACAAAAATTTTATTTTGAACTCGAAAGTCAAGTTTGTGTGTCCGATGTGCACCCAGATGGGATCTATAATCATGATAATTGAGACATTATCTGCTATTTTGGCGGCCATTTTGTTTTGCAATTTTGAAAAGGAGAAACTAAAAATAGAGCTTGGCATGGGGCAGATTTGGAATCAGCATATCCGAATTGTGTGAAAACAACTACATGACAAATTCTACTAAGAAATGCCTTACAAACTTTAAGAATGCATCTTTTTGAAAAATGGGCTCTGACTACTAGCACTGAATGTGAAACTGGAATATTGATCAAGTTGTTGCTAACAATGACATACATTTTCATAGTTTTTTAATGTGGGTTAGCCCACTTGTGCATGATGCCATCCAATTATAAACTATATTTTTTAATTCACGATTGGCAATTTGTATTCCATGTTATACACAGAATGAATTATCTAGCCCTCATCATCATGCGTGCATTCGAAGTTATCGTCTTTTTATGGCATACAAATTGCTAGGTTTACTTTACTTTAACATCAAACGCTCGTCCAGACCTGGATCCCTGCATGTTATGTGCTCCTGAGACATGTTTGGTCGTCCGCCCAGAACTACCTGGAAATGTCAGGGATCACTCCGTGGGAAAGGTAAGAAGGTGGAACACAGCAGCACAAGATGTTAGGCCGATGTTGTTTTAACGTTGGGCCAGAGTCGTAGACGGGGGACCAATATTAAAACGACACTGGGGTAATGTCTCGTGTTGCTGGGAAGTGGAGCCGTACTGACGTGTAAGGGCAAACAGCAGTAACTGCTCACTTGAAAAGTTAGCCGTTACTGCTGTTTGCCTTTGCTTTGCCGTGCAAAGGCAAACAGCAGTAACTGTTAACTTGAGGAGTATATAGTTATTACCGCTTGCCTTTGTGGATCAGTTTATATAGCTTGCTATTCCGGAAGCGATCCGAATAACAAGCGTAACAAAACAGAAAAACGCCAGCCCAGCAAACACTGGACCTTCACCCAATCTCTTTTTAGTGTTGGTCCACCGTTTGCGACGCTGGCCTAACAGTGAACCAACCTTTGGTGGACTTCTTGTGTTTCCTGGGGTTGCAAAATGAAATGAATGGGGTCTTAGGCCAACTATGTGCACATATAGGATAAACTGGGCCAGGAGAGCTGGGGTTGCAATTCCAGTGAAAGCCAAATTTTGGTGGAACGTTTGCTCAGTGTCGGTTTAGTTTTGGATGCGTTGGCCCAGCGCTGATCCAATGCCAGGCGACACTGTTCTGAAACGCCTCACCAGGACGCTATCATCTGATAATAAACAATATTGAAGCCACGCAAACCGACATTGATGACTCTCAGTTCATATTTAACGAGGGGACATTTCTCCTTGTTCTTCAAAGGACACAGTAAACACAAGCTGAGGACCTCATGTTGAGTTTAAGCTGTGCCATCGTCGTATACGTTAGAGCAACATTGGGTCAGTGTTTTTTATTGCTGGTATGGTAATGGATGTAGCTGTACACATATCACGGGCAGCAATACGTGTTTGAACTCATTATACCGAAAAAACTTACATTGTACATTTTATTAATATTTATATACCGTTGAGGTGAATGCTGCTATTGAATAACTAATGTGACCACCTTTCTATGTGCTTACAATTTTTTTAGCTCTGTAAATATAAAAATTGTTGTTTCACAATCTCAGTGTAGGCTAGTTAAACTGAGTAAACTAAATCATTCAGGACCACAAACAGTAAAGTTCAACCTTCAAGAGCAGGGTCACCCTGCTCACAGGGTCACCCTGCTCTTGAAGGTTGAACCGTGTGTGTCACCATATCACCTTCCGCACACTCTATTGAATGATTATTTTGCTCATTGATCACTCAGTGTTGCAAGCCATAGCTCCACATTGAGATTTATGGATGAACTTAATTATTTTGATTCATCATGTATCTCCATGGTGGACGATACACCGAGTTATCAGTCAGAGACACTGGTGAAAGGAGTGAAGGTGGACAAATGCTCACGGTTTCTAAGGATTGGGAAAGTTTCACAGAATTGTGTTATTTCGCGGGAGCCTTTCTATTCAGTCAGCAGCTATCTGTCACCTTCGTGTCTTTTACAAACATACATAATTTAATGACTATTTTTCTCAACGCTACATTCATCAGTATATTTCCTGATGTACGTCATGCATTTAATATTAGAGCTGATGAACAAACCTCAGTACTTTTATTTAGAGTGATGAAAGATGGACGATTTCAGCACTGGGGATATATTTCGTCAGAATTTCTTCATGGCTGCCTTTCAGACAGCTATTTGGCACCATTACGTGATTTTACCACACACATTATTTAACCACATTTTTTCTCAATACCACACTTATCCTCCCGAGATGCATCTAATGTACGGCCTTATGAATGACCCCCCACAATCTGACCACGAGTGATAAAATATAAAGGTCTCCGAAGTCTGGCGAGATCTCCCGCAGCAGCGGTTCTTCAGACAAACCCTTTACACAGCCATTTGTCACCATTATCACATTTTTCCTCGCACATTATTTACGTACCATGAGAAGATTTGGCTGACGTTATCGTCTGAGCGCAGGAGTTTTTATTTATAGTATCATAAAATATGGACTTACGTCCTCTAGCCTTTTCTCGGGCTGAAATTGTTTTTTATTATCTATCTTTTATCCATTTGTCGCTGCAATTATATTACAAATGCATTAAGTTCAAGTCAAGTATAAACTTAACCTTTATGGGCGCTAAATTTACCTTCAGTAGTTATCATTTAAAGCTAAAACGAACAGTGATGATCATTTGGTTTAGTTCGGCCAAGTGTGACAGAATAAATAATAATAAATACATCTTATAAAGCACTAACATATAGTCTAAGACCATTTAATAGTCTTAGTCTAACTCATATGACAATTTAAGAAGGTATGTTTTGAGATTAGTTTTGAATACCGCCAAACTTGATGACGTTCGTATATTGCCTAGTAGATTGTTCTATCTCACGGGCCAGCTCCACTGAAACGCCCTCCACCAAATCTCAGATGTTACACTCTGTACCACAGACAGTACCCTATACTCCAGAACTCTCAACAGTTCAGAACGCCGCAAATGCATAGTCACAACGACAAACATCCGACCCAGTCGGAATTCAAACTCTACACTGTACCTATATTTCAAATCTCACAGCTGAAACGTTTGAGTCATATCACAGATCTCATAATTATTCTGAAAGGTGTCGATTCATGAGTAATTAGATTAGTGGCACTTCAAAATAAGTAGAGTTGTAATAAATACGAGTAATTTGTCACATGTCACTATATCCACCCATGCGATGATCCCGGGGATGCTTATTTCCGATAAACTATTTCTCCCGCTCCGATTGGCAAGTCGCTGTTCCCAACCAATGCACTCGTACCACGCAAATCAGTAGCTGTACTTGACCTAGAGTTTATGCCCCTGATAGGTCGTGATTGACTTATCAGGGGCATAAAATCTAGGCCAACATCCCAAGATCCATACCTGTGAATGTACACCACGCTGTTCGAGATATTGGCGATATATCTGCCAGGAGAATATGTGCTGCTGTCATTTGAGCATTTATTGGCTTCGTCACAAAGCCAACTCTGACATTTCAAGGCAAATCTGGACAGAGAGAAAAACCCCGGGGTGTCAAGATAAGGAATAAAGGTATATAATTATAACACTGCCATGTGATATTGCTTTTGTCCTACTTTGCCGGAATTGAATATGTTTTGAAGCAAGTTTGAATAAAAATATAAAATGACAATTGATTAAAGAAATATTTCTATGTGAGATTTCAGATCACTATGTTGATCGAGCAAATTAAAAGTTACCTATTTCTTATGAATATAAATATATTTCGTCATTCCAGCTTCGAGTGTCCGACAGACAAGAGTGACCCAATGTTGTGTTAATGCTGGTCCAGTGCCTGCGACGCTGGTCCAGCATTAATATAACATTGGGTCAGCGATTGTTTGGTGGGATGCTACCCCTCCATCTCTTCCACACTCCTCCCTCCATGCATGTCTGACCATATTTATCTTCCTCATCTTGCTAGAATCCCTGAAATGTCAAGGTCGGCGGCTTTATAGCTATCAACGCTATACATTTATCACAACCAACTATCCATAGACCACTTTGTTGACATTTATAAAAGCCTCGGATATTAGACGTTATTGTTTATTTGCGGTTGTCAGTTTCTATTATGTAAATTAGGTTTAAATTTGTCGACTGACAAAATGCTATTGATATAATTGGAAAAGTAATGAAACACTCAACTCAACCTAAATCGCACATAAGTCGTGTATAATAAGCTCCCACAAATAGGCAAACTAATGTCAATTTTGCTCCCAAAAATTATGCGAATTAATTAAATTGGATAATTTGGATTGAATAATAGGCACAGCAGTGAAGCCTACTGTCCCAATTAAAATGACTGAGTGAAAAATGACAATGCCCTCTAGACATCTAAATTCGAACGCTGGCTGTCCGAGGCCGAGCACACTACCTGTCGATCACATAGACTCTCCGCAAAGCATCGAATCCTTACAAGTAGACGAGGATTTTTGTTCCTCTGAGATCTAAATATCGAGAGCGATCCTGGCATGATAGGCGGTGGCGTTACCCACTGCTGCAAACAAACCATTCAACCAATGTCGGTTCAATGTTGATCCAGCGTACGCTGGACTGACATTAACCCTTTGACTTCCAGGCCGGGGTGCATGCCAGGATCCAGATATACTGGTGTAGGAGTTCCATTTTTCGTCATTTGAAGCTGGAATTGCTAACGCAATTTCCAGCTTCAAATGACGAAAAATACATAAATGTAGTATATATTTGACAACAATTTGTGTCATTTTATGGTTACGTTCATTGACGAATGACGACGGAAATTTCCGTCATGTATGGTAGTGAAAAGGTTAAACCACATTGGCTCAGGATCTCGTGTTTATTCGGTAAGTATCCGAGCTCCGTACAGTCAAACACTGTGTGTGGAATGCATCTCCGCGAACCACTCATTAATGGAAACAACAATGGCTGACAGACTAATCCTGTGGCGTTTCAGAGGGTCTGTCGTGGGATTGAACTTCTGGATGAGCTTAATTGAGGCAGACATGATGGAAAAGACAACACCGCAAGTGCAATGAAGCCCGAGGGCGAAGTACCCTTAATAAGCTGCTACATTAATATTTGATCGCCTTCAGTTCCTTACCTTACCATGTCAGGTGATTTGTCTCACGAAGGCGGCTCCAATATGGCGCCGCTTTTTCTTACACAGAGGCGATCTTGTCTGGCATTGATCGAGTGCAGAACAGCCACTCACGACGAAGAGCCTCAATAATTAACAATAACAGAGATTTTAGTCCACAGAAAATGATCATCTTGTATGGAATAAAATATGCTATGTATAGATATTATTTTATTCAGATATTTATATAAAAAACGAATTTCAAACTCGGTATTAGCAAATACAACATTCGGTCAGTTTGAAACTTTAAAAAAACAGACGGGGGCTTCTAATATTACATGGTGAGTTTCAAGGTGTGATGACTCCAGTGAACGAAGATCAAATTGGTGTGGCCTTATCTTGGCAAACACGGATCATTGGCCCAATGTTGATTTAATGCTGGGACAGCGTCCTAGACGGTGGCCCAGCAATAAATCAGCATTAGGTGAACGTCTCTTGTTTGCTGTATATCACAGTGATGCTTTATTTAAACCAGGGTGTCGTTATCTGCGATCCTTCAGACAATCCACGTTTATTTTAGACTGGATGTCGAGGACGCTCTACCTGTTGTCCTTGCTGATGGTTAATTTGATCGTTCTGATGCTAAGTTTGCAGTGGACGATTACAATTGCACATTTACCTAATATTACACTGACTGCCATTTTGAGAAAGCCTAGCAATCTATGACATTATGAGCAATTATTTATTTATACAAATGATGACCATCCATTTTAATTAACGTGCTTATGGAATGACAATATAGACAGCTGGAGATTGTTCTCAGTTAATATATAAATATACCGTAATCTATCTGCTTGTTTATCTGATATTTGAGTGTACTTAATGACTTTTATGTCTAATTTGCGCACGAGGCCGCCATTATGATCAAGATAAATAATCTCTTACATGAAACCGCATATAACATTTCTCGTGAACTTTTTTCTCTTTTGTCGATCTCCCATTCTTTTCTTCTCAGCCAACGACTGAGTGATCGACTGAGTGAGCGATTGAGCGAGTGAACATTATCGTTGCATAGTAACTTTGTACATGTACATAGTTAAGCAATAGTGTGAGTACTGTACAAGTTTAAAGCATTGGTAGGCCTCATGGGGCAAAGGTCCATCCCACCAAACACTATGCCTTGACCCAGTGTGGTTTTAATACTGGCCCGCCGTCTGCAACGCCATCCCAACATAAATCGCCATTGGATTCGCGTATCGCTTTTGTTGGGATGACAAAAAAATTAATCATATACCCCATTTTTACAGTTCATTCTCACGGATACAGTGTTATACCCTTACAGTGCGCAGATCGACTTTAGACGTCAAAATTTGACGTCTGTAATCTGACGTCTGTAGTCGATCCCCACACTAAGAGTAAACATATTTATAATGACCATAGACCCATAACATAAGTATTCAAATGACGCGGAAAGAGCTAACTAAGACATTTAAAATAAATTTAAAATGAAAAAATCAATTTGGTCTCCATGGTTTATACGAAAGCGATTCAGCGCTTTGGTGATATCACATTTCGGAACCATACTGTGTTTTGTTCTGACACGGCTGGTGAGGCATTTTCACCACCTGATCTTCACCACAATAGTCCACCTTGATATTTACTGCCAGATTAGGCCACAAGGATGCAGCTGTGTCCATGATAAGCCAAAGAGCAGTAACTGCTTACTTTTCAAGTGAACAGTTACTGTATTTTGGCTAAGAAGAGCAGATGCACATGCAACGCGATCTGCTGTGTGACGTAGACTGTTATCATATTATGCAACATTATAAATGAAGAATATTATCTGATGCCGGCGCTGCACTGAAAACCTCTGATTTGAAATGTTATTTCATTCGTTGCAACAGAAATAACACCCATATAAATACTCTATCATTTTAATATCATAAAAGACAGGATATCTAAATAAGATAATACAAAACTAAAAGAGGTTTTCGGTTTTAATTAGTATTGAATGTGAACAACCAACCCATCATTCTCCACCACTTTGTCGCTCAGCTAGCAGCAGACAATCTGTCCATTATCCCGTCCTAATGTGAATCAGGCCCTATCATGATAGCCCCATTGTTAGAACCACTCCAGCCACACGAGTATACCTTGACCAGACAGCTTGGCAGACCCGTCCCAGTAAACACGATGCATTGAACCAATGTTGGGTTGATGTTGGATCAGCGTCTACGACGCTGGCCCAACAGCAACCCGACATTGGTTCTATGTCTCGTGTTTACTGGGATGAGAGGCTCCTGGCGTCTGCCAACTGAATGTCACACGGTCAGCTTACAATGTGGCAGTATGCGGAACAAAGGAACAGGTTGCCGGGATATCATTTATAACAAAACTACTACTACACGCCATCACATTAAACTTACCTTGTGGTTAGCCTTGATAGCCCTACACAAAGCCATAAAGATTTCGTATTTTATTGCTAGAGCAGTTTCCACCTACAACATGTTAATGATAGAGAGCCGTCTCAAAAATGAAATCATTTTATTAATACATTATCATGATTATACACCACAAACTCTTTTTAACATTATTTTAATGATATTTTATTTGCTTTGAAACTTGAAAACGTATAGGGATACGGACCTAGCAGGACAAGGGTTAGAGCTCCTGAGATATGTATGGCTTTTGAGATGTTTCGTAACCCTTACAACGCTGAAATATTTGTGTATAAACCATGGAGACCAAAGGTTTTCTCAATTTGAAATTATCATTGCTAGCTCTTTCTGTCTCATTTGAATACCTGAGTTATGGGTCTACGGCCATTATAAACAGTTTATTCTTTCAGTGCAGGGACCGACTTTAGATGTCAGAAACTGACATCTAATGGACGTCAGATTCTGACGTCTAACGTGGATCACAGAACTGAAAGGGTTGATGGTTTATGCCACCGTAACTTTCTTAGCTTGTTGTACTGTAACTGGGCTTTTTTTATTTCGTTTTGCAAACAATTTGCATGATGCAGATTGCTACTAAGCCGATTATCTACATCCACCGCGTGTATCGCACGCAACAGTTGATCACATCATCATGATCATCAGCATTTTTTAAGATGGCTGCAAAATTTTAGCGGTGTGCAATAAATGCGCTCTCGTGCAATACATAGCTGATCAATAGCATGTGTCAAAATCAATTTAGTTCACTCATAAACATAATAAATTGTCAATAAGGTAGGTAAAGCTAATTTGTATATTTGTGAGCTGATACGAAAATCGATCGAGTTTCTTGGATGGTCGGTCATTTAATGTTTCAGATATGCAGTACTTGCTAGCTCCAAACACGTTGTGGAGCGTGTGTTCCTTGCTCACCATAGAGATTGAGTGACTGAAAAAATCTAAGCTTTGCTCCTCTTTTCAGATTAGAGCCTATCCCAGCAAGCGCAAAACATTTGTATGACATTTATACAATGTTGGACCAACGTCTTCGACGTTGGGCCAACGTTGTATAAATGTTATACAATGTTTTGTGTTTGCTGGGATAATAGTCAATACTACGTACAGTAAATCTTTTGCTAGTTTGCACATGCAATCTACCGGTACAGTACTCGTCCACATCGGTGCTCGAACCCTCATAACTGGACCGGGGCCCAGTTTAAACACCCTGGTACCATGAATACTGCCACCGAGTACTACTCAGTCGCGTGATAACGGCGGCATATATATATATACTTTTTACACCAGGCAGCTGCACTATATGGACAAATTCGTGTTGATATTACATTAGTTCTTATTTATTCACCAGATGGCGAACTAATCATTATCGGTGCGGATACTGCACGCGAGTGTTCCGACTGGAATCATTTTACACTTCCTGTGGGGGTTTTAATGGAGCTGTCGCGGCTTGCCGTTTCAGTTTGGTCACTGAGGCATCGAAGGAAGATTTTTAATGGCATTAAATGGGCGGTTGCTAATGTCGCAGAGCACACACTATTTGATGTCCGATAACTGTTTCTTTATGACTATTTCATGGAACACGAGAATTGCGTGAGCTATTCCCATCTTTTATGAACTAAACATTGGGACATACTCTTGGAGTAGAAAGCAGTATATATATACATATATACATATATATTATCACCTGCGCAACTGTATTCGATCCGTAATCTATACGTAATCAAGTCATCGATGTTGTAATATGAAAAAAACCATCCAGCATGTATCCGTATATTCCTCGCGTGAGATATATGGATAAATTATGGATGCGGATGACATGGACACACAGTAAAACATTAAATAGTACGATACTTTCTCAAGGATGGATGTACCGGAATGTGTTATTATCAAGTATATTTGACCTGATACATGAAGTGAATTTTAGGATTGTTGTTTATTTGTCACAATTTCAATCACTTGGGATATCTTGATATATGATTTAGACTCATTAAACATTAAACACGATGCATTATACAACATACTCAGTGCAGCGAAAAAACTGAGAGTGCAGGATATCAGCAAGTGAATGAAAGAATGAAAGAATGAATGAATGAATGAATGAATGAATGAATGAATAAATGAATGAATGAATGAATGAATAAATAAATGAACGAATAAATGAATGAATGAATGAATGAATGAATGAATGAATGAATGAATAAATGAATGAATAAATGAATGAATGAATGAATGAATGAATGAATAAATGAATGAATGAATAAATGAATGAATGAATAAATGAATGAATAAATGAATGAATGAATGAATGAATGAATGAATGAATGAATGAATGATTGAATGAATGAATGAATGAATAAGTGAATGAATGAATAGATGAATGAATAAATAAATGAATGAATGAATGAATGAATGAATGAATGAATGAATGAATGAATAATTGAATGAATGAATGAATGAATGAATGAATGAATGAATGAATGAAGAATGAATGAATGAATGAATGAATGAATGAATGAATGAATGAATGCGTGAATGAACGAATACATGAATAAATGAAATGAAACTAGTTGATCAATTTTAGAGTTTTTTTATTTGGTTTGTAAAGGGCTGGAAAACGTATATTTATGTTATAGATACGATACTAGCAGTGCAAGGGTTAATGGGGACTTTCGTTTCTTATATCACACCGTTCAGCTTTCGATAGAACACATTTTTGTCAAGACCAGGGTGTTTTTTTATCATCAGACACAGCCCATTATGGCTAATCGTCTCGGCGCCTTATTCCATGTACGTACATTATATCCATTAGCAGGGAATGTCTGCAAGCTTTTTCATCTCTGCTCATCTCTTTCTGCAGATTGTCCAATTATGGTAGTAATTGTTACGGCTTATTTGTCTGTGTGGCGTACAAAATAACGGTGGGGATTATGTACAAAACAACGGTGGGGATTATGTACAAAATGACGGTGGGGATTAGGTACAAAATGACGGTGGGGATTATGTACAAAATGACGGTGGGGATTATGTACAAAATAACGGTGGGGATTATGTACAAAACAACGGTGGGGATTATGTACAAAATAACGGTGGGGATTATGTACAAAATAACGGTGGGGATTATGTACAAAATGACGGTGGGGATTATGTACAAAATGACGGTGGGGATTCTGTACAAAACAACGGTGGGGATTATGTACAAAATAACGGTGGGGATTATGTACAAAACAACGGTGGGGATTATGTACAAAACAACGGTGGGGATTATGTACAAAATAACGGTGGGGATTATGTACAAAATGACGGTGGGGATTATGTACAAAATAACGGTGGGGATTACGTACTAAACAACGGTGGGGATTATGTACAAAATAACGGTGGGGATTATGTACAAAATGACGGTGGGGATTATGTACAAAATGACGGTGGGGATTATGTACAAAATAACGGTGGGGATTATGTACAAAATGACGGTGGGGATTATGTACAAAATGACGGTGGGGATTATGTACAAAATAACGGTGCGGATTATGTACAAAATGACGGTGGGGATTATGTACAAAATAACGGTGGGGATTATGTACACGATGACAGTGGGTGACAGGTGGAATTATGGGACTTTATTCTCACCAACCTGTATATCACACATCTTAACCCTTAACCCGCTAAGCACGGCTAAAGTCTTTTCATTCCGTTTTATTAGCCGCTTTAATCACAGTTATTGGGAACGAAATAAGAGTTTAATCATAAATATTTGGTCTCAACTTAAAACAATATAATAATTAAAGCGCTAAATTTAATAATTTAAATTTTCACCCACCTGAAGTTGATTTCAAGTGGGTGAAAATTTAAATTATTAAATCTAGCGCTTTAAGGGTTAAAGCATGCTTCATGCCGAATTCAATTTTCACTGAAATTCCGAAAGTACTTTGCTCAGTAGATGTTAAGTTAATGAAAAAAATCAATATTTCACAACCAGTTTTAAATGGGAAAAATACAGACGAAAAATACAAACAAAAAATTGTGTCTCGCTGACAAATGAGTGACAATTATTGACATTTTACTAATAAAGGTCAACGATTTTTAAGGCTTGCTGATTGATGCCACCTTTATGTTTAAATTGTTTCAAAGCTGACTTTAATGTGTTGAAAAAAACTCTGGATATGTATTGACTGGTGGGTAATGTTATTGTTGCTGAAACTTTTCCATACACCACGAGATGATCCACAAATAATACAACAAAGCGGACTTATTAGGTTCCACGCAAAAAGACAGCTTTTGATTTTCGAATCGAGATAAGAGTTATGCTATTCTAAAATCGACACTTTTAGTAGACGGTATGTATTGGAAAGATGCACATTTCGCTTGTGGTAATGTCTCACTAAGCAATTATTGTTTGTTTTTTAACCGAGCTTTTCCGATGCAGAGCTGTGTCAAAGTTTTGTTGTTGCTAGTTTGTGACTCTATATGATTGCTCTGCAAATCCCAAATACAGTATCTGCTTACTTGTATAGTGAACAGATAATGTCTTCTGGTTTGCACTAGCAATTCCAGTTTTAAATGAATTAACAATAGGAAATGATTATTAATAGAAACATAATTCTAGAGTACAACATACTATTCTATTCATCTACAGAAACTAGGTGGTGATTCCTGTTCGTATCCTAAGTTCTGTCGGCACAAATTGGGCATAATAATTCGCGTGTGATAGTAATCCTCTGTATCACTTGATGAGTACTGTGTGGCGTGGGATGTAGCTGACGAGGCGATGCCACAAGCCTGCGTAAGAGAATAAATGAAGGGGAAGGGAGGGGGCGGCAGGGATGACGTCCGGATCGATCCAAGGTCGGGCGCTATCCCTGCAGGATGCAGTGGCTTTTAATGCTCAATATCCGAGCGAGCATCATCAGCAACGCCAGTGTCCTTATCAGCTCGGGAGTGTCCTGACACTTACTGGACGAGTCCCAATTTGACGCAAACACATGGTTTATCGTCAGAGTTTACCTTAACTCTTACAACGCTGTATTATTATTTTTGCAAAAATCATAGAGAACAAAGGGTTTTTTTAATTTGAAATCATCAAAAATGTCTTAGTTAGCTCTTTCCGATTCTTTTGAATACCTATGTTATGGGTCTACGGCCGTTAGAAAAATTTCAATTCTTTCAGTGCGGGGACCGGCTTTTATACGTCAGAATCTGACGTCTACAGACGCGTCACGTTGGGACCGTTTTAGCACTAATTTCTAACCAATAAACCATTTTAAGCCTGAATTTACCATTGTCATCTTCATCCACTACAAGCCGCGAATTGCTGTCGCAATTCTTGACTTCTAGTGGATGAAGATGACTGGAAGTGGGTGAAAAATTAATAAAAATTGCCATGCATTGGTAGAGCAGTTCCATGGAAATTTCCCTTCCAAACCCCTTAGTTGTAGGAAAATCAAGTCTCGTTTCAGAGATGTGAAATGATGCATTAATGCATCGTGAGGGTTTAACATGAGGGTGAATCCTTATATTGTTTTCTGCCTTTTTATTTGTCCTTCAAGCTTGATAAATAAAAGAAGGAATGAGCATTAAATTTGCGAAATCAACATATATTTTGATTCTTCCATAACCTCAGCTTTAACATCTTATATGACAAGTTTTTCAGTAAATAATAATCAGAGTTCAAAAATACTGTTACGAAAATGTCTGGTTATTTTCAAATCTATTCATTGTCATTTGAGTATGTATGAATGTATTTCTGTATGTATGTATCCCGGTGGCCCCCGTGATAGCGGTACAAATATTGTACCTTAACGGGGGTCTCCTGACACATTACAACAAACATGTACAACTCCTATAATTCTGATGTATAATTTGATGTCAAATAAAACTTTTGATTGATTGATTGATTGATTCAAATTGTGTATACGAGAGTAATTTTCACTCACTTGATGTTGTGGGTCGCGTAGCCGAACACTATTTTAAGTGGGTGGGAATTAAAATTATAACTAAGCACGTTAGTTAGGCTAACCAAACAACTCGATTTGAATTTTTTAAATATTTTTCGTGATTTGAAGAAATTCCAACTTGAAATGAATGAGAAATGTATAACAAACCGTTCCGTACCACAAGGGTTGATATGACGTTATTCTTCTGTAAAATTGGACGTGTGATACGTGTTATGGGTGAAGTATTATAGGCACAGGACGGTACTGGCCTTGGAATGACGTAGCAACGGCACGTATGTGAAGAGACGATGGTTTAATATCGGGCCAGCATCGCAGACGTTGTCCAATGTCGAGACAACGTGTTTTCTGTGACGCTGGACATGAGAGTACACTTACCGTACACGTGCATGTATCCCTACTTTTGCTGCTGCTGCATGTCATGTGAACAGGTTGTGTTCGTATATTAATATTAATATATTATATCAATAATAATCTTGTAAGCGCTACTAACGACTCCACTTGTTTCAAGTACTTTTTTATGATATCTAATACCGATTTTTGTGAGATAAATCGATGTTCAATTGGCATTTTATTAACCCTTAAAGCGCTGAAATATTTGTATACAAACCATGGAAATCAAAAGTTTTTTCAATTTGAAATTATCATATATGTCTTTCTGATTCATTTGAATACCTATGTTACGGGTCTACGACCCTTATAGATTATCTCTTACAGTGCGGGGATGGATTTTAGTCGTCATAATCTGACGTCTGCAGACGTCAGATCCTGACGACTAAAATCGATACCCGCACTGTAAGGGTTAAATAAATATCAGTATTTTACCGATTTGAAGCTGTGAATCGCGGTAGCGAGACACAATTTCACGTGGGTAAAAAATTTAATTAAAAAATTTCACATTTGATATTGTTAGCTCTTTATACTCTATATCAGCGTGTTAATGATGTGTACCAGACGGAACTCATTTATGCGCCTAATCATGGTAATGTGTCTATCCCAAGAAACGTTTTTCTCCCGTGGTAGCATACGTGCCAGCTGGTCTGCGTACTCCCCGGGGAGTTAAAATGGCTCGGATAAACAGGTCCATAAATATTATCCTAATGAAAAAATAAGGTATCAGCCTAGCGCTGTTTCCATGTGATACTACCGTCTCACAATGTTGTCCCAGATATGTCCCAATTTCATTTATTTCCTGAGGGGGTCTTATTTTCTAGGAATGTACTCCACGCTTAATGAGGAAGCCTTGCTGCATAAAACAATTTGTAATCTGAGAATTGGCTTCATGATGCGTTCCAAGACCAATTAATAATCAAACTAAAAGGTATAAATGAAGTCTCCTGAAATAATGGGTCTAATCGTGGTGCTCTATATTGTTCTAATGACATTCTATTTAAATAACAATGTAATGACGGGCGGATAATAGATTATCCCGTCTCCTGACACATGATTTTTTGGTGATGAGATGTAAAATGCACATATAAAATAGAGCACACATGTTTTATAAAGCAAATATGATCTTTATCCGATCAGTTATCCAAGTTGTAGTTGTTAAGCCAGGTACAAAGTACACTTGTTTTTCCGGCCAAATACGAGATATTAGGCCATTGTTGGTATAATGCTAGGCCAGCGTCGTAGACGGTGAACAAGCATTATGCAAACATTGGCTCGACGTACAGTTCCAGCTTGTGCACCCTTTGGCTAATTATTTATTACATACTTATGTCGCATTCCTGCTGTACATGGCATATTTCGAAATAAAGCATTAATTCCAAATAAAATTATTCCATCCACCAAAATAATGAAATTTGAATCGACAATTGAACATAAAGCATGGTCATTTGTATTTACCTTCATCTGGCAGTTGTGGTAGCGATTCACACTCAAAAGTGAATGCAGATGAAAAAATGCCGGGTATCAGGAAAGAAAAGGGATCGACACTTGCTTTTATAATAGCAAGACTGTATACGGAAGAAAAAGGTGGGGCTTCATGTCGGATAGTGAGTTATTGCCCATCTCCTTTTCTTCCATAGCACACTGATGTCGACTAAAATAAACAATATGTTTTTTTTATTTTTAATAGCGGCAAAGTAAAAACATACAAATAAATTGCTCTTTCGATATTTACCTGAAGCTTTTAGTTCTTATTGACAGTAAGTTAAAGTTGGACAATAAACTGTTTGACAGTAAACACGAAAGCATTGTATGTAATGAAAACGGACACCGTCCCAGAAAACACGAAAGACTTGTATAACATTTGTACAACGTCGGCCCAACGTTTCGACGTTGGTCCAACATTGTACAAATGTTAAACAAATGGGGTCGCACCTGTAAACGCTTGTTTTTTCGTCTCATGCCACAATATAATAACAGGCTGAGGGTCCACCAAGGTCATCTATGATTCTACCACATCATGTAATTGCCATCGATCCGACGTGTCTGGGACTTTAAATTATCGGTTGTAAAAAAATAATAAAGGGCCGTATATGCCACTTTGCAAAAATAAGATCCTTTAATATACCAAGGGGAGGATATATCGTCGCCTCGGAGCTAAAGGATCCTATCTGACACTCGTTAGAGTGGCAGATAGGATCCTTTAGCTCCGAGGCGACGATATATGCCCTGCAACATGCTAACATCAGTAACTGCTTGCTTGTATTTCAAGCCGTTACTGCTGTCTGCCTTTGCACTGCGGAGTCCTGTCATCTGCATTGTTCACTGGAGGGGATCGATTCTAGGAAGCGTCCCCTTGTAATTTACACCTCGTCTTGTGATCCATGTCAGCGATCCATGCGACAAAAGCATCCGGCTATTCCGCCCTTTTACACCCGTTATCCCGGTATTGCCTGGATCCCCATCAGGACAACCGTCTCTTTCAGGTCGGAAGCAATAAGGATGTAACAAGGTGTGTGATCTTGACGTTTTCGCGCGGTGCTCTTTGAACATTCCGCACGGAACAAATCCGCCACGCTAATCTGTCACTGTGCAGGCCTAATACATGTTTCAGACAAGTTAAAAAAAATGGTGTGGTGTTTTCATCGGCAAATTTATAAAAGGTAGCACAAAATCACATATATTCTGCCGTGCGAAGGCAAACCGCGGTAACCGCTTACTTTACAAGTGGGCAGCAGTAAGCCAGTTACTGCTGTTTGCCTTTGTACGGCAGTGTTATAATTAATAATTACCAAGGCTAAGTCATTTTTTATTTTTTTTAAGCTATTTGAGTCTGGGGTACCATAGGACAACAATGGTTGACTTAGCCGTGATTTTGTCCTGAACTAAATGACCACTTATGTCTTCAAAATTGGTTATTTTCATGATATGTTGTGGTAGACACATGGCACACTGTTTTTTTGTGCTATGGTACCCCAAACTCAAACCCCAAACTCAAATAGCTGACTTAGCCTTGGTTTTGTTCTGACCCCTTCAATTTCCAAACCATCATTATCATAAGTTTTAATATTTTTAACTACAAATCGAAGCCAAAACGTTGTGTGAATTGTCCAAAATTTCACCTATGAAAATTGCGATCTGTTTTCTTCTACATGGGATCGCTCAACCCACAGTGTCACTTCTGCGGCCTATTTGGAGTACCACCTTCTGGGTCATTGACTGATCCTTGTCGTGGTATGGAGGATGCTCAGACCCTTGCGCTATTTTATTAAACCCCTTCTGTTCTTTACCTTGCACTCCAAGGACAGCCGATGGAGTTAATAGACATTCCATGAAGAACAAATGTTATCTCTGGATTGACGGACCGACAGGCTAAAAACGTTTATTATGCCAAATTGCAAAGCTGAAAGTAGCCGTGTCGTCCTCTACGAGGCCGTGGATTGATGTATATGCTTCAGACGAAAAATTCAACATGGCGGTGACTGAGAGCGATTTCGACCTCAAGGTCCAGAAAATGTCCATAACGTGTTAATCAGCGGAGCATGCGGGCATGGGACTAAAATGTTACTGATTCTAAAAAAACTAGCTTTGGTCTGATTATTCAAGGACACGTCTTAGATATGACCGTCCACAGAAATGTCCCACGATTTTGTACGGGGTCAATCTGTGGCTGAAACCTGTTTCAGCCATTGGGGTTAAGCTGGAAGATCCTACACTCCCTACATGCCCTACAGTGCAAATTGTGACGTCCGTCTAGTTTGAGGACAAATACACTGTGCTCGGTGTAGAGGCCCCTGGCTAAGATCAAGGATACTAATACTAGTATTGTAATATCCTTCCTATGATTAAAAATAATCGCTTAGCGAGGTAAGTATGGTGAAGCATAGCCTCAATGGTTCTCTGCAAATAACCTTTTTTGGAGCTGTTAGTTTTAGAGCGCACTTAACACTGAAGGGCGGGGGCCCTGGGGTAGTGGTTAGCACCGCTGCCCTTCACGCTAGAGTTCGGGGTTCGGTTCCCGGTCTCGGCTGTTAGAAAAGAAACAAAAATGTTTTTTCCCCATCCACGTGTGAAACTCAGCATTGTGGGGAGCCTCCGTGACCGAGAGGTAGCGTGCTCGGCCTCAAACCGCCAGGGCTCGAATTTCGAATCCTGTGTCTGGAGGACAGTGTCATCTCATTCATCTCACCATCCTCAGGAGGTTCTCCTGGCCCAGTTTAGCCTATATGTGCACAAAGGTGGCCTAAAGCCCGATCCTTTTTATTTCATTTACTTATCACTGAAGATAACGATGTTAACCCAGAAAAAACCATACGTTGATTCTATGTTGGCTTAACGTTGGGACATCGTTTGCGACGCTGTCCCAACATAGAATCAATGTATCGTGTTTTCTGGGCTACTGCATGATATCATCTGATGTTTTAACCCTTACAGCGCCAGGTCCCGGCACTGTAAGAGTAAAAATATTTATACTGGTCGTAGACCCATAACATATGTATTCGAATGAATCAGAAAGAGACAACTAAGACATATATGATCCTTTCAAATTAAAAGAACCCTTTGGTCTCCATGGCTTGTACACAAATAATTCAGCGCTTTAATAGTTATTCAGATCCGCCCCTGAGAATCAGAGTGTAGCTCAGGTCTCGTGATGAATCTCCGCCAATCAGTGATCACTTGTCTGCGGCTCTGTACACTCGGTCAATGGAGACCGTGTCAGTCAGGCATGTTCACAGCCGATCCGGTCATGTCCGGATTGATCCGGTAATCACTCATTCTTCTGATTGCATTAAGTGAGCCGTCAAGATCATTGATCATCAACCACCTGGCCCGGAGCTGGGATCGTGACGTCAACGCCGATACAACGCCTGACGTCGGAAACGATAGCTGGACGTCTTCTCAGCGTTGTACACGATGTTGTACAGACGTCAGCCTAATTCCTCGGGCATGAAAGGGTGTATCTGCCACTTCACAAAGTGGTAGATACACCCTTTCATACCCGAGGTGAATCTATACGCTGACCGTTTTTTTCTACGTTGGTAGAGCCTCCGCAATTAGCTCAGTCGTTTTTACTTAAGACATTAGCACAAGCTACGAGCTACCCAAGGCTGGGTTAATGTTGAGTCAGCTGTGTAGACGGTGGCCCAACATTAGACCACCGACGGCTAGGCTTCTCGTGCTTGTTGAAATATTGATTGCAATTAGATCACATCAATAACGATAATATTTACCTGTCGAAGAACCCCTCTTTTTTTAGTTTTTTATTCTAATGGGACCACAACCAGATCAATTATTATTTATGTTAATAACAGTTTTCAGAAGATCTAGCTAGTTGTCTGTTGTCGTTTTCTGAACGTTACGACAACGTCACCACAATGTTCACCAGCTTATTTGAGTCAATTCTGTGAAGCTCGATGCACTCGACCTCCTTTGTTTTCACCGAGCTGGCTAATACAATAAAGTATGGGGGAGGGTTCTATTATAACCTTATTTTCACCGAGTGACGTCACTGCGTTTCACAGAATGAAGTATGGGGAAGGGGGTGTTATATGACCTTGTTTTCACCGAGTGACGTCACTGCGTTTCACAGAATGAGGTATGGGGAAGGGGGTGTTATATAACCTTGTTTTCACCGAGTGACATCACTGCGTTTCACAGAATGCTGAGCTAAACAGCAGTAACTGTATGCTGACTTGAAAATAAGCAGTTACTGCTGTTTGCTTTCGCTCAGCAGAATGACTCCATATGATTGGTTTATTGTTGGTCCACCGTCTACAACGCTTGCGCAATCATCAGCCAACATTGGGTCATTGCTTTCTGAGTCAGATGCCGACGCCCCAGCAAACATGAAACGTTGGCTAATTCTTGTTGAATGTTGATCCACCGTCCACGACGCTGATCCAATTTTAAGGCGACATTGGCCAACGAGTCAACACTTCGTGCAAGGAAAAGTAGCTCCCATCAAACACGAGGTCTTGACCCAATGTTGTTTCAATATTGGCCCACCGACTACGTCGCTGGCCCAAAATTGAAACAACATTGGTTCAAGTCTTTGTGTTTACTGTGTTGTTGCTTCGTGAGATAATGATTTATGTTGGTTCGCTCCAGCTCCAGAGGGATGTAATGGAGGATTAGCCATGTCAGGAGAGATGTAACGCCACATTCACTGTCTTCATCTACCAATAGTATAAGATGGAGATGTGTGGGTGGTCATATATGTACGCAGTAACTCAGCAAAGTCCAATTAACTGCAGAATAAACTGTACAAAATAATACTAGATCAAACAACCAAATACCCATGCAGCAAACACGATACATCGACCCAATGTTGCTGTAATGTTGGGGCAGCGTCGCAGACGGTGGCCCAACATTACAGCAGCATTGGGTCGATATCTCGTGTTTGCTGGGTAGGCCCTAATGATAAATAATGTTTAAACCACAAAATAGGTGCTTTTGCTAATTTCGAGTTACATTGAGGCAATGTAATTTATTTTTAACGCCCAGCAACAGTCCCCTTGGATATGAGAGGGTGTATCTGTCACTTCACAAAGTGTAAGATACACTCTTTCATATCTAAGTGCACATTATAGAATTGTTTGAAGCTCAAAACTACATGTACACATCGGGCAAAAGTAAATCCATTATAATATGTCCCATCGAAAACCGGCTCCGTGTTTGCCGATATCCTCGAAATGGAAGGAATCCTTGTGAAGTCCATATGTCAACATTATTGCAGCTTCTGTATCATGTGCATGGGAAATTCAAGTTCAAAAACATGCATGTGCCTTCAGAAAACAATATTTTATGCCTGTTCAGAAAACATTATGCCATTTCTTTTACATTTTTTTTAAGTAACGCACTCGCATTAATGTTATTTTCTTTCTTTTTTTTACCTGATATAATTATTGTTTTCTAAAACGTGCACAGCTGTTTTCTGAACTCTCGTTTTTTTCTGAACACGCATAATCTATAAGAAAAAAACCTGTTATTACTGTGTATAATGTTATCTCCCAACCCCCCATCCCCTCAAAAAGATGTACATTGTAGAGCCAATATAACTAAACACGTGCATTTCTTGTTTCAGGAGCTGGTTGGGCCTCCAGGCGAGCAGAGAAACTGGCGTGGTATAATAATCGCGGTGCTTGTCATCCTCATTGTGTTCGCGCTTATCATAGTAGCCATCATCTTAGTCACTCCTAGTAAGTACAAAACGTTCACCCAATGTTGGTTTGATGTTGGGCCACCGTCGTAGACGCTGGCCCAATATTTAATCAACATTGGTTTAACTTTTGGTGTATGCTATTATGCTTGCAGTTCATAGAAAAAGTGTACACTTATTATAATCTTATTGTTATAAGTGTATGAGGTTTTTCAGGAATGACAAATTCTATAAAAAACCGATGTGATCAAACGATTGCATTAAAAATGTACAGTTTTTGTTACAAAGCGAAATGTACTAGCGTGTATCGAAGTATTATTTTACAAAGATAGCCTTTCCTGTCCATGCTTTTGAAGAACGGAAACTACAGTTTTCCGCCCATTCCCCATAGCATACTTATTAGGATGTCGCAAAACGTTTCAATGGAAATTATTCCTGTCAATGGACGCATCAAATTCTAGACAAGTTCATTTTTACCACTTTTCACCACAGCTGGATCGCCATTGTACATCAGCCTACCGGGCTTTAAATCATTATTGAATGTCGCCGGCCTGGTACAGAAAACTACCTGCTATAGTTTTTTTGTGAACTATTATTTTTCAAATACACTGTGTTTGATCAATTTTGCCGGGCAAACACAAACAGTAATAGTTTGCTTTTGAAGTTTTGAAACATTTACCACTATTTGCCATTGCACGAAATAATTGATCATCCCGGAAAACATGAGGCTCTTGTGTAATTATACTATTATAAGTATTATCTTTATATCCTTCTTGATTTACTAATAAAGGTTATTAACTTTTATAACTTAATATTACTATCACTATTTCTAACAGTATTACCAACACTATTTATACTACATTACCAGATCATTGACCATTGCGATCTACTGCGACACCAATATACATGTATTACACTTATTCATATTCCACAGATACCTCATTATATATCACCATTACCAACCCTTTGCCTGCTAATGAGGACTGTTTTAATCTGTTTTATCAGCCGATTAAACCACTGTTATTGGGAATGAAATGACTGTTTACACATCAAGTTGTGTAAATGTTTGGTCTCAAATTAAACTAATATGAGTAATTTTCAACCACTTGAGGTTGTGGATCGCGATAGCGAGACACAACCTCAAGTGGTTGAAAAATTAAATAAATTATTATAGCAGCATAAGGGTTGATACAACCCTCAAGTATATTACATATTTAAAATATGCATTACTTTTAGTAAGAGATATAACCGTCCGATATATCGCTCATTCAATATCGATCTTGTTGCAGGGGTTGAGAATTCGGACCTGGGAGAGCCTTTCACGTTACAAGAGGTGCTTAGTAGCGAGTACCAGCCGAGAGATCTTCATATACAGTGGATTAAAGGTAAGATACAATAAACATCCAAATAAACATCTTAACATTTAGATTATCTTAAAGTTATTTGATCGCCATTAGAAAAGTTAAGATAATTTTAGCGTTTGTAATTAAAATGAGAGAACGAACGATAATATTATTTTTAATTTGTTTATTTTGATGTCCCAGTTTTGTATTTACCCAACACAGAATGTTATAATGTCATATAATGTTGATTCAGAAGTCTCTGATCAAGATGGCAAACGTGTAATTCTTATCGTCATGGACCTCGTGTGTGCTCAGCACATGGTCACCTCTCTGAGCCAGTGTACTTATTGGGAACTTCATCAATTGGGTATCGATATGTCTGTTTCCTTTGGTGAATCGTAAAGGTCAAATTGGGGTTGTTTACCAAACTGACCACGAAGACAACATACTACATTTTTCATTTATAAAAGATGTTTTTGACAAATGCTACAATTTATTTTGCAGACAAGAACATTTATGTGTACCGTTCACGACAAGGAGAGGTGATGGAATACAACGCGGAGACGAATAAAACAACACTTGTCATGGACAACTCCACATTTGTGAGTAATCAAACAGTATCTTAACCGTTTAATTATTCATATCACTGTTCGCGAGTATGTATGTTTAAACATCAGGATTTTCAAATGTTTGTTTACAGTTCAAACAAAAATGTGTATTTTTTACCCACCAATTTTTTGGGTCGCTGTAGCGAGACACAATTTAAAGAGAGTGAACAATAAAATTAAATGGAAAATCTATCAACCCTTTATTCCTTCAAATCACTATTAGCGGGAATGAGGTGTTTGCTTAAACATCAAGAATTGCAAATTTAAACAAAGGAACAAATTAAAAAAAATATGGGTAATTTTTAACCACTTGATGTTGTGGGTCGCGGTAGCGAGACACAACTTCAAGTAGGTGAAAATTTAAACAATTTTGTATTGCTGTAAGGGATAATCATTTATCAGATCATGCATAATATTCTGTGCATCCATCAGTTTATTTTGATATGTCAGTGCTGAGAAAGGTGTGTTGATATTGACCGATCTTACACAGGGTGGCGGTTTAGTTCCGAGCCAATATATAATATTTAGGCCCCAACATTTTTGTGAGCTGAGTGTCATAAATGTAGCACTCAGCCTATAAAATTCGAACTTCAGTGGTGAGAGGGTTAAATTAGTTATTATTGCACTTAGAATAATCATCTTGTCGTATCAGGTCTGACAGTCAGACCACTGCCGGTAGCAGCCAACTTGATAAATGAAGATGAGATTGATGTGCCTCCCAGCAAGCACCAGACGGTAACCCAATGCTGGGTTACCATTGGCTAAGCGTCGTATACGGTGGGCCAGCATTAAGAGAACATTGGATTGACGTCTAGTACTTGATGGGCTAACGAAACTCAAGAGCAATCGTCATTAAAATTAATCTTTTAAATTGCATTGCTTTTCAATTCTCATTAGCTGATTGTATTGTTATTGAATTAAAAGTTTTCGCGTGTTTGCCTCGCGTCCTTGGGCAAGTCATTCCAGCCTCAAGTACTTCACTTCACTCAGGTGTAAATGTTCATCTGGTTGCACAAAGACGGCATTATACACGATTAAATTTGTTTGCGGGGCTGTATGTTCCCCGGAGAGGTGAAATGACAGAGAATAAACAGGGGGTAAAATCGGCTAAAGGGCCTTCGAATGCGATATTCGGCTATAGGCCTCACCTCAGTTCATAAATACAGCATGATAGCTTACAGTGTTTACCCCTCCAGGAAGATTATATCAAGGAAGATTATAATTGTGTAGAGTTATTTTTTATTCCTATTGACATTTCATATGAATGGCTTAGAGGTAAAGTGATGCAAGTCCGCATTTTCTCATTTTCATATAGAAGACTTTGCAGTTAAAATAAATTGACAAAATTGTGTATTACGTTTTCAATAATATTTTGCTACGTCAATAATTAGAAGCATATGAGAAGATATGCATTGATGTGTATTATTCATTCCTACTAGCATGTATAATTTTATAGTTTTAAATGTAGTAAAACCCATTTGTATTTCATTTTAATTTATAAATACAATTTTAAAATTTAGAAATATCAATTTCTTTATAAAAGTAAAAAAACTAGTATAATAACTGCCTGGTGTCTCATCAACTTGCTCCAGTAAAAGTTTGGTAATGATGGGCATGACATAGACTGACCAATGTAAGGGATATTCTATAACATTCCCTTTACCATTAAACATGTTGAAGAAAAGTATCAATTTTGTATATTATATTGAAAATGACAGAAGTTGGAAAAAACTAGTTTTGGACTTCCATCACTCTGAGCCATTCATATAACGTTTCTCAGGATAGATATTTCGGATTAATCAACAAGAATTGCAAAGTTTTGGTTTCATATGATTAGACAAATAAGAACGATTCAATTATTCAAATTTGCGATTAAATTGTGGAAAATACATATTGATGATGTACGATTAGAATATGAGTCCGTTTTATCCACTTCAAGTTGTGGGCGAGACACAACTTCAAGTGGATAAATATTCGATACTCATAACTTAATGGTTAAAGAATTAAATTATGTCGACGTTCTGTTTTCAGAGGCAGCTCAACACGGATATGTACTTCGTATCAAACGATCTGAATTACGTGCTTATAGCTTATAACGTGGAACCGGTACGTTCAGAGATTACTTACTATGTTATATAAATGGTTGATTTCAGAAAACCATGTATGTTTAAATTATACCTATTCGTCCAGCCAGGATATAAGAATTGTCAATTGTGCAACGCAGTTACAAAATGAAATTTAAAAATGTTCATACAGGTACACTATGCAATTATTTAAAAAAAAATATATATCTTGTCATGTGTACTGTAACATTTAGTGGGATGATGCAATGTGTTGCCATATAGGCATTGTTTACCTTTTGTTTGATAAAGTATTTCATGTTTTGCTTCTCATCCCATTATAATACGTTTTCGGCTTAACAAATAGTTCGAATTAAAATAAAATATCTTCTGCTTTAAACGTCGCACATTTTGGGGTTTTAAATGTTATAGTCGGATTACATAATTTGTTATTCGTTTGACGTTTTGGTTCACGCCAGCGACATACAACTTCAAGTGAATGGATATGTCGATGTTCAAATTTATTCTTTCCAATATTTTCTGAACGAAATTAATACTAGCACAATATTTAACACAATAACATAAAATAACATTTTTATTTTCTCTGCAGGTTTACAGACATTCCTTCATCGCCAGTTATAAAATTTACGACAGATATACGGACGATCCCAGAAAGTGAGAAACACTTTATTATGATTAGAAATTTTAGGAAAAATGTAATTAAGTCTATAATATGATGTTGAACAGTTGATGTTAAATATTATTTGTGCTGCATATACGCCACTACTAAATAAAGGGTTAAATATTGAATCCTTATGTGTTTTATATTAAGTTTTGAGATCTTAGTTTAACCCTTTCACCTCTAATCACAAAAATAATATGTTTTATTAGCATGTTAAATCAGTTATTGAGAATGAATGAGTGTTTATACATCAAGATTTGTAAATGTGTGGTCCCAAATTAGACAAATATAAATAGGCCCAGGTTTCACTCATTTGAAGTTGTCGATCGCTGTGGTGAGACACAACCTCAAGTGGACGAAAATTGAAATAATGTACCTTAGTGGGAAAAGGGTTTAATAAAATATTAAACTAAATTGAAATATGTCAGTGAGACTACACAGAGGTCCATTGCCATTGTTCCAACTATATATCTGGCTATAATAAAATTTGAATATTTCTTGATTTATTATAACAGTGATGGTGTTTATGTTGATATAATACCCATGAAACAAAAACGCTGAATCATTGTTGGTTTAATGTCGGTCTACCGTCTGTGACGTTGGCTCAAAATTGGTGATAAAAAGCTCAACGATTAGGGTGTCATGGGTATACTAGTCAGGGGTAGAATTAAACGTTGATGGCATGCCAATCCACAGGACTGGCAAGTCAAGGAAACTGCCATTCCTGAGTAAAAATTGTTATTCCTATAAATGGCCTGGGCGGGGGCCCTAGGGTAGTGGTTAGCACCGCTGCCTTTCACGCCAGAGTTCGGGGTTCGGTTCCCGGTCTCGGCGGTTTCAAAGAAACAAAAATGTTTCTTCCCCATCCACGTGTGAAAGTCAGTATTGTGGGGAGCCTCCGTGACCGAGAGGTGGCGTGCTCGGCCTCGGACCGCCAGGGCTTGAATTTCGTATCCTGTGTCTGGAGGACAGTGTTATCTCAATCATATCACCATCCTCAGGAGGTTCTCCTGGCCCAGTTTAGCCTATATGTGCACAAAGGTGGCCTAAAGCCCGATTCATTTCATTTTATAGAAATGGCCTTTGTCCCAGGATGGCCTTAAATTTGCCAGTTCATCGGAATGGCTAATGACAAATCTTACCATTCCTGTACATATTATGGCAGTACCGGACTGGAGGAATGGCCTTATTTCGAGCCCTGCTAGTATATATATGCCAACCCAGCAAACTCTGGACGTTGATCCAATGCGGGTTTGCTGCTGGTCCACCGTCTACGACGCTGGCCCAACAGCAGCCCAGCATTGGATCAACGTCCCGAGGTCACGTAAATTAAATAAACAGTTTTGAGATTGTTATATTATTTATGTCTGTTTTTTTTCAGTAAACTGGTACCTTTCCCGGCTGGTGTACAGACGGACGATGACAAGGAGAGGCTACAGTTTGCCGGCTGGTCACCGTCCGGCAGCTCACTGGTCAGTCCAGCCTCCCAGCAACAAAACAGACATTGGCCCTGTGCTGGATTAATGCTGGTCCAACGTAGTAGACGATGAATTACCATTGATTCAGCATTGCGTCGTGTGTTTGCAAACATAAAATATAATACTGGATATTACTTCTGAATAAGATCTAAATTTGTTTAATTTGTATGAAGGTAAAATGAAGTTAAAATTTTAACATCGTTATACCTTGAAAGTGAGATTGAATAAATCCCATGATTTTGCAGTCATCGCCACCATAATTTTCAAATATGTGACGAGAAAATGAAATGGAACAATCACGAAAGTACGTACATACAGGTACACAGGTACCAAATCATGCCACTATAGGACGAGTAAACATTGTGATTCACATAGGATTGTCAGGCTACTTTTGTGTGCTGATTCAGCTGCCATGATGAATGTGTCTATATAAAATCTCATTAAGAATGTGACTTTATGAACCGACGATCTCATTAAGAATGTTGCTTTATGAGCCAATGATCTCATTAAGAATATTGCTTTATGAGCCAATGATCTCATTAAGAATATTGCTTTATGAGCCAATGATCTCATCAAGAATGTTGCTTTATGAGCCAATGATCTCATTAAGAATGTTGCTTTATGAATCGACGATCTCATTAAGAATGTTGCTTTATGAGCTAATGATCTCATCAAGAATGTTGCTTTGTGAGCCAATGATCTCATCAAGAATGCTGTTTTATGAGCCAATGATCTCATTAAGAATGTTGCTTTATGAGCCAATGATCTCATCAAGAATGTTGCTTTATGAGCCAATGATCTCATTAAGAATGTTGCTTTATGAGCCAATGATCTCATTAAGAATGTTGCTTTGTGAGCCAATGATCTCATCAATAATGTTGCTTTATGAGCCAATGATCTTATTAAGAATGTTGCTTTATGAGCCAATGACCTCATTAAGAAGGTTTCTTTATGAACCGACGATCTCACTACAAATATTCCTTTATGTACCAATGGTCTTATTAATAATGTGTCTTTATTAACCGACGCTCTCCTTAAGAATGTGACTTTAATAACATAAGAATGTGTCTGTAACCGACGATCTCATTGTGAATGTGTTTTATGAACCGACAATTTCATCAAGAATATGTTTTTATGAACCAGTGATCTCATTAAGAAAGTATTTCACGAACCGACGGTATCCTTAAGAATATGTCTTTATGAACCAACGATCTCACTGAGAATATGTCTCTATGAACCGACGCTTTGAATGCATATTTTTGTTTCAGACGTTCGTCCACAATAATAACTTATACTACCAAGAAGACCCCCTAACAACTTATACCTCTGTCACCAACTCAGGTCAACCCGGACTTATATTCAACGGCATTCCAGACTGGCTATATGAAGGTGGGTTGAACCAAGGAATTTTGAAAAAAAACAGCAGTAACTTTTCACCTGTAATCTAACCCGTTACTGCTGATTATATAACATTGCGAGCGGTACACCGAGATCAACGAATTGCCTGTCGCGTGCTGTGTCAACTGTTAAATTACCAATCAGTAGTCGTCATTTCGTTGTGGTGATGAGCACGGCAGCAGACACAATACGTTGAGCCAATTATAGTTTAATGTTAGGCCAGCGTCGCAAACGATGGTCCAATATTGAACCGGCATTGGTAGAGTGCGAGGTTTAGCCTACATTTCCATAAATGGAAGTTCAGCATCGCGTGTGATCTCAACAAACACCACACATCGAGCCAATGCTGGTTTAATGTTGGGCCATCGTCTATGGCCCATCATTAAACCAACATTAGCTCAACGGCTCATGTTTGCTGGGATGCGATAGGTCTGTGGATTCAGTATTACTTATCACTCAACACCTAAAGCGATTCCTTGGGAGGACATCAATTTTCGTTTTTTTATTTTTGTAATGAAGTAGTGTATTCCCCAGATCATGATTTAATTTTTTCAGAGTTTTTAGATTTAAAAAAATATTTTTTATCAACATTTCTATGAATCCGCTTAAAACCCAAACATTTTTTTTTGTATACATAAGCACTTGCTAAAGGACGGTTGATTGTTCCTACAGTATTGGGCCACATGTTGATGCCGTCGGCCCAGCGTCGGGCAGACAATCAGTGCTGCAGGTGTATCCATCCATGTCATGACTATAAGACACCAATTAGCGGCGATTGCTTTGATCTCACCGTCCAAGACGTCGGAATATGTGGTGTAAAGTGCTGTATATTGCTGACTTGTTTTGTTTACATGGCAATATACGACCTGGGAATATATCTATATAACTCTTTTTCGTTGCCTTAAAATTTTTTTTTGACTTTTTTGTATATTTAGTTAAGAGCAGTAGGATATATAACTTGATATAAATTAAATTTTAAAAATTGACAAAATTGAAAATGTCTCATCCCACGGGGTCCCTTTAAACCACTAAAATAAATTATTTAAATTTTCACTCACTTCAAATCATTCAAGTGGGTGAATATTACTCATATTTGGCTAATTTGAGACCAAACATTTGCAAATCGTTCCCACTAACTATGATGTAAAGTGCTAATAAAACTGATCAAACACGCCTTTAGTCGCGCTCAGTGATATAAGGGTTATAGCTAGGATCGTCCTTACTGTGATGGTTATCATTTTTTGTTAAGTGCATTTTATTTAACATGCCATGTGGTACATACATTTAATATGCAAGATAACAATCGTGATTTTGTCCCTGGTGTGGCATTGAAAGTGGATTATAATATTGTTATATTGATGTACACAGAATAATTGTTCTATTTGCCCCTGACACTAGTAATATTGATAGCTTAATGTCGCCCGCTGAGGTCAGCTAGATATACTAATATTTTTAAACAATATAACATCCCAGTAAAATGTAATCACACTTATTGCATCAATAAGTATTTTATACATGGACTACATTATTCATAATTATATCCTTACGATGCTAATAATGTATAATTTTCTCTCGCGACTGTCAATGTTCAAAGTCAAACTGACTTTGGTGGGTCGTTTTGATGAGGCTCCCGCTCCCTGGTAAAGATTCAGTATTGTGGGGAGCCTCTGTGAACGAGAGGTAGCGTGCCCGGCCTCAGACCGCCAAGGCTCGAATTTCAAATTTTGTGTCTGGAGGGCAGTGTCATATCAGTCATCTCACCATCCTGGATGTTCTCCTTGCCCAGTTTAGCCTATATGTGGCCTTAAAACCCATTCATTCATTCATTCATTCATTCATGCATTTATTCATTCATCCATTCTCATGAGGCAATTTGTGGTATTTGCGAGGTGCACGACCAAAGATTTGTCAACGTTATTATCTGCATGCCATGCTAAGAAAACTTAACAGCGTATCGTTTTGCCATCGTCTTCATCTGTCTGTCTGTATATATGTCACATCCAGTGAAATATCGCGCCATCCTGTGGTCGGAAAACAAAATCGAGTGGTCGGCAAAACCTTCAAGTGTTTTAAAATTGTTGGATTAAAATACGATTTTCATCGCAAATGTTTTTTCTAGACGAATTGATGATGTGATCAATCAATTATAGTACAATCTACCTAAATTAGCATCGTTTTTCAATTCTTTTCCGGTAAACTTTCAATCCTTTGCCGGTAAACTTTAACAAACAACATGTTTTGATGTGTGCCTTCTGTGTGTTGGTTTTCAGAGGAGGTGTTTCACAGCAACACGGCCCACTGGCTCTCACCTAAAAACCGCTACGTCTGCTACGCCATGATAGACGATACACACGTACCACTGTACAAGTTCCCCTACTACGGCGACGGTACGGACATCTACGGCGAAGTGAGAGAAATCGCGTATCCCAAGGTAGGCGACAGTCACTGCCATCACAAGATGTGTGTTCTGGGATTAGGTCATGCCATTTTGTATTCGATGAATTGTACTCAATAGGCCAACATGCCGTGTTATGCATATATGCTACATAATTATGTAGCTTATGTGCTTGATCCTTTCAGCTCGAGGACCGACTTTAGACGTCAGAATCTGACGTCTGTAGACGTCAGATTCTGACGTATAAAGTCGATCCCCGCACTGTAAGAATTACAAATTTCAAACGGCCGTACACCAATGACATACGTATTCAAATGAAGCGGAAAGAGCTAACTGAGACATTTATGATGATTTTAGATTGAAAAAAACTTTTGTTCTCCATGTTTTATACAAAACTATTTCAACGTGGTGATGATTAAAATAGAACTAAGTGTAAATCATACAGTAAGGACTACTACTTGTCGAGTAAGCAATTACTGCTGTTTGTTATTGTACGACAATGCTGAATATCTCACTCTGTGTCCACCAATGTAACAAAATAACAGCTGCATTTATACCGCAGCGATCAATTACAAATTATCACTGATTATGTCGTGATCATACTGGTTATTATGGTTATGAACAGTCAATGACCTTGTCTGAAATTACCAATATAATAATGTAGCAGGTGTCGGTACATTTAATTTCAGAGGTCATCGCGTTATAACCAGACACATCCCAGAGAACACACGACGCTCAACCAACATTCACCCAACAATGGGTGAATGTTTCTTTTTTGCTGAGATCTGTCGTTGCCATCATGTCTGCGTGGAAATGTCATAAGTGCAGGTGAAAATAACCTGATGGCAGACCTATAGCCCATCACGAAAACAATCTGATTCTTTTTGTATGTGTGTCACAGCCGGGATTATATCTAGTTCTGACGTCTCATTTGCTGCATTTATCCTTGACATTTGCTTTGTTATTTTAACCCTTTCAGTTCGGGGACCATTTTTATACGTCAGAATCTGACGTAAGAAGACGTCAGATTCTGACGTATAAAGACGGTCCCCGCCCTGAAAGATGTAAAATATTTAAAATGGTCGTAGACCCATAACATAGGTATTCAAATAAATCGGAAAGAGCTGACTAAGACATTATTGATGATTTCAAACTAAAAATTACCCTTAATTATCTTGGTTTATACAAAAATATTTCAGATTTGTCAGGGGTAATCTGGCATTCCAGAAGCAATTACCAACCTCAAGTGAATTAAACAACAATAGACTCGTAGAAAAAATGGTACTTAAGGCTCTCTGCTGTATTTCTCATTTAGTTAAGGGTTACTCATACATACCTTTATCTTGCTTTACAACAAAGAACCTCCAAGAACCATTTTGCTATGACTATGCGTTTAAATTAATCTTTTGATTTGCAATTGGCGTTTTATTTGTGAGTCACATACTGAAAGGTCTAAGGGAACCAGGAGATCCTGACAAAAACAGATAGAATGCTATTAAACGGATTTCTGTTGTTTCAAACCTTTTGTAAAGGGCACAATGTGAAGGGACTATATCACATGACAACACGTGACACTGATGAACTTAGCACCGCTGCCGACTGCTGCACCTTATGACCTAGGATGAAGTGACATACATCATGTTCTTTATGTCTTTCCAAAATACATGTGATGTCACTTCATGTGATGAAATGTGTTACAAATGTCGTTTAATATGCGTAATATATGATTATAGAAGAACAAATGTACATTATGCACGATATATCTAGTCACCTTTGCGAACAAAGTGTCGCATATGTCACTTTGTGAAGTACAATGACTCTTTAATCTCAACAGGATCGTTTTTATTTTACAGGCTGGTGACAAGCACGAGAGCATCAATCCCCGTGTTAAACTGTACGTGGTGGAAACGGTGAATACGCTGGCAGTACACAAACACCTGAAAGCTCCCTCAGAGATAGGAAGGTCAGTATTACAGAAAACGCGCCAAACACGAGACGTTGAACCATTGCTGTTTTAATGTTGAGCCGGCGTCGCAGACGGTGGGCCAACATTAAAACAACAGTGGTTCAACGCCTCGTGTTGGCTTTGAAGGCCTTTAACCCTTGCTCCACCAAACACAACTGTAGTTGTTTTTATTATTTTTAATCTATTTTATTAGAAGTTTAAATCCCATTTATTGGGAATTGAATAGGTGTTTAAACTTCAAGGTTTGCAAATTCTCAGTCTCAAGCTTACCATGTATGAGTAATCTTTACCCACTTGATTTTGTGGGTCGCGGTAGCGAGACACGACTACAAGTTGGTGAAACGTTGAATTATTTAATTTAACTATTCAAGTATTCAACGATTTCCACAGCATATGCTATCATCGGTCATGTTTTCTATTGCAGTGACTATTATTTGACACGAGTTCAGTGGCAGGACGAGACGCACGTGATGGTGGCCTGGACAAATCGGGCACAGAACAAGTCGGTTCTCATGTTATGCGAGGCTGGAACGGCAGACTGTTATATAGTAAGAAGTTATATTATAACCTTACAGCATTAGATTTATTCCGGCAATTTTCTCCCACTGTAATACTGGCTGAATTTGTCACAATAGTACCAAACTGAATAACAATATTTTCTTCATACTAAATGAATAACTTGAAATCATAGATCATAATACTCTTCAAGATAATATAATAATATGACTATGTATCTAATAAGAAGACAACTTTTTTTTACGCAAATGAAGAATCAATGCAAATCATTGGAATGATTATCAATTAGCTGTCTGTTCATTTTTTTCCAGAATTTGATTGAAGAAAACAGCAAGGGATGGGTAGACATTGTGAGTACTATACTAAGCATTGAAGTTTCTGAAAAGTTTACTTTTTAAAACATATATCTGAGCGATTTTATTGTAGACGTCAGATTCTGACGTATAAAGGCGGTCAACGCACTGAAAGAAATATAATATTTATAATGGCCGTATACCCATAACATAGGTATTCAAATGAATCGAAAAGTGCCAACTAGGACATTTATGATGATTTCAAATTGAAAAATACCCTTTGGTCTCCATGGTTAATACAAAAATACTTCAGCGTTGTAAGGGTTAACCATGTGCTTTGTATTATTTTCTGTAGCCCCAGCCTATCTTCACAGAGAGAGGACAGTTCTACTTGATGGTGCTGCCACAGCGCGAGAAAGACAGAGGACACTGGAAACACATAGCCATGATTCCCTCCCAGGTAGGTGACCAAGCATTAAAGGTGTGGTCAACTGTCAAAATTCGCGGGACAAGGGTCCCCCAGAAGGCAATAGTGCCCGTGGGTAGGCCAAGGTCCTATTCCATAATAATACTAAATATGCGCTTCATACCCAAAGCCTCATTAAGAGCAAGTTCTCAAATCACAGCAAAGTCATATATACTTGAGCGACATCTATGAGTTAATAATTCAAAGCACTTTGCCCTTGCCCCTACTTGGTCGCTGGCTTGTAAACAAACTGACTGTATTACTGCTGGGATTTGGAAACTGCTTGACCCCAAAAGCTTGTATTGTCACTCAGTAAGCACAAAACATGACTTCATGCAATGTTGGACCAACGTCGAAAACGTTGGGCCGACGTTGTGTAAATGTTATACAAATGTCTTGTGTTTGCTGGGCTGCAGGAGGACTTTGCCTCAAACATTGTATATTTATTCAATGTTGGTTCAAGGTTGGGCAAGCGTCGCAGACGTTAAACTAGCATTAAAACAGCATTGGATCAATGTCTCGTTTAAGTAGTATCTTGTAATCAGTTCAGTGGCTATATTAATGCCGTCAATCTGTACTCAATAGGCAACTGTTGGCCTACACTTGACCGTCCCAGGCATGCGCATTTTGCAGTTAAACACAGGGATTCATGCCACTAAAAATCATATAATTAAGATTATTTTTTACCTTTTTTTTTATTTCCATTAGACTAGATAAGTGTATCTGAACTTTACTAATAGGAATATTATCTATATGTCAGAATCTGACGTCCATAGACGTCAGAATCTGACACCTGAAGTCGATCACCGCACTGAAAGAATATTTATCATTTATATTATTTAATCAACCGCTTTAATGATTAAAATTCAATCACGTCACAAAATTATGTTAAGTCGGGAGGATGGACCAACATTTAATCAATATTGTGGAAACGCATCGTGTTATCTGAGATTGGGGCTACGAGATTTTAAACTGTGGTTTGAATAATTATCTGTTTTATTTAATTTAAAGCCAGGAGGGAATTACGACGTGAAGAAGACGTTTATCACACGAGGTCTGTGGGATGTGGAAGAACTCCTAGCTGTGGACGAAAAGAAGAAAGATGTGTGAGTATAGTAACTGCCTTGTAAATATGGCGGCCTATTGAACAATGTTGGTCTAATGTTAGGCCATCGTCGTAGACGGTGGTAACGTTAGACCAACATGAGTTCAATGTCTTGATTGCGTTGCTGTCTTGCAGACGTGGATCGACTTTAGACGTCAGAATCTGACATCTATAATTAAATCTAAGACTGAATGAGTAAAATATTTACAATGGCCGTAGACCCATAATATAACATAGCTATTCAAATAAAGCTGAAACATCTAGCTGAGACGTTTATGATGATTTCAAATTAAAAAATCCCTTCGGTCTGTTGGTTTACATTCCAGCGTTTTAAGGATTAATCATGTTGCAAAGCAAATAAAACGAAAACGTTTAAATTGTTCGCGACAGATAAACGTTGAATAAATTAATCTGCAATATGTTTATTTCTATAAATAAACATGTTTTCGTCGTAATTATAATGTATGGTTTTATAGTCACAATATGGATTTTATTTATTACGTTGGGTCAACGCTGATGGGGAAATATATTTTAAAATATGCAAACGATATAATTATAAATGTCATCACAATAATACACAGTAAAATGTGACATATAAAATATATTGAATTCAAGTTGAAAATGTATAATTTCCCTTTTTGTATTTAATTTACCGATCAATGCTGGCGATAATGGACTTTGTGGAATTGGTGGTAAAAATGGTGGAAAATAATAATTAACTTTATGGCGTTGTTTGATGATTTTTCAGATATTTTACCAGATTTGGTGAGGACGGGAAGACCAAACATCTCTATAGGTATGTATAGATGATATGACCTAATTTAGCTAGGACAATATAGTACCATAGATATCATAGCCTTCAGCCCATAAAATAAATAATTGTTCAATTTTTATCGTCAACATGCCAAGCATAAGATTCAAGATACATTTTAATTGCATATTTGATGTGACTGTGTTTATCACACTATGAAAAACCGACAACGAAACTAACAAATTATAAATTAAAATGCAATATTTTTTTCGCATATTCTATAGCTTTTCACTCTAGCCATTTCAGTGCGAGTACCAAATTTAGCCGTCACAATCTGATCTCCGTGGACGTCAGATTTTGACGTCTAAAGACGATCCCCGCACTGGAAGGGTTAAAATAATAATTATTGCCGTAGACCCACAACATAGGTATTCAAATGAACCGGAAAGAGCTAACTAAGACACTTATGATGATTTTAAACTGATAAAGCCCCTCTGGTCTGTTGGTTTATATAAAGATATTTTAGCGTTGTGAGGGTCACATACAGCGCGGGGATAGACTTTAGTCGTCAGAATCTGACGTCTGTAGACGTCAGATTCTGACGACTAAAGTCGATCCCCGCACAATAAGAGTAAACATATTTATAATGGTCGCAGACCCATACCATAGGTATTCAAATGAATCAGAAAGATCTAGACTTTTGTGATAATTTCAAATTGAAAGAACCATTTAGTCTCTAATGTTTAAACAAAAATAATTCAGCGCTTCAAGGGTTAAGGGCTAACAATAGTAACACACAGCACCCCTTGTCTTCCAGGGTGGGTCTGCCTCCTTCCAAGACGCCTGCAGAGTGTATTTCTTGTTTTCTGGAGGAGGCGACGGGAGATGAGGACTACTACTACACTTACGAGGAGGATGAGGAACCTCAGGAGGGGGATGAGGCGGCGAACCCCGAGCCAGAGGAGAAGCACTGCCTGTACGTGACGGCCAGCTTCAGTCATAATGGCGCCTACTACATACTGCACTGCCAGGGTCCCGGCGTCCCTATACACATCTTCAAGAGCACCGTAGACGAAAGACGTGAGATTTTACTGCAAATTTTACTTAGGGATTCGTTGCGACTGAGGGCGGGGGACCTGGTGACGTGGTTAAAGCTGCCTGCTTGGACAGTTAGACATCGCGGATTGGAACCCCACTCTGGCCTCTTCAAGGCTCAAAGAAACGAAATGTTTTTCCCCGCTCACTCGTAATGATTCAACATTATGGGAAACCTCCGTGACCGAGAGGTAGCGTGCTCGACCTCAGACTGCCAGGGCGCGAATTTTGAATGCTGCGTCTGATGGGCAGTGTCAACTCATTCATCTCACCACTTCCGGGAGATTCTCCTGGCCCAGTTTAGCCCTTATGGCCACAAAGGTGACCTAAAACCCCATTCATGTCATGCGGCTGAGCGTCCAGAAAATATAAAACGTTTAATTAAAGCTGGATTAAAGTTGATTTAGCATCGTAGACGGTGAGCCAACATTAAGCCATTATTGGTTTAACGTTTTGTATTTGCTGGGTAGTAAATGATACCAGAAATACATAAGACATGTGTCTTATGTATTTCTGATGATTTTTACGAGCAATATCTGTTTTTACTTTATTTATCGGATGCGTTATTCATCTACTGGTTATTTAATGCTGTGTCAGCGTCGCAGACGGTAGTCGAACAATAAATTAACATTGAGGTATTATCGTCTGTTTATTGAGCATACATGTAGATACAGAATTCCCACTTCATTAAAAAGTATTGAGTTGGACTAAATTTATTTCAAATAAAACAAACAAAATGAAAATACTACCAAACTGATATACTCTCTCACTATGTGTGTATCTCACACCTCGCTAATTTGTACGCTTATTCTTGTAGACATTGTTATTGAAGACAATGCCGAACTTCAGTCAAAACTTCAGAAAAAAGCCATGCCAAGAAAATTATTCTTCCAAACAGAGGGTCCAGAAGGGCATGGTAAGAACTAATGACTGTCAATAATGGTTCTATTGTATGGCATGATTTGGACAATGATTTGTAGAAACATCAATTTGAATGCTCATATTCTATATCAGAAATCATTCTTAGCTGGTTTTGATAAAGACATATTTTAGTTAGGTATTAGCAATCTGCATCATCATATCATGTTTCTGTACCAAACAGATTATAATATATCTATTGTAATATAAAATCTACATAATATGTTTCTGTACAAAGACGTCAGTCCAGTATTTATAATAATTTACGTGTGTTGACAGATATAATAAATCGATCGGTAAGTACATATGCCATGTTTCTGTACAAATAATTCAGTCCATTATGTCTAATATGTCCACGTGTGTTGGCAGTTATCTCTATAAGTGTGATGCTGCCACCAGGACTGAACGAGGAACATATTACAATGTACCCCATCCTGGTGCATACGTGAGTTATGGAACGCTCAATTCTCGTTTATTGTTTATTTGTAATTAAACCATTTTTTTACCAAAACAATCTTTGCATAACAACTGAAATAATTGATGTTTATCAATTGCAGTGCTGCTAAAGCAATCTAATCTAATTTACTAGAATAATGTGTAGTAACTAACCATTTCTCATTTCATTGAGATGTGTATATATTGAAAATGTTTAGGCCATTGTGTCTATTGTTATTGTAAGCCATTGTATCTATGTGAAGCATATATGTATTAATCAAGAGCTCCGAAATATAAAATAAAGCTTTATTGATAAGAAAACCCTTTGCCTGTAGTAATTTTATCCCTTTACGTGCAAGTTGTCTTTCAATTTTCATCCATCTGAAGTTGTGACTCACAAATTCAAATTTTACATTCTAATTATGCAGGTCAGTTTATTTTGTCTGATGTGTTTCCACTCACAGGTACGGAGGCCCGGGAACACACAGAGTGACGGAGAAATTTCACGTCGGTTTTGAGAACTATTTAATCAGCGATAAAAACATGATATACGTGATAATAGACGGTCGTGGCAGCCCAGGTCGCGGGGATCGTCACCTGCACGCCACGTACCGTAACCTGGGTACGGGGGAGGTGCAAGATCAAATCACAGGCACTAAGTAAGTACAACGAAGAGCAAAAGGTCGTATCCCAGTGAACACTAAAAATTTGTATAACATTTGTACAATGTTGGACCAACGTCGAAGACGTTGGGCCGACGTTGTACAAATGTTATACAAATGTTTTGTATTTTCTGGGATACGACCTTTTATTCTTCAGGTTAGTTGATTGTATTTATCTATTTATGTCCATGTGTACATCGTTTAATTGTGCGTTCATTTATTCAGTATTCTTGTTACAACTCCATGTAACGCATTTCTCGACTTGTAGTGTCTTGAATTTGGGTGTCAAATCGAAAAAAGATATTTCTATTTCCATTAAAACCGTTCCTTGAAAATTGTCGTTCTAAAAAACCACTAGGTGCAGGAAATTACCTCAGGCGTCAAAGATGTAAAATTATGTTTTGATGCATAGTGAGGGCTTAACCCTTACAGCGCGGGGATCGACTTTAGTCGTCAGAATCTGACGTCTGTAGACGTCAAATTTGGACGTCTAAAGTCAATCCTTGCACTGTAAGAATAAAAAACATTTCTAATTGTATACCCATAACATAGGTATTCATGGTTTATTCATGGTTTATATAAAAATATGTCAGCACTTTAAGGCTTAAAGGGTTGAAAGCTTAATTATAACCATGGTAATAGCAATGTGTGTTTTGTTGGACAAAATATTAGCAGTTATCCTGCTAAGTTAATTAATTTATTTTTTCACCCACTTGAAGTATGTCTCTCTACCCCGACCCACAACTTGAAGTGGGTGAAAAATACTCATATTTGTTTAATTTGAGACCAAACATGTGTAAGTTTTGATGTTTCAACGCACATTTCGTTCCCAAATAATAGCGATTTAATCGGCTTATAAAATAAATTAAACTCTAATCGCGATTACCTGGTTAAGAAGTTGGTTAAGGATATATTTATTGACCTTCTTGTACAATTAGAGCTATTTTGTAACAACTCGACCTCTTGATTAAATGACCATATCACCTCCAAAACGTACACATAATTGACCGCTAGTATTAAGTTTGTTTTGTATTTTGCAGATTTATTATTGAAGAGCTTCCCTACGTAGATGTAGAACGAATAGGGATCTGGGGCTGGGTGAGTAGTCAAATTATGTAATAAATATTGGTAGCGTTGGTAGCGTTAGTTGTAGTAATTGTAGTGCTTAATAATATTACTGTATCTGCCCGGATATTACACTCTAAACGACATAGGTTTTTTTAAAAAAAACCTTCAGTACTTTTACCATGACCCCAGGGTTGCATGGAAAAAGTACTGAAGGGTTCTTTCTAAAGAACCTATGTTGTTTATAGTCTGATTCACATTAAATTCATCAACCGGGGGGAATAAATTTCGCGGATATTTCAGTCAATTCTCAATCAATTTCATAAAATTTTACACACACTATTTTCCATTTATGTCGTGACTACCCTTAAAGTTTTGCGAAGTATTTTAGAAGTTAGAGTTAGACCATTTGGCATGTAATAAAATTTTGAAACGAAGCTTATGGGTTTATCAGTTTATAGAGGTCAACATTTTTATTTATTTACCACATGTCAAATGGTCCAACTTTTAAAATACTTATCAAAACTTCGTGAAACCTTCAGGGTAAAAATGAAATGAAATGAATCGGGCTTTAGGCCACCTTTGTGCATATATAGGCTAAACTGGGCCAGGAGAACCTCCTGAGGATGGTGAGATGATTGAGATGACACTGTCCTCCAGACACAGGATTCGAAATTCGAGCCCTGGCGGTCTGAGGCCGAGCACGCTACCTCTCGGTCACGGAGGCTCCCCACAATACTGACTTTCACACGTGGATGGGGAAGAAACATTTTTGTTTCTTTCAAACCGCCAAGACCGGGAACCGAGCCCCGAACTCTGGCTTGAAAGGCAGCGGTGCTAACCGCTACCCTAGGGCCCCCGCCCAACTTCAGGGTAGTCACGACATGAATGGAAAATAGTGTGTGTAAAATTTCATGAAAATTGGTTGACTAATGACTGTGAAATCGGCGAAAATTGTTCACCACGGTTAATGTGAATCCGTCTATAGAGTGTAGCACCAAGCCCTGATTGTCATATTTCCCTTTTTTAGTCATACGGAGGATTCGTGACAGCCCACGTGTTGGGAGATGATTCCACCCTGTTTAACAGCGGTGTAGCTGTGTCACCAGTCACTGATTGGAGATATTACGGTAAGCGAGCTCTAGCCATGCAAGCAAACCTTAGATTTTCATCAATGTCGGTTTAATGCTGGCCCATCGTCTGCTACGCTCCTGATAGATCTGTGTATACAGCTTCAACATGTTTAAAATAAAATGCCACTGAAAATGATTTAAGAATTGTGATAGATGCTCATTTCTATCAAATAACTTAATTTGCGCGTGTCTATTTTCACAATTAAAAGTATTTTTTTGTCATTTGAAGCTGAAAATTGCGCTGGATATTCCAGCTTCACATGAATGAAAAATAGCTGCTAGCAGTTCAGCAGCACCAGGGTTACATCACCTGGTAGAAATAAGTTGTGGTCGGTACAAGATAACTGTGTCGAGCGGATATATCGAGAAGCGTTGAAAGTCGCTCGATTTATCTACACGATACAAATGACTGATGTGCTACCGCTAGTTTGGTTGTCATAGCAACCATCTTGCAGTACTATTTCATAATTTGATGTATAGTCCCTAGTTCTTGATTATGCAATGTTACCCCAAAAACGGTATAATTGCATACTTTAAGACATAAAAACATTACACATTATTGCATAATTTTAAAAGCTCCATTATTCTTGCATTTTGTCTTAATTTTTTTGTTAAATTCAAGGACATACATTTTAAAGATTTTCTACTCGAAATAGTCTCAACATTTTGTTGAGCTTATTTGATGTTCTATATGTTTGTTACAGATACAGCGTACACAGAAAAATATATGGGATTAGCTAATAGTAATGATAACTATAAAGGCTATGATGTAAGTGGAAACATTACACTCCTTTTAAAATAAAGTTTGCTTAGAGTCAATTTAAGGCCGACTTTGAAGATTTGAGCCCCACCAGGATCGTCTGATCACGAAATAATCCTGGTGGGGCTTACCCATTAAAGCGCTGAATTATTTTGTATAAATCATGGAAACCAAGGTTTTTTTTAATTTGAAATCATCATAGATATCTTAGTTAGCTCTTCTCGATTAATTTGAATACCTGTGTTAATGGGTCTACGACCTTTACAAATATTTGTCTTCTTACAGTCCGGGGATCGACTTTAGTCGTCAGAATCTGACGTCTACAGACGGATTCTGACGACTAAAGTCGATCCCCGCACTGTAGTGGTAAATCTTCAAAGTCGAGCTCACATTATTTCCATACTATCAACATTTTAGACAGATGATTTTATGCGATTTTTTTTCATACATTTTAACACACTTATGTTATGAATTCTGAATTAGGAATTAGTATGATAGACAGGAGGGAAATTGTTCAGCTAAATTGGTGAGAGTTTTAGATTTTTAGCAAACGTCACCAATGTCATTCTTGTTTCTGAGGTGGTCAGCTGTGTTCTTCAAGTAATTGAAAATCATCTACTTGAGTTTTAAAAAAACAACTAAACAGTTGCATCTATTCTACACCATATTAATATGATGTAATTGAAATAATTGTACAATGTTTTCTCTGTTACTATATTTATTTCACCTATGCTACCTCGTTTTGTTGCAGAATGCCAATGTGTCAAATAAAGTGAACAATATGCGTGGAAAAAATGTATTGTTGATTCACGGCACGGCTGACGGTAAGGAGCATAATAATGCTGTTTTAATGTGTCGGATTCGTTCGTTCGTTCATTTATAGAAATTTTATGACTCACTCATCCATTTTATATAATTTTCAACGTCATGAGAATCAACGAGTGAATTTTATTTACCACAGCCCTTTTAGGCTACCACAACGTTCCTTAACAGCGTTTAACGCTTCCATTCTTAGCTATTTTAAATTCATTTGAAGCTAGAATAAAAAAAATACTTTATAAGTGCAGATAGTCAATTGTTAAGTGTGTGATGAAGCTGTGAATGAGAAGATACCAGTCTGAAATTAGACCTTTCAAACTTAAATTTACAATTGAAAATCATCATCCACCTATTCTCGACTTTCTGTTTTTATGACGAGGTCTTAACGTTAACGGCACCTTTGTTCCAGATAACGTGCACTTTCAACACACAGCTCAATTCACCAAGTCTCTAACGAAAGCGGGTGTCACCTTCGACGTTCAGGTGGGTATGCAGGCGTAAATATACATTTAGAATTAGGTATTATTATGTACATTATCGGGGTTCTTAGAGCAATTGACCAAGATCTTGACCATTTGATCAGCTGAGATGGCCATCGCGACCAATGATATCCGTAAGATATGGTGTCCATCGCTTTGTGAATACCGACCCAGGACAGTATTTAAAGCCAACTTTTTTTCTTGGGCATTCCTTTATTAAATTGATTTTCTTTGCTCTCGTTTCAGATATATGCAGACAAAAATCACGAGCTCGCGGGTGAGGACACTAAACGTCACATGTACCAGAAAATCACAGACTTTCTTATCAACGATTGTTGGGATGGCGGCGAGCTGCGACAGAAAGAATTCGTCGAAGAGTAGATTTATAATAAAAATAATCTGCGAAGAGGGAAGCTATGAAGTGAACAGTTTCAGTATTTTTAGCAAACACCGGACGCCGACTCAATGCTGGTTTAATGCTGGGCCAGCGTCGTATGCTGGCCCAGCATTATGCCAGCATTGGGTCGGCGTCTCGTGCTCGCCGGGTTCTCACAGATTTGCTGCTGAGATTTGACCCTCTGCTGGTTGAAAGGGTCAGGTCAAAAGGTCAAATGTGGAATAGACAGTTGTTCAATTGAATTATTTCAAACGCCAGGCACTTTTAGTCGCTTTGAGTTTGGTCGATTAAGGGGATCCAACACTCACAGCTTCCGCCACAAAAAGAAATGTAAATTGAGCTATAATGCTGCGGGCTGTAATTTATCAGTCCGATATTCTGAGCGAGTGAGAAAACTTTCCCAAATATATGTCAACCGAATTTATAGCAAGCATTATACGTTGACCCAATATTGGTTCAACGGTGGGCCAGTATTGACGACGCCAAGCCCAAAATTAATCTGACATTGTGTCAACGTTTTGTTTTTATTTCATTTTATGAATGTAAATATATAATCGTCTCCTAAATTAGTAGCAGTCTTAAGAGGGATAAATTAGCAAAATAAACAATTGATACATTATCGGATTTTTTGTTTGGAGGGCAGTGTTATCTGATTCATCTCATCATCTTCAAGATGTTCTCCAGGCCGAGTTCAACATGTACTTGCACATTGGCCCAAATCTCCAGTCATTCATTAATTCATTCATTCAATATACATGTATTATCCTGATGTATTTAACTGTTGTCAAGTTCACGGTGGGCAGTAAATAATTATTAGAAGTAGTCACCTGATACTTGATACAAGTTAACAAAATTTGCCATCGTCACTACTACTTTACAAAGTGGCAGATAAACCTTTTTATATCCAAGGGGACGAAATATATAGTGTTAGAACAATTTTATGAAGCATTTTTAAACCCTCAGGTGTAGGACATTAGGTAATTTTTCAGGGTTATGATTTGTTTCAAAATCAGAGTGGCCATGGTTCCTTGTATCACACAAAGCAACATTTGCATTGATATCCAGTAACCATCCTAATTCACGAAGATACTTCCTGAATTAATTAGCGAATTTCCTTTCATCACATTTAAGGTCATTGAGAGGACGTAGTACTAGATACACGAATAACTATGACTTCCATCAACTGTGATCTTTTAAAATATGAGTATTTTTTCTTTTTATTTAAGACCAGTGATGAGAGATTAGTCTTGCTGATTAAAGGTCCGTAAAATATACGAGCTTGTTTATGTGAAATAGCAAAAAACAGCCACATCTTAGCAAACAAGAGGGACTCACTCAATGCTGTTTTAATGTCGGCCCATTGGAACAGCATTGGGTGATTACCCCGTGTTTGCTGGGATGTGTGGCCAGAATAAGTGTTTGACGCGACATCCTCTTGGGCAAGTTGAGTATGTTGTATTGCTCTAGACACATCATAACAATTCACACAAAACAAACAGCCTGATAACCTATAGAGCCTTTTCATATTTCCCAATTTTTTGCGTTGAACCTTATATATGAAATTATTTGAAGGTAGGAAAATTTTAGAATAGTACCCTTGGATGCTGAAAGGGTGTATATGAGACATATAGTCACTTTGTAAAGTGTCGGATTCACCCTTTCATTTCTAGGGATACGATGTTGATAATGTGCCACATGGTAACATTGTTGTCGAATATTAATCAATCAAAAACTTTGGTGGCTGGAATCGAACCCGTTTATTTTGTAGCCGGGTGTGGCCGACTGGAGTGATTCCATACAATTAGCTATTTGGTCACACTGGTTCCACTCGGCCTCACGATGTGAGGGTCGGTTGGATCGATTCGCGGGCTGGACAGTCTAAAAACTGTTACAATTCCCAGGAGAAAAGCACCTCCGATCTGTTCCTTCACGTTTTATTAACACTACATAAGTGTACGCTGTAACATATCGATTTAGTATTATTATTTGCTTAAACTATAAAACATTCCATGTAGAAGCGTGTTGGTTGAGTTGTTGAGAGTGAATTTTAATATTGACACTGTCCAAGTAAAGTGGGCCACTCTACCCCAAACCACGCCCACTCCGCAAAGTGACTGTAGACTGTGAAATAATGACCCCTCAGAATGTAAAGGTGTAGCTTCACTCGGTAAAATTTGAAAAACACCTTATCAATTCAAAGATTAGCTGTCTAAAACGTTGCTATAATTCTATTCCCAAACATAGCTATGGCTGTATACAAAAATATCTGCTGAACATATAGGGGCAACTAGACTTTATATTGTCCCCTAGAATGCAACGTGTTGTAAGTGCCACTGTAAGGAATGGCACTTACAACACTTTGACTGCCAGGGAACGATATGGATGATGGTGATTGCAGAGGGTCTGAGCGTCATGTATATAAAATTGCTTTCTGACCCTTTGTGCTCAACGTCAACCATACTGTGAGATTTGTTGTTTGTGTTTTCATCAGGTGCTAGTAATGAATAGTTAAGCCCCTTAAGCACCCTGTCCCGTCTATGCTACAAACAGCATTTTTTAATACAATTTATTGAACAAAAAATAACATCATATTAGGTTTTATTACTATCAGAGTTAACCCTTTAAGCGCTAAGGTCGTTCATAATCATTACTAGTCTGATTTAGCAGGTTAAATCACAGTTATTGTGAATGAAATGAGTGTTTAAACATCAAGATTTGCAAAGTCTGATCTCAAGTTAAACTAAGATTTTCAGCCACTTGAAGTTGTGGGTCGCGGTAGCGAAACACAACTTCAAGTGGGTGAATTCAAGATATCTTAGCGGGTAAAGGGTTTATATTGCCAGCCTGCTTAACATGCTATTAGATGATGATTTTCAATTTCAATGTGTACTTTTAACATTGTTGGTGGTATACTGTAAAATGTCGTTTTGATGTGAGAAGATATATTTGCAAACGTAATTTTTCACACATGGTATTCTAGTGCACAATCGGCGTAACAGTATGTATAACATTATAACAACTGTTCAATTACAGACATGAGAACATGTATATTGCTAGTGTATTCACAGGGAACAATAATAAACTGATATATAAAAATCGAATTACGCCATAAATTGTGATCCACATACAATTCGACATCATATGTTTTTGAAAGTCTCGAGCTGAGGACCAGGGTAAAAGGATGATAAATTAACCAGCCCGGGGAATTACCAATTGATTTTGAAAAAGATGCATTCAGTATGCCTTTTCATATATGAAAAATAACGTCTCAAGCAGCATTCACAAGGCTTATTATTTTGTGTTTGATATTGTAAATACATTTTTTTCATTTTGATAGCAAATTACACACATACGTTTAATTATTGTCTTGTTACGAAAGCGTATTTTGAGACTTCATTCAAACACATAAGTCCTGAATCACCACACGAGCGCAGTCCTCAACCCTTTCCAAGGAAGTGCTTAATGATAACAATATTTTTTTTCATTTGGCACACACTCGTAAAGGTTAACCCTTCTGCTGCTGAATTTTTTTTTTGTTCATTTAAAGCTGGAATTGCTGACGCAATTTTTCAGCTTCAAATGACAAAAATGAGTGTTTATTTATTTAAATAGACAAAATAGCAAAATAAGTTATTTGATGAACTGGCATTTTTAGTAAACGATTTTATCAATCTCGGTGGCATCATGCCTACAAATATACGGTTCTTTTTTATTGTTTATATTAGATTTTGAATCAAAACATATGACATATTTTGGGGGGTAATTTGTCTTTTAAATGTTCTTGTTAGGGTCCTTGCAAAGTTGAACAAACTCCAGACATAAAAAAATGGATAGATCTCACCCCATCCACCCACCCCTCTATCAATTTTTTTTTTGGAAACCAATAATCATCAAAGATTTTAATTTTTTTTGTTTTTCAATCTTTTATTTTCTATCCAAAATGGCCCTGGACCCACACACCCACTTCCAAATTTTTCATGGATGTTTGGAATTTTTTTAACTTTGCAACATCCCAGAAATAGTCAGTTGAAATGGTCGACAACACCTATAGCCGTGCTCAGCGCTAATGGTAAAGGGCTAGGAAGGTCTAATGTATGCTTCCGATATGCAACAGGGCACATCACCCAGCTATTAAACACGAGACATTGAGACAGTGTTGGTTTAATGTTGGGCCAGCGTCGTAGACGGTGGACCAACATCAAACCAACACTGTCTCAATGTATCGTGTTAGCGGGGTACAGACCTCAAACTAAACTAAAGAAACGTGTAAATAATATTCCTCTATCTTAAAATGAAATCACAACAGAATTTCCTCTGCATGTGCATTGATAATTATCCTTGAAGACCGTAGCTCAAACATAATATTGATGTGTGTACATAATATTATACGGTATGACAAGAGTGGTATATTTTTCCGGTTTCTTATTTCTAGTTGTTGTGACTGTGATGTCAGAAAATTAGCGAGATGCCGAGAGGAGCTAATAATTGTTAATATTTCATTGAATTTAATTGTGATATTATATGGATGCACATGTTAAGTCCGTAGTGGTCATGTTATATAAGGTTGTCAGTATTGACAGATCATAATTTCTCACAGAATCAGCCCACCTACAAATCATTATTATTTTAATACAAATATTTCATTTAAAATAATCCAGTTCTTCAACCAGCAATTATATACCACGTGTTACTATGTGGCTGAGTTTTGAACATGCTCATCAAAAGTCGATGTATTCCTAATCAGATTATTGGGGAGATCAACGATCACAAATTATAACTTGAATATTTTATTCAAGTTGGTACATTTAGAGATCTAATTGGCCACGCTGCTTACTATCCTGTAGGCTGTATCATTGAACATATTTGTCCATACAACAGGATCTAGCTTGATAATTATATATACACATGGCATATCCTAAAGATTCAAAGGTCTTACCTGCCACTTGAATGAGTGGCAGATAAGACCCTTTAATTTAATAATCAAATGGTCTAAAAATTCACGTAACGTATTTAACGACTCACTTCAGAGCCCATTATTATCTGATAGTAATTTCATCCAAAAAACAAAGGATGTTAGCACTATCTTTGTTTCTGTTGTAGGCTATTGTACCATTCATCTTCTCTTCTCTTAACTTACTACCCACTCAATTAGTCAATAAAATAGGTCGTGAAGTGTAAATAAGAATTTATTTCCAGCCAGCCACCCAGCAAACACGAGAGGTTGAACCAATGCTGGCTCAATGTTGGGCCAGCGTCGTAGACGGTGGCCTAATATTAGTCCAACATTGGGTCAATGCCTCTTATTTGCTTGGTACTACTCCGCTTCATCAGTATTTCTATTTAACTGGCATCATTCTCTACACGTTCAACATTGGTGGTACATCAGTAAAATGTAAAACGTTTCCACAAACCGAGGGAACTTCATAACCCAATAGAAAAATACATCAATTCACACATCTCCCATATATATGTATTATTATTATTATGCAGTGATTAATACATCACATCGCTCTTTCATGATGCATTTAGCGCCACCCCGAACTGATGCCTGACATGTGACACCAGATCATGTGGTAAACGTTATTCTGACGTTGATGAGACGTCGTGGGGCCCAACACAATGAAAATATAAAAAATAATGGTATTATCTTTCACCCATTAGAAAAGGCAAGATCCTCTTAACTTCTCTAATGGAAATGAAATGCGAGTAAAGATAATGACAATTTTCAGATTTTCACTGCAATGGTTCCCTGGACGTTAATTTTCGACGTGAATACGAATGTCCATAACGTTATGTATATGTACACTGCTCTAAAAAGCCAAATGGCAGTATATGCCTACTTGTAAAGTAAGCAGATACTTCCCTTTGGCTTTACACGGTATGTGTACAAGTTCAATGAAAGTATTCCATAAGACAATTATAGTTCTCATGTATTTGTACATAATTACCAAGCGTCGGCACCGAGCAAGCACAAGGCGGTAACTCAATGCTGGTTTAATGTTGGGCCAGCATCGACGATGCTGGCCCAACATTAAACCGGCTATGAGTGACGCCTTGCTCGCTAGGCAGATGCTGAGTTTTACATTTTGTACATACAATTTGTTGACACTGTATTATATTTCCTTGAACTTCACACTCCTATTGTTTCTCACCAGTCATGTATTAGGATCACTGCTCAATGTTAAGGTTTGGAGTGGATTCTTTGGCAATATACTTGAAAAAAAAGGTGACGTGTTTTGTGTTGTTATTTAGGCCTACTCTCAAAAAGCTGAAATATCTCTGTATCAACCATGGAGACCAAAGGTTTTTTTATATTTGAAATCATTATAAATGTCTCAGCTAGCTCTTTCTGATTCATTTGAATACCTATGTTATGCGTCTACGGCATTATACATATTAAGCCTATTTCAGCGCGGGGACCGTCTTTAAACATCACAATCTGACATATAAAGACTGACCCCGCGCTGAAAGGGTTCAACTGTTTTTCTTTACGACTTCCCTATTAATAAATTATTATAGTCAGTCAGGTTACTGCCGGCTGCTTTGCTCGAATCACCGCCATAATCACAATCAGCGAATATTTACAGCAAATATGTAGAACTGGGGCCGTATTCTCGTACAAGTTACGATATATCGTAAGCTTCTGATTGGTCTAGATGGCCACCTCGACCAAGTCTGCGATATATCGGGTCCAGATTGCCGTGACAAATCATTCACGTCGTTGTAGATATTGCTTCTCGTTTATGCTAGGTTTACATTATGTTCCCGGCGACCACGACGACCACGACGACCACGTTTGCCTGAAGCGTAGTGCACCCTGGGATTTTGGCCCCTTTTTAATTTTTGTTAGGTCTTGCTACATTTTCTAACGGTCTCTCACGGTATGCGGGACGGGTCGCAGGTGGTCGATTCCTGGAGGCTCAAAGGCGCGGTACGGTTCGGCACCCGATCTATTACGGATGCCAATATGTTGCCTCTCGGGCCGTCACGGTCTAATGGGGTTCCTCGCGTTTCTTACGTTCTAATCAAGGACTGAGACGGCTTTCACCGGACAGCTTTGGAGCGCGTTTGAACATCTTGCCTCTTAATCGACTTAGAAAGAAAAATGTTTTTATTTCAGTAGTAGTAGTAGTAGTAAATCATTGCTTTACGTCACTTTTCGGCACAAAAGGTCTTTTAAGTGACAGTATAATACGATAAAAACGTTGTAGTCATTTGATGAGATGAATGATGTACAGATGATGATGTGAGGGTGGGGGTGATAGGGCATGGTGGGTTATTGAGAGCGTTTTCCTTCGCTCGCCCGATGTTTTTATTTCAAATCAAAATATATAAAAAAACATGATTCTTCATGATTATTTTGAATATATAGTACAATGAGCGACCACTAGTTGACCGTGTCTGAGATATATGTGGTCGCTCAGTGATCTGATGCACTGTCATATCTTCACTGCTTATCGACGGTCGCCGAAATAAGTATGCGTTTCATTAGCTCTGTTGTTATTTAGTGACACTTGCCACAACAGTGATTGTTGTGGCGAATCCTACATTTAGGAGGTCAAGGAATCTGTTAAAACTATTGCTAAATTACAATACTTGTTGTGTAATTCAAGATGGCGTCCAAAAAAATGACAAAAAATGACATAATATGACCCTGTGCACTTTTGAAGTTGATTTGTGCTTTAAAATATCTCCAGGACTTTCATTGAGTGTTATCATGTTGTTCAGGGACCTATCACGAGTCAGAATCAGGCTTTTAACATTTCATCGATAGATAATAAATGGGCAAAGACCGATTTTCAAAATGTCCGCTAGCAAAATCATCGAAAAGTCCAGGAACATGCTTCCAGTCCCACTACGGACCGTCTCAAAGTTCTGTTGCGGCTTATTACGCACTGTCACGTTTTGTTGGGTTCACCCCGTTTTACTACGGCCTGCCAGATTTCTTATCTGTACCGTGACTGCCGTGGCAAATTTTTTGACAGTTTTAAAATCTGGCACGGCAGTCACGGTCTCCTAAGTTTGTCCATACCGCGGCCCTGCGTTGCCCCACGTTCATCCCGTTTTCTCCACGGTGGCCTGAAACGTTGCCGCTGTGGCCGCTGGGAACCTAGTGTAAACCTATCATTAGCATCACTTTGCTTCACGTTTAACTTCACGTTGCTTCACAGTAACTTCACTTTACTTCACGTTTAGCGCTACGTTGCTTCACGTTTAGCTTCATGCTGCTTCACGTTTAGCTTCACGTTGCTTCACGCTTAGCGTCACGTTGCTTTACGTTTAGCTTCACGTTGCTTCACGTTGCTTCACGTTTAGCTTCACGTTTAACTTCATGTTGCTTCACGTTTAGCTTCACGTTGCTTCACGTTTAGCTTCACATTGCTTCACGTTTAGCTTCACGTTGCTTCATGTTCAGCTTCACGTTGCTTCACGTTTAGTTTCGCTTTTGGCGTCACGTTGCTTTACGTTAAGTTGCTTTCCGCACATTGTGGCAATGTCGTGACATTAGAGACACGAAATCGGGTCTAATTCTTACTCTTGCTGGATGGAAAATTAATTAGAGCGCTCTATTATATATATTTTTATCAGCTTGCAAAAAACTTCAATTGGAGAAACAATGCAAATTTACATTTGAATGGCTTACATTTGAATGAGAAATAACATACTAAAATATATAAACCATTCGGTAAAATGTTGAGACTTATTAATCAACAAATATGTTTTCACTTTTAAAATAGATACTTTTCTTCAATGGTGAAGCGATCAAAGTCATGTTATACAAATGTTTAGTGTTTACTAGGTACACATGTAAAAAAAAAATGTATAAGGAACAAACATTTGAAAAAATGGACAAGAAACATAGAATAAACTTTTCCTTATCTATCAACGGGGGGATAATTAATGATAATCACAAAAAAGCGGAATTATTTAACGATCATTTCATTAAAAAAACAGCCTTGACGACTAAAATATACGTATCCCTTATCTTCCTCGTTTTTGTAATACTAGCATACCGACTAAAATTGTTAAAAACATCTTTTTTAAATGCTAAATACTTTAAATGTAAATAAAGTAACTGGTCCAGACATAATTGGTGACATAATTTTAAAGGAATCGAGTCGTGTACTGGCAGTGCCTTTAACTAAACTGTTTAACTTTCGTATTCGCTCAAACATATTTCCAAACGCTTGGAATCATGCGCATGTCATTCATCACATACAAGTGATGATTTAATTCTTTGTAATAATTATAGGCCCATTAGTCTTTTATTATCTATTTAAAAAGTATTCGAAAAAGTAATTTTCAATCATTTTTTTCTAAATTTTTCCAATTTTTTTATAAGATTTGGCAAACGGTCTATTACATAATTTAAGTATAGGTATGGTATGCATGACACTTTCCTTAAGTTAATGGCAAGTTACCTTAGAGGTAGGGAACAACGTGCTATAATGCAAACTGTCGAATCAATGTGGAGGCCGAATACAGCTGGTGTACCGAAAGGATCGGTCATTGGACCACTTATGTTTCTTATATACATTATTGACTTGTGTAATGGCATATAATCATTTATCTGCTGATGACTGTTCGCCTTTTTAAAGACTATCACAAGTACCTTAACGCACTTAATAGAGACTTGCAAAAAAATCTAAGTTGGTGCAAGTACTGGCTTTTTGTTCATGATACACAGAAATGTGTAAGCATGTTAATTTCAAGAAAACAAATACCAACTTCACTATCCCTTATTATTCTAAGTGGTATCAAATTAAAACATTAAAAACACCTTGTTTTAATATTAACTTAAACGATGAAATGGTCTGAGCAAATACTATTTATCACAAATAAAACAAAAAAGCGAGTACATCTTTTAAGCGCCTTTAATTATTCTATGAGCAGATATATACACTTTCAATGCTATCATTGTACGCCCTTTATTTGAATACGCCGACATAATTATTGATGATTGCTTTATACAAGAAGAATCGATTATTGAAAATTTGCAATATGCAGCGTTACGTCTCGTGACAGGCGCGAAGAAAGGGACCTCGTACGAGCTAATATTCAATGAATGCGGCTTCTGCACAATGCAAAATAGAAGAATATTTCCTAAATTAATAAAATTGTTTTCGTTTATTAATCATCAAAAAAACTGCTTGAACAATAAATTATTTGAGCGGCGGTGCCTCTAGACGTGACAATTTTTTAGGGTTTTTTATTGTACATCTGAGCAGTTTAGCCGCTCGTTTTTACCATCTTCTATAAGTTTATGGAATAAATTATCTAGTAATAAGTATCCGTTTACTTTTATGCACAGGCTTTTCTAGTCTCAAAACTAAATTACTGAAATGTTCGTGTGTTAAATCAAAAGTACTCTTGCAATTCGATATTGGCGACAGAAGAGACCAATTTAACTTATCATGCATCGAAAGCCCTTTATATAGTTTTAGTGTTGCTGAAAACCTGAAACACCACAACACTATTTCTTTGTTTTTTTTCAACTATCAAGGTCAACGCCGAGAACTATTTAGCTCCATTAACAATTCTCAGGTTATCCAGGTCATTTTCGTTTGAATTATTGCTACGTGGTAGTCCAGACCTAAAATTCCTTCATAACTCTGGATTTACGTAACTACCTATTGCTACTCGGTCCACTGGTGAACAACGGCAGCATAATTATTATCATTTTAATCAAATTGTTATGCTATAAAGTGTATGTGTTTGTTATTATTGCATTGTATTATTTCAGTTGTATTTTTATTGTTATGCACGTGGAAATCATTCTATAAGATTTCAGTAGCTACTATGTTGAGATTTCATTAGCTACTATGTTGAGCGTTAACAGTCTAAATAAAGTGGCGTTACAAAATATAAACCGATAAACCGTATAACAAAGCAGTTTTCAGTAGTTTAACAAACCTTCAGAATACTGTTTAAGCGTGCAGGTTTTAAATTTACATCCGACATTCATACACGCAAATATGTTTTTAAAAATATGCTTGTACCATATTGTAAAGGGTTGTCAATAATTTAATTAGAAAAGCCTTTAAGTTTAATGAACAATATAAGCGTTTCTAAAATATATTTTCAGGAATAAAATGAGCTTATTCATTTTTAAATGTCTTATCGTGTTTGATCATTAGCCCCATTTGATTTTCAAAGTTAAAAAGTGGGCAGAACGAAACTATAGCACATGGTCAAACAAACTAACGGCCATATCCAGGAAGGGGTTTTACGAAAAACGAGTTGAGCGTTAACAGTCTAAAATTGTTACAAAATGTTATAAACCGTATAACAAAGCAGTTTTCAGTAGTTTACCAAACCTTCAGAATACAGTTGAAGCGCGCAGGTTAACGTTTTACATTTACATCCGACATTCATACACGCAAATGTGTTTTAAATGCCTGTAATATATGTAAACGGCATACACAGTTGAATCATGCCGTAGAAAGCGCGTTCCTGCAATTGGAATGACCAAGGAAGATAGCATTTGCTCTTATTGATAGAGTCTGTAATAATTGATATCATAGACGATACGCATTGTCTTGGCAATTCACCCAAACAGGAAGTGCTTGGGAGATGACATTTGGGGTTTGGTCGTTATGTTTGGTTCTATCACTATGTTTATGCTATCAAGTGACGTGATACTCTAATCGTTCTCCCTTTCTTGAGTTAACATCCCTATTGCTGCATTGTTTTATCCCAGATAACACAAGCCGTTGAATTAGTGTTTGTTTGCCGTTGGGCCAGTGTCGCAGACGGTGGACCAACGTCGAACAAACACTGATTCAACGTCTCGTGTTTGCTGGGATAAGTCAATGAGTAGGCTATAACGTGCTGGGCCGGGGCAGCATGGTTGTTTATGCAAATGACATGAATGATATCGCATCCATACACATTTCAACACTTTACAAAAAATACAAATACTTTCTTTTAATAGCTTACATGAAACCAAGTAAAAACAATTGAATTCTACGGCAGTATGTTTTTTTTTATTGAACATGCCTGTTTTAGCTGAATGCGTTCAGTAGTTTTTTTCCTGACCACTAACATTTTAAGATGGTGGAAATTATACAGATTTGCCAAATTGGAGCGCAAGCATTTGAATCTTACATAACTAACATAAGTTCAGCCTTCAAAAGCTAAAGTAAAATACACAGGGATCTGCTGGATCATATTCCACAGTAGTACAACCAACCTGACTTGAAGAGTCACCTGGTGATTTTACTGTGGGCTAGGTAGAATGAATACGATGCCATCTGGTGATCGCCACCTATATTTTAGTAATATCGTAACCACTTTGAGATTTCTGTGAAACTCAATGTCCTCGACCTCCTTTGTTTTCACCGAGCTGGCTAATACAATGAAGTATGGGGGAGGGTTCTTATATAACCTTGTTTTCACCGAGTAAAGTCACTGCGTTTCAAAGAATGAAGTATCGGGGAGGGGGTGTTATATAACCTTATTTTCACCGAGTGACGTCACTGCGTTTCACAGAATTGTGAATTTTAGGTAACTGTAGTTGATCTTGTAAACACGTGTGGAGTTAAAGGTACTCAGCCTCTAAAATGTCCTGTTACAGTACGCCGATTTTTGAACTTTCCCGTGGTGGTATGCCTACATAATATTATGCCTACCTCTAATTCTCACAGCATTGACGTCGCGTATATATACTAGTAGTAGCCTAACTAACACTTCGTTAATGAATAAAAAATGTCTGAAACTCTACACATTGATCTACGTTAAGACTTAAGACGTTACAGCTGTTAAGACGCTAAACGTCAAATGCCTCTATATAGACAAGCGTATTTTTTAATATTTCAAATGGTTATTCTTAGTCAAAGAAAACATTTAACCAACAAGAGTAACAATTTGTTGTTACCATTTAACAAATATAAGTATTATACTCCTTTATGTGATAGTGAATCGTGGCAATGCTCCATGGGGTATTACCATTTGAATTATTTAACCTTCATAAAAATAGAAAGAATCATGCTAAACTGCCACTTTACTCCAAGGGGAATATATAATTATACATGTAGGGCCTACTCTACATACGTATTAACTATTTAGTCACGAAAACTACAGCTTTTTTCAGGTCGATGGCATCACAATTTCATATTTCAAAACTGATTTAAAATATAAATGCAAAATCCCCGGCTGAATGTGCTGAAATAAATATCAGATTATGGTGGAATGAGAATGGAGAGAAACGTCCGCCTAAAATAGTTGATTCATTTATTCACTGCGCACCTGATTTTGGTAGACACCATGGACATGATATTCGTCGGTGGTAGATACGTACTAGCCTAGTGGCTTTGGAATGTTACATGAAGCCATTCAATAGTACAATAAAGTGATTTGTCAATCAATCAATCAATCAATCAATCAATCAATCAATCAATCAATCAATCAATCAATCAATCAATCAATCAATCAATCAATCAATCAATCAATCAATCAATCAATCAATCAATCAATCAATCAATCAATCAATCAATCAATCAATCAGTAAGTCAGTCTCAACCAACCAACCAACCAACCAACCAACCAACCAACCAATCAACCAACCAATCAACCAACCAACCAAGACCATGGGGGGCGTACTGGATGCTGGGAATCAAATTCAAATTCCCACCACACAAAATTGTGATTCAACTAACGGTATCCACTGTATAGTTTGTTCGAAATGCAAAAAATTATATGTGGGAGAAACTGGGCTCTCCTTCAGGAAAAGGATAAACATACATCGTTCGGATGTACGGCTTAAGAAGGACACGGCAGTTGCCACACACTTCAATTCCCGGAGCTGCAGGGCGACCCATCTGAGAGTTCTGTATCTTGAAGTATTGAAGAATACAGGAGACATAACTCTAAATAAGTTTGGACGACTTGAAGCGGGAAGGAAGTGGCAATTAGCCCTGCAAACGTATTCTCCAGCTTTAATACGGTACCTTCCCCTAAGGATAGTGGCGTCACCCCCTTTGTTATTACCTACTCTGCAACTGCGGTGGTCAGGAACTTTCACCCTGACCACAAAACCAACCAACCAACCAACCAACCAAACAACCAACCAACCAACCAACCAACCAACCAACCAACCAACCAACCAACCAACCAACCAACCAGCCAACCAACCAACCAACCAACCAACCAATCAACCAACCAACCAATTAACCAACCAACCAACCAACCAACCAACCAACCAACCAACCAACCAACCATTACAAAGGAAACAGATTTAAGGAGACTTATAGAACATCTGGATTTGTGCTTTGTCTCAGTTGAGAGGAGGAGACAGATTTTCACTAGTGAGACTCTGGCTGCTTCTCTAATTGAGACAAGGCTCGATTTGACCTTAGCTAATTGGCTGGATTTCATTAAATTCATTATTTGCATTACTTTCATTGATATTTCAGCTGTATAACAGTGTTTAACAGCTCGTCAAGAGGCGAGTTTACTGTGTACTTGTGTTGTAGCCACGGTTTGGTCAACTCGGTTGATTCCCACTGATACAAGGGGTATCTAGTGTCGCATATCAACTGGGAGAGTTGCTCAGACCAAGGAATCATCCCTGCACTACATCAGGTTGTACATATTTATGCACTTACTTAGTTAGACCCATCCAAGAACTGCCTACTGGTTAGCCTTGCCACCACTATATTTATATATCTAGCTGGAGGATTCCCGCTCGCCAGTAGCACAATTAGATTATTCCCCTAGCTCCACATAGCTTGTAGGTGTGCGCTGTAAATAATAACACTTTTCTCATTTCTAGATGTTTCCAGAGGGGTGCTAAATTAGTGGCATTTTAATGCCACAGTAAAAAGAAATAACTATAATTTAATTGTTATCTCGGATACTATTGAATTCTAGGGATTTCAGGATTTTTTTATTGCAAATTAGATAGCTCCGAACAATTCTCTCGGCTCTATCATTCAGACTAAATTAAATCTCCCTTTTCTTAGACACTTTTGCATGTCAGGGTGACCTGAAAATTAAAATGGCTCCGCATGGGTCTTCTGGCCACTTTTTGGCATGTGCTAAAAAGGTTGACGCGATGCTCAAGTGTCAACACCACCTTAGAAATTGGCGAAAGCAAGGTGACTTACCTAAAAAATTGCAGAAAAGAGCGGAGTCTCTCCGCTACGAAGTAATGTTGCCTCGCCCGGGCGAAATTTTGAGAGGGGAGCTGGCAAAAGCGGCTGACTTTTGGGCAACCGCTATTAAGACAATCGGACTCGGGCATCTGAACCATGAGTTCGATAGGTTGGCAGCAGAAGTAGCACAGCTGCAGCGCCACCTAACCAGTGATGAATTTCATAAGTGCCAGTCTCTGGCTACACACTGGTCTAAGTCAAGGACGCGGGGGAAAATTGAGGGAGGGACAATTCAGTATGTCTTGGGTTTTTGCAACGAGGTTTTGAGGGGGAGTAGCAGTGGCGCATTTCCGATTGCACCGAATAGCGAGCAACCGGGTTCACCGCGTCCTCCTGTTACTGTCAAAATTCAAAATTCTAATAAGGTGGCTCCCCCTGTAGCCAAGTCACAGGGCGCAGGAAGTGATGGAAGGGAGGGGACAACAAATAAGGTTCCTCGACCCGGTCGTCCCCCTAGCCCGCTGGTTTCTGATCCTGCCCCCATAGTGACCTCAAATCCTTTTTCGGCCTTAGCAGACTTAGCCTGCGAGGATGAGAAGGCCGCGACTAACGTGGTGACTTCGTTCAACAGGAAGACGCGTGCGGGGAAGGGGAAAAGAGGGGCCTTCAGGAGCCCGTCCCCTTCTGTTAGGAAAACTCCTAGGAGATCAAAGGAGGCAGAGGCCCTGCGATTGCTATAGCTAATCTTGTTGCGGAGCCGGAGGTAGGACGGTCGGAGACGGTGGAAACGGAGGAAGCTTCAGTTCAACTTGCTCTCCCGTCCGGGGAGAGGGGAGGAGAGGGGAAGGAAGAATTTCTTCCGGACGTTTCGGTCTCGGAGGGTGCACGAGTAACATCGTCCACCGCCGAGTCGGGGGGATCGCGCCCTCCTCGCCGTTCTCCTGTAACCCTGGGAGACAAGCCGATAGAGGATCCGGGGGTAGGATTATATTTTACATATGGGTAAACACATACAGATGGGTATAGAGATACCCTGGATGTATCAGGCTTCCTGCCTCTCGGACAAACATCACCAGAGCAGAGTCGGGTAAATCCTACAAATTATTACTCCCTCGGAGGCACATGTCAGGGTGACCTGAAAATTAAAATGGCTCCGCATGGGTCTTCTGGCCACTTTTTGGCATGTGCTAAAAAGGTTGACGCGATGCTCAAGTGTCAACACCACCTTAGAAATTGGCGAAAGCAAGGTGGCTTACCTAAAAAATTGCAGAAAAGAGCGGAGTCTCTCCGCTACGAAGTAATGTTGCCTCGCCCGGGCGAAATTTTGAGAGGGGAGCTGGCAAAAGCGGCTGACTTTTGGGCAACCGCTATTAAGACAATCGGACTCGGGCATCTGAACCATGAGTTCGATAGGTTGGCAGCAGAAGTAGCACAGCTGCAGCGCCACCTAACCAGTGATGAATTTCATAAGTGCCAGTCTCTGGCTACACACTGGTCTAAGTCAAGGACGCGGGGGAAAATTGAGGGAGGGACAATTCAGTATGTCTTGGGTTTTTGCAACGAGGTTTTGAGGGGGAGTAGCAGTGGCGCATTTCCGATTGCACCGAATAGCGAGCAACCGGGTTCACCGCGTCCTCCTGTTACTGTCAAAATTCAAAATTCTAATAAGGTGGCTCCCCCTGTAGCCAAGTCACAGGGCGCAGGAAGTGATGGAAGGGAGGGGACAACAAATAAGGTTCCTCGACCCGGTCGTCCCCCTAGCCCGCTGGTTTCTGATCCTGCCCCCATAGTGACCTCAAATCCTTTTTCGGCCTTAGCAGACTTAGCCTGCGAGGATGAGAAGGCCGCGACTAACGTGGTGACTTCGTTCAACAGGAAGACGCGTGCGGGGAAGGGGAAAAGAGGGGCCTTCAGGAGCCCGTCCCCTTCTGTTAGGAAAACTCCTAGGAGATCAAAGGAGGCAGAGGCCCTGCGATTGCTATAGCTAATCTTGTTGCGGAGCCGGAGGTAGGACGGTCGGAGACGGTGGAAACGGAGGAAGCTTCAGTTCAACTTGCTCTCCCGTCGGGGGAGAGGGGAGGAGAGGGGGAGGAAGAATTTCTTCCGGTCGTTTCGGTCTCGGAGGGTGCACGAGTAACATCGTCCACCGCCGAGTCGGGGGGATCGCCCCCTCCTCGCCGTTCTCCTGTAACCCTGGGAGACAAGCCGATAGAGGATCCGGGGGTAGGATTATATTTTACATATGGGTAAACACATACAGATGGGTATAGAGATACCCTGGATGTATCAGGCTTCCTGCCTCTCGGACAAACATCACCAGAGCAGAGTCGGGTAAATCCTACAAATTATTACTCCCTCGGAGGCACATACCTCTTAGATCCGCAGAATTCCTTTATTTCCAGGGCTAATGAAGACTGGAACATGTCGTGATTCCCTAATGGAAGCGTCATTTTGGCACCATCTGATTCCCTGGAGAATGCTAGTGAGAAGGAGGCACCCAGCACTGCCCCAGTGTCACCAGTGAAACTGGTCACTGAGGCTAGTGAGGGGGAAATTTCCTTGATTGACCCCTTGGATAGCAATAATTCTAGCTTGGGAGTGTTATCCATCAACAGTTCGCAAGATGAACTACAGTTAGTAGGCTCTACGTCTGTGGATGGTGCACTTAAAAGACACTACATCCCCACCAATAAAAGCCAGGGCGAGTACCCAAGTAAACAGGGTGCAGAGCTGTTTGAAAAACATCAGAGTGGCTTGACTGATGCAGAAAAACGTAAAAATTGGTATCTTTCGGTTGAAAATTCGACGAAAACGTTCATTTTAGGTGATTCTATGGTCAGTAGAATTACCGACGTTAAGCCATACAAAAATGTTCAAATTCATGTTTATCCTGGGGGAAGGATACAGCATCTGACCCAGGTTTTGCAAAATTACAGGAGAAAGGACTGTACAAAATTAAAAAATGTGATTATAATGTTAGGACTTAATGACGTATTGCAGAGAAAAGGGACAGTTTTAAACTCTTTTATTGGTCGAGATATGCAGGACTGTCTCCTATTGGCTAAGAGGAAATTCGGTGGTGCTAAGATCCACTACACAGGGATCTACAACACACATGCCATTGACCCTATGTACGCACTTAAAGTCTGCAGAGTCGATGACAATTATAGGAAAGCTGTTAAGGATAATACACCTGGTGTTTCCTATATTAATAAATTAGGTCTGAGATGTGACCCGAGTGGACTAAATGATGTGATTCACTGGTGCAGTGATCATGCAACCAAAGTGGCATTATACACACTTAAGAAATTTTAAAACTAAATGACGGAAGTGAGAGCAACCAAGACAGTTTACCGATTGTCAGTAGCCCTCCCTCCTCGTCGGCTTCAGGCCTACTAAATTTATCAAAATATAAATTAAATTCAGGTTGTAAAAGTCTTTTGGCAGAAGGTGTCAAATATATCCCGGCGCCAAGAGTGACCAAGAGGATTGAAGTAGAGGAGGCCTACTCAAACTTTGCGCGCCGATTGAAACTATCATTCTTTTTTCATAACAAAAAGTCGAGAACTAGAGACCAGAAGTTCAGACCTAAGTCTAATTTCAATCCACCTGGCCTGATTAACCCAGTGTTGAAGCTGGAGTTGGACCATCTGGAGCGTAGCTTGGGGTCTCTAGAACTCAAAAAAACACCGGATAATTTAGACAGAGAGGAACGTACAGCAATAAAAACTCTGAAACAGAATAAGGATATAATAATTAAACCGGCGGATAAGGGCGCGGCAATTGTAGTAATGGACAAAACGGATTATGTAGGTGAAGCCGAAAGACAACTAGCAAACCAGGTCCCCTACAAACGCTTAGAGGAACCAGTTTTCCCCAAGTCGATACCAAAAATAAACAAAATTTTTGAAAGTTTGGCTAACCGCCGATGTTCGATGCAGGACAACTATCTTATTTGAAATGTCCGGAAGACCCTGCACCACGTAGAATGTATTTATTACCGAAAATACATAAAGATAGAAAAGTGTGGCCGGGAGAGGGTAAAGTCCCACCGGGCAGACCAATAATAGCGGATTGCGGTAGTGAAAGTTATGCGTCAGCCGAATATATAGATAATTTTTTAGCACCGCTTGCAAAACAACATAAATCATATCTAAAGGATACTAATGACTTTATTAACAAAATTGTGGAAATTAAAGTGAAGGAAGGGGCATTTATAGCCACAATAGATGTTGACAGTCTTTATACAGACATAGATAATACCAATGTGTTAGAGGCTGTCAAACAAATATTTAATAAGAATCCAGACCCGAATAGGCCGGATAAAGAAATTTTAGAACTATTAAAAATTAATTTAGAAAACAATGATTTTGAGTTCAACAGCCAATGGTACCTACAAACGTGGGGAACTTCGATGGGTAAGAAATTTGCACCAAATTATGCTAATTTATTTTTGGCTGAGTGGGAGGAAAAAGCATTAGAAAAATGCGTCCTAAAACGGTTCCTAGATGATATTTTTATGATCTGGGAACACTCCAAGGAAGACTTTTACAAATTTGTAAAAATTTTGAATACCCATCACCCTTCGATTACTGTGAAGGCAGAGTTGAGCTCGGAATCAATGCATTTTTTAGACACAGTGGTTTACAAAGGAAACAGATTTAAGGAGACAGGTACATTTGATACCAAAGTTTATTTTAAACCAACAGATACTTTGGAACTGTTACACAAGAAATCACATCACCCAAACCATACTTTTAAGGGATTAATTAGGTCACAAATCCTTAGATATGTTAGAATATGTAATAACAAACAAGATGTAATGATAGCGTGTAGGAAACTCTTTGCAGCACTAGTTAGGAACGTTTAGGAACGTTTAGGAACGTTTTTTGCGAAAGATCAAAGATAAAACATAGTGTGAATTGAGAAAAAACCCGAACAAGGGATCTTCTCCAAGATGCACTACTAGGAACTGTAAATTATGTTCGACACAAGTAGTTGTAGAGAGTGGTAAGACCATGGGGGGCGTACTGGATGCTGGGAATCAAATTCAAATTCCTACCACACAAAATTGTGATTCAACTAACGGTATCTACTGTATAGTTTGTTCGAAATGCAAAAAATTATATGTGGGAGAAACTGGGCTCTCCTTCAGGAAAAGGATAAACATACATCGTTCGGATGTACGGCTTAAGAAGGACACAGCAGTTGCCACACACTTCAATTCCGGGAGCTGCAGGGCGACCCATCTGAGAGTGTTGTATCTTGAAGTATTGAAGAATACAGGAGACATAACTCTAAATAAGATTGGGCGACTTGAAAAAGAAAGGAAGTGGCAATTAGCCCTGAAAACGTATTCTCCATTCGGCTAAAATACGGTACCTTCCCCTGTGGATAGTGGCGTCACCCCCTTTGTTATTACCTACTCTGCAACTGCGGTGGAGGCAGCTAAATTAGTGAAGACTTCATTCAATGAACTTAAAGCGAAACATCCAAACATCCTGTATAAACGGTGTGTAACAGCATTTAAAAGGGGACAAAATCTACGTGATCTCTTGGTGAGAAGTGGATTGGGGAAAGCCAAACTGGACAACCCAACGGTTACCGGATTTGACTCAAGTCAGGATCTGACTACATTAGTAAATGCATTAGATGAGGTATAATCTATATCAATTAGTATGATTGTTTTCCTTTTTATAAATCAGGCTATACTTCTCCTCGGTCAGTGCACTAGGTTGGGAACATGGAAAGGCATGCCCTTGAAGGAGGTATGATGAGAGTACGGTTGACAGGTTGATACCGGGTTTTATGGGGGACCAGGTACTGGAACCCTTACCCGTCTCAAACCATGGACCCTAACTCTCACCCTGACCACAAAACCAACCAACCAGCCAAACAACCAACCAACCAGCCAACCAACCAATCAACCAACCAACCAACCAACCCACCAACCATCCATTCATCCTCATATCCATACATCCATCCATATCATAATTTAATAACAACTGCAAAAAAAGAGAGGGAGGGGGAGTTGAAGGTCACATGGAGAGAACAGATCAAGTGCGATCACTTTTTTCTGGGATGATATCACGATTGTACTTATTTGGTCAAATCAGGTCCTAACATGCTATAGGTGTGACTGGGGTTCTAGATAGTAGTCTGACTGAAATTGAATTTCCATCAAACAAGTGACGAATAATTAGAACGTTTACTCTATGCATATTTTATTTTTGCGCCAGCAAAATTCCAATTATAAAAAGCATTATGCTGGAAATGTACAATAGCAACTAGGTTTAGCGTACGTGACGTGGAATACCCAGAAGGAAATGCACTTAATGCACTTATCTTATTTATCACAATGAATCATAGAACTTGAAGATCTATGAAATTAATAAGCTAATAACAAACGCACTTTACTTATTAACCTGTCTAAATAACTTTTTGCTTTTTTTTTAATCCTGTAAGGATTCGGTGTCAAGATAAAACATAGACATCAGATATTATCCTAAATTAAAGGTCAAAAGTGATAACGAAAAAAAAAGCTTCTGTGAATTTGAAAGATTGTTTTATATACATTATCACACCAAAACATTATTATTATTTGTTTTTTCTTTCGTATCCGATCTGGTTTGTCAGAATGGGGTATTCATTCATAAATAAACGATACGAAACCCCAATGTCGAAATAATGCTACTCCTCTACCTTTGCCCAATATTAATATCACTTTGAGGCGCCGCATCCTCATCTACCACACCAATTCATCTGACCCACGAGCAAGCAGTGCGATTCCTTGTTTTATCGAGCATAGCGTCCAACTATTTTAAAGGGACATGCCCAGGTCTAAAATCATCAAAAAATCGGTTATTTTATTTTAGCTTAATAATATGACCATATGATGTAACCATGTCCATAGACTAGAACTGCGAAAGTTTTTAAATTTTTGTGCTGCGCATTTATCAGTTAGGCTAGATATAGCCTAACTGGTAAGTGCGCAGCAAAAGAATTAAAAAGAAAGCGCTTGACAGCTGGATGACAGCCAATGCTTATTTCCGTTGGTATGATAGATCAGATAGATATATAAGCTCGGAATCTCCCGCTGATGACATTATGTTCGCAGCTCCCTGATTGGCCGTCACTATATAATTACTGGCCGCCATGACGAAATTCGGTACACCTCACTGTTCAAAATGAGAGATCCCAAACTTGTCTATATAATACATCTAGCAAAGGAAACAGGTAACTGTACATGAGAGATGAACAAGAGGTCAATTTTTCGCGACCTTTTATGACCTATTTATAACTCTGAAACATCCCATGAGGTTTGAATCTCAGACACACCCCCAAGATGACCACATAGACAGAATAACTGATTATAGTACTCGATACGGTAAGCACTCGCGTGAGACTGGCCAAGGGAAGATGCGTATCCTTTGAGTTGCCATGTTGAGACTGTTGGGGCCGTGTTTTAATTCCAGGTTTCATGTCACTGGCTGTCATTGCTCTGCTTTTGTGAATCTGTTCTTGTTCGAATGTGCTCACTCACTCACTCACTCACTCACTCACTCACTCACTCACTCACTCACTCACTCACTCACTCACTCACTCACTCACTCACTCACTCACTCACTCACTCACTCACTCACTCACTCACTCACTCACTCACTCACTCACTCACTCACTCACTCACTCACTCACCCACCCACTCACTCACTCACTCACTCACTCACTCCCTCACTCACTCACTCACTCACTCACTCACTCACTCACTCACTCACTCACTCACTCACCCACTCGATCAATCAATCAATCAATCTATCAATCAATCAATCAATCAATCAATCAATCAATCAATCAATCAATCAATCAATCAATCAATCAATCAATCAATCAATCAATCAATCAATCAATCGATCGATCGATCAAGCAATCAAGCAATCAAGCAATCAATCAGTCACTGTATCATAAGCCTTTTTGTGTAGGGTAATTGTTATGTTTATTAGTGACCTGTGTGATGCTGTGTCCCTTTACCTGTTTACAATGATGTTTTTCATACGCAATTACCTATCAATGTGAAATATTAAATGAAATTAGGCAAATAGCAAAAAATTGCAAATAGGTCAGTCACAAAAGGGAGATAAGAGTTTCATATAACAACATATAATAGTGTACTTACGCTATTGTCAAAGTAATTCATTTGTTCTGAAATTACTACCCTTTAATTGTGCTCAACGCTGAACAATTATTGAGCCACCTTTATCGCCTCTGCATTTGTCCAGCATAAGATCAATGTTCGCGTTTTCCATTTCTCGTGTTCACCATTACTCGTGTTTTCCATTTCTCATGTTTTCCATTGCTAGTGTTTTTCAATGCATATGTTCTCCATTGCTCGTGTTTTCCCTTATTCCTATTTTCCACTTTCCGTGTTTTCCATTACTCGCTTTTTCTATTGTTTTTTTTCCATTGTTCTTCTTTTATATTACTATTATGTTTTTCATTGCTCGTGTTTTCCATTGCCTGCATTTACCATTATTTGTGTTTCCCATTGCTTAGATTTCCCATTGCTCATGTTTCCCATTATTTGTTTTTCCATTGTTTGTGTTTTCTATTGCTCGTGTTTTCCATTACTGATGTTTTCCATTGCTCATCTTTACATTGGTCATGTTTTCCATTGATCGTGCTTCCATTGCTCTGTGACGTGCATTGTTCCTGTTTTCCATTGCTCATGTTTTCCATTGCTCGTGTTTTCCATCACTCTTATTTCCGATGCTCATGTTTCCCATTGCTAATGTTGTCCATTGATCCTGTTTTCCGTTGTTCCGGTTTTCCATTGATCGTGTTTTCCATTAGTCTCATATTATATTGCTCCTGTTTTTCATTGTTCCTGTTTTTCATTTCCCGTGTTTTCTATTGATCGTGTTTCCCATTGCTCGTGTTTCTCATTGTTCGTGCTCTCCATTGCTCGTGTTTTCCATTGTTCTTAATTCCCATAGCGCGTGTTTTCCATTGCTCGTGTTTTCCAATGTTCGTGTTTTGCATTGTTCGTGTTTCCCATTGCTCGTGTCTTCCATTGTTCGTGTTTTCCATTGCTTATCTTTTACATTGTTCGTGTCTCTTATTGCTCATGTTTCCCTTTGCTCGTGTTTTCTATTGCTCGTGTTTTCCACTACTCGTGTTTTCCATTGTTCGTGTTTCCCATTGCTCATATTTTCCATTGCTCGTGTTTTCCATTGCTCCTGTTCTTCATTGTATCTGTTTTCCATTGCTCGATTTTTCCATTAGTCTCATATTCCATTGCTCATGTTTTCATTGCTCCTGTTTTCCGTTGCTCATGTTTTCTATTGCTCGTGTTTTCCATTGCTGGTGTTTTCCATTACTCGTGTTTTCCATTTTTCGTGTTTCACATTGCTTATGTTTTCCATTGCTCGTGTTTCCCATTGATTCTGTTTTCCTTTGTTTCTATTTTCCATTGCTCGTGTTTTCCATTAGTCTTATATTCCATTGGTCATGTTTTCCATTGCTCCCATTTTTCACTGCTCGTGTGTTCCATTGTTCGTGTTTCACATTGCTCGTGTTTTCCATTGTTCGTGTTTTCTATCGCTTGTGCTGTCCATCTATTGTATCTTCCATTGCTCGTGTCTTCAATTTCTCGTGCTTTCCATTGCGCGTGTTTTTCATTGCTCTTGTTTTCTATTCCCCGTGTTTCAATTACTCGTGTTTCCATTGCTCGTGCTTTCCATTGCTCGTGTTTTCCATTGCTCGTGTTTTCCATTGCTCGTCTTTCCCACTATTCTTGTTTTCGATTACTCGTGCTTTCGATGCTCGTGTTTTCCATTGCTTGTGTTTTCCATTTCCCGTTTTTTCCATTACTCGTGTTTTCCATTGCTCGTGTTTTCTATTGCTAGTGTCTCCATTGCTCGTGTTTCCATTGCTCGTGTTTTCCATTACTCGTGTTTCCATTGCTCGTGTTTTCAGGGTAACGCCTGTCCACACAATGCACCCAATCGTATAACCCAGTGAACACGAAACGTTATCCATATATATTAATGCTGGACGATCGTCTACGCCGCTCGCCCAACAATAAGACAACATTAGGCCGACGATTTATGTTCGCTGTGAGGTCTACGGTGACCGTTGACATCTGGCAAGTGATTTCTTTCCACCGTTAACCCTTTAACCGCCGGTGTCGCATATATTCGGGTTTTTATTTTTTATTAGCACATTAAGTACCACATTTTAAACATGTTAAGGATAAAATATGACAAAAATCGGCACTATTTGAAAACAGTTGATCTCCATTTTGTCAATTCTGAATAATTTTCACTCACTTGAAGTTGTGGATCGCGTCAGCGAGACACAATTTCAAGTGGGTGAAAATTCAGATTGAATAATTTGTCGGTTAAATGGTTAAGTATTATTTAATATAATTAGATTATCTCTCAGATAGACCTAATCAGGTAACGTAAGCAGCGGTGTACACTGTGCGACCTCGTATTGAATTCACCGTCACCGAAAGAAAATTGATGAATCTGCTTCTCTGATGAGATTTCTATATTCATTTCTCGTGATCAAATTTACAAGTGCAGTGACTCCTAGTTCAAACACAGATTAAGCTCAAACACAGATTATGTTCTGCCAAATAAAATCATAATTATGATCTGCAAAATCTTGCACTCCATCGTATCGATAAGCTCCAAAGTACAGAATTAAAATTTGTGATCTTCGAACACCGATTTTGTATCTTGCTACTGCGAACCAAAACTTCCAGTTCGCCTAACTTAACTTCTAATAATTATGTGTAAAACACCATTATTGAAGAAATAATTTTCCACTTATTTGGCGTCTCGCTCTCGCGATCTACAATGTCAAAATCGATAACAATTGAATAAACATGTTTTGAAAAGGACCCAATTACCAATTATTCCGCTTAATCGAACCACGATTTGTTTTATTAAACAGGCGATAAATTAGTGTAATGGCTCCATCACCATTTATGCATTACATTTATTACGACACGGCATTTTTTCTAAAAATCAAATTACTAGAAAGTATAGAATTAACCCTTAAGGCGTGAAATAAATATAATAAATACAATTTAAATTTCACCCACCTGAAATTGTGTCTCGCTACCGCGACTCACAATTTCAAGCGGGTGAAAATTACTCATATTTGGTTACCTTGGGACCAACCATTAGCAAATCGTGATTCCCAAAGACCCATTTCATTCCCAATAGCTATGATCTTATCAACTATTAACCTTTTAACCGCCAAATTATTCAATTTTAATTTTTACCCAACTAAAGTTGTGTCTCGCTGACGCGATCCACAACTCCAAGTGAGTGAAAATTATTCAAATTTCACAAAATGGAGGTCAACAAATTTTTAATCTTGCTGATTATTGTCACTTTTTATCTTTAACATGTTTAAAAGCTGATATGTAATGTGTTATAAAAAGTGTAAAAAACGAATATGGACGGCACCGGCGGTTAAAGGGTTAAAGCAGAATAAAAACGACCATAATCGTGCTTAGCGGGTTAAGGGTTAACACTAAAGTGATTGTTTCATTTGATATTATGCACTTGGTAACTTGCTATGATCAGGTCATTGGCATTCAGATTCGAGTTTTTTACTGAAGTGCGCTAGAGTAAAAATGACATTGCCGTATAGCTTACGCAAATACGATAATGCTCATCATGCTAACACAGCTAGATAGTTTGTGAAACTTAATATTCATGTGATAATATTGTACAATATATAAAGAGTTGAGAGAGCTTCAAGTGTATAAATTTAATGTGTAGTATTCAATTAGAATTGACCTAATCTTAACACCTAATCTTAACACTACAAAAATGATTATTTTCATTTATTACTTAGTCTTGTTGTAGTAATGCATGTTTCAATCATAGCAACAACATTACACTGAGCTTAGTTTCCTTGCGCAGTGTTAATTGACCAACGCAAGCATGCCAATTTAGCTGACCAAAATCAAGCATATCCACCCCGTACTGTGCAGGGGAAGAGGCCCTGGTGCAGTGATTAAAGCTTCCTTCTAGGAAAATCGGAGATCGCGGGCTCTCCCCCCGCTGTGGAATTAAAGTGTCAAAGTAGCGAAATATTTCTTTCTCGCTCACCCGTAAAGAGTCTATATGTGACGTGTCATATCAAAACCAGTTCTATGTCGCAAAATATAGAGAATGAGCTAGTAAGTGGCGTTTGAAGAGCTAGTGCTCAGGTTTCAAATGCTCCAAAAATCATAGATATATCTCAATTATTTAGGAAATCATCGATGAAACAAGATTTGGAAACCGCCAGAACTAGAATTTCAAATCCTGTGTCTGGAGTGCCGTGTCATCTCGTTCATCTCACCATCATCAGGATGTTCTCCTGGCCCTGTTTAGCCTATATGTGCGCAAAGGTGGCCTAAAACCCCATTCATTTCATCTCATTTGGTGCAGTGCAGGTTGTCCAGTGCTGTTTTGGAGTTAAATGTCCTGTTGTTCATACTTCGAAATGAAACGATCTTAAGTTGCTTGCCTTGGTCACATTGGGCTCCCGGGGCCCATCCCACTTGGATATTACTAAAATTGATTTGATCTTAACTTTCTCTCAAATGCATTACAAAAGTTAAGACCGCTCCTAATGGCCCACTCATGGTGACACACTTGGCCGGACTGAGCAACAAAGATCACCGACAACGCCACCCAAGATCCACATGATCTAATTAATACGGAAGTAAAACTAACACACTCAGGACATATACAGGACAATGCAAATTTCTGCCGGACCTAACGAGCATAAAACGAACAGTTGCCCGGTGATGTTCGTTGCTCAGCTCGGCCAAGTGTGACAGGTCCATTATTTTTCTAATGGATTTGAGAAAAATTAAGTTAAATAAATTATTTTTTACCCACTTGAAGTTGTATTTCGCTACCGCGACACACAACTTCAAGTGGATAAAAAATACTGCAGGAGATATCAAAACATATGATGATATTTAATCCTTATTTCTCCTTCCTATGTTCTCGTTTGAAAATTAAATGAAAAGGCTGAAAACGCGGGGATCGACTTTTGACGTCAGAATCTGACGTCTATTGACGTCAGAATCGAACGTCTAAAGTCGATCCCCGCTCTAAAAGAGTATGATATTTATAGTGGTCGCGGACCCATAACAATTGTATTCAAATAAAGCGAAAAGAACTAACTAAGACATTTATAATGATTTCAAATTGAAAAAACCCATTTTATCTCTTGGATTATGTAAACATATTTCAGCGCTTTAAGGGTTAATAAACTATTTTGCGGCAGATGCTCCGTTAACCCTTTAACCGCCAAATTATTCAGTTTGAATTTTCACCCACTTGAAGTTGTGTCTCGCTGACGCGATCCACAACTTCAAGTGAGTAAAAATTATTCAGATTTGACAAAATGGAGGTCAACTGTTTTCAAATATTGCTGATAGATGTCACATTTTATCTTTGTCACGTGTTTAAAAGGTGGTACTTAATGTGCTAATAAAAAATGAAAACCCGAATATATGCGACACCGGCGGTTAAAGGGTTAAAAAGGCAATCAAATGAGTGAATCTGGAAGACGCTTATTTTTTACAAGAATAGTTGTATTCGTCGGAATTGTGTTCCTGTTTCGAATGAATGAATAATAAAATCAGTAGGACACGGGTCAATAAGGTCGTTATATAAAGAGGTACAAATAACATTCAAATGTTTTTTTATTTTCTAGTATAAGATGTGCAAATGGTGTTCAGTGCGACATGGAAAAATAAATCACTCGTCCAGTTAATAACGTGTAAGCCTTTAGGCGAACACATTATTAATTGGACATATGCTGTATTTTCCAATATCGCACGAGCAATGAACAACTGCCATACATTGTAGTTCAAACTACAGCTAGAATGCGATATAGGCTGATGCCGATATACGTCACATAGTGAAAACCAAGCAGATATAACAGCACATAGTGTGAGAATACGTATTATGCTTTTATCCCTTGTGAGTGGTGATTTAGGTTTATCAGGTGTGTCACTATCCAAAGAGTGATCTTCTGTGCAAATAATGGATAGTCAGAGGGAAGTGACCGAAACTCAGGCCCCAACAAATAAGTAGTAGCCCAGCAAACGAGGCTTTCAGTGTTGGCTCAATGTTGGACCAGCATTAAACCAAAATTGAGGCAAAGTATCGGGCTTGCTATATATAGGAACATCTCCCTGGGCTTTATTTGGAGTTCTAGATACACGCTAGATTGGGAAAAAAACCAGACATATTTTAAACTGACAATCATGATAAATATTGCCATATAAACAAACGCAGTCAGTCTTTACAATTTTCTATTCTACATGTAGCATTGAGATGATATATCGCCATTTCCACAAAAATGATTAATTGTCTAGGTATGTGTAACGTCACACCTGTAGCAGACAAGGCAATATTAATTTTGGTCTCTCAGATTTCTTTTCCAAACCATCCCAGAGGAGATTGAAGTCTGTCTGTCGTCTTTCACGTGATTAAGACAAATATTGCATTTATATGGGCTATGCCGCATAGTAGGGGAGATGAGCTCATATATTGAAAGTATTGTGCATTCGATGAGAAAAGCACGACATCTTTGTACTGTATTTACAGGTAAACGTGATAATGTTTAGCTTCAGACATGGAAGCATTTCAGATTTGACCTTTGAAAGTCAACTAAAGATAATGACCTTCATTACATTTTATTTTTATATATCAAGGCAAAAATCGTGATATTAAGTTGAACACCAGTTTTCAGTTTTTTTATTATCTGAACCCATCCCTAATAACTAGTAGATCCACGAAACAAATTCTAACTTGAATAAAACTGATTCTCCTTAATGCTTAAATTCTAGCTTTATTTTTAGCATCAAACATAATGTAAACGCTTCAGTTTAATGCTCAAATTAATATGTCTTTTTAGATAATCGACGAACGCAATATTTTCAAAAAAAAACGAAAAAAAATCAGGTCAGAACCATCAATAGAAAAACGTATTAAAAATCCCCCAATATCCAATTGCTGCAAGGATACCTGATTTTCAAAAATTTAAGATGGCCACCACTTCATTTGTGGACCACAATGTTATATATGATAACAGATAAAGCAAAGATCAAATGTAATACATCTTCTTTGTCAGTTTTTGACAAGAGATATATGATTTTAACAAATATATATACGAACAAGATTTGGTAACACCTCTTTTAAATGTGTTTTTGAGAGGATAATTTATTTTTTGTTATATTTCGATTAGTCAAGGTCAGCTCCAAAGTCAAATGTTATAATCTCATTCTGAAGGTTAAGGGAACTGAAATATGTTTTTCAACAGATACAAATTGCAACATGGTGAATAAATCTTGTTGGTGCAATTTTGACTGAAAAAATCCATTTCTGATAGTATTTCACTGATTCAAATCCACCTTCTACGTTATAGCGATTGTTTTTATGGGTGACGTCAATGTTAATCTTGCCAATGATCGCACCTATGAAAAGGGGTTTAAGAATGATTAGCTTGATGTGATAACCAATTTTGATGTACAACAAGTTTGATTGATCATATTTATGTCTCTAACGATTTAAAAGTTGTGAATTGTACAGTTGTAAAAAGTGGTCTCAGTGATCACTATATCCCGTGTGCTGTTATAAACACTAAACTGACACTACCAAGCGATTCTATGTCTGGTCAACATAAACTAATTAGCTATAGAACTTTGACAATGTGAAGCTAAGTAATGATTTGATGGTAGCCAAATGGCACGATATTAACCTTGGTATATGTGATGATATCTCCATTGCCATTTCGTCCTTTGTGTCTGAATTTACCTCCATAATTGATAAACACATACCACTAGTACAAAAGAGAGTTAAGAGGATTAAACAACCCGGTTGGATTTCACCCGAATTACTAAAATCATTTAGTCTTCGAGACTCTGCTAAAGCTAGGCATGATTATGAAAATTATAAATACTGGGGGAACTATTTTACACAGTTACTTAGAAAATCTCAGCAGGAATTTTACTATAACTTTATTGAACAAAGTCAGAACACCCACGCAGCAAATGCAAAAATTCTAAATAAATTATCTAATAAGTCTAAAAAACCAACCGTATATTCTATAAAACAAGAAATCTTACAGTTGAACAGGATATTGCTAACACATTTAACCTACATTTCACATCTATAGTAGATCAATACATTGATGTTATTCCGCCATCAAGTAATAATGACACTGCCTAGCACGATTTCCAACCATTAACACATTTTGTTAAGACTAAGCTGCCGCCCGATAACATGTAGATGACATCAGTGCACATATGTTAAAGTTAAGCGCTCCTTACATCACCCATATAATCACTGAAATTTGTAATCTTAGCATTACTAAAAAGCAATTTCCTAATGATTGGAAAACGTCTATTGACGTCAGAATCTAACGTCTAAAGTCGATCCCCGCTCTAAAAGAGTATGATATTTATAGTGGTCGCGGACCCATAACAATTGTATTCAAATAAAGCGAAAAGAACTAACTAAGACATTTATAATGATTTCAAATTGAAAAAACCCATTTTATCTCTTGGATTATGTAAACATATTTCAGCGCTTTAAGGGTTAATAAACTATTTTGCGGCAGATGCTCCGTTAACCCTTTAACCGCCAAATTATTCAGTTTGAATTTTCACCCACTTGAAGTTGTGTCTCGCTGACGCGATCCACAACTTCAAGTGAGTAAAAATTATTCAGATTTGACAAAATGGAGGTCAACTGTTTTCAAATATTGCTGATAGATGTCACATTTTATCTTTGTCACGTGTTTAAAAGGTGGTACTTAATGTGCTAATAAAAAATGAAAACCCGAATATATGCGACACCGGCGGTTGAAGGGTTAAAAAGGCAATCAAATGAGTGAATCTGGAAGACGCTTATTTTTTACAAGAATAGTTGTATTCGTCGGAATTGTGTTCCTGTTTCGAATGAATGAATAATAAAATCAGTAGGACACGGGTCAATAAGGTCGTTATATAAAGAGGTACAAATAACATTCAAATGTTTTTTTATTTTCTAGTATAAGATGTGCAAATGGTGTTCAGTGCGACATGGAAAAATAAATCACTCGTCCAGTTAATAACGTGTAAGCCTTTAGGCGAACACATTATTAATTTGACATATGCTGTATTTTCCAATATCGCACGAGCAATGAACAACTGCCATACATTGTAGTTCAAACTACAGCTAGAATGCGATATAGGCTGATGCCGATATACGTCACATAGTGAAAACCAACCAGATATAACAGCACATAGTGTGAGAATACGTATTATGCTTTTATCCCTTGTGAGTGGTGATTTAGGTTTATCAGGTGTGTCACTATCCAAAGAGTGATCTTCTGTGCAAATAATGGATAGTCAGAGGGAAGTGACCGAAACTCAGGCCCCAACAAATAAGTAGTAGCCCAGCAAACGAGGCTTTCAGTGTTGGCTCAATGTTGGACCAACATTAAACCAAAATTGAGGCAAAGTATCGGGCTTGCTATATATAGGAACATCTCCCTGGGCTTTATTTGGAGTTCTAGATACACGCTAGATTGGGAAAAAAACCAGACATATTTTAAACTGACAATCATGATAAATATTGCCATATAAACAAACGCAGTCAGTCTTTACAATTTTCTATTCTACATGTAGCATTGAGATGATATATCGCCATTTCCACAAAAATGATTAATTGTCTAGGTATGTGTAACGTCACACCTGTAGCAGACAAGGCAATATTAATTTTGGTCTCTCAGATTTCTTTTCCAAACCATCCCAGAGGAGATTGAAGTCTGTCTGTCGTCTTTCACGTGATTAAGACAAATATTGCATTTATATGGGCTATGCCGCATAGTAGGGGAGATGAGCTCATATATTGAAAGTATTGTGCATTCGATGAGAAAAGCACGACATCTTTGTACTGTATTTACAGGTAAACGTGATAATGTTTAGCTTCAGACATGGAAGCATTTCAGATTTGACCTTTGAAAGTCAACTAAAGATAATGACCTTCATTACATTTTATTTTTATATATCAAGGCAAAAATCGTGATATTAAGTTGAACACCAGTTTTCGGTTTTTTTATTATCTGAACCCATCCCTAATAACTAGTAGATCCACGAAACAAATTCTAACTTGAATAAAACTGATTCTCCTTAATGCTTAAATTCTAGCTTTATTTTTAGCATCAAACATAATGTAAACGCTTCAGTTTAATGCTCAAATTAATATGTCTTTTTAGATAATCGACGAACGCAATATTTTCAAAAAAACGAAAAAAAATCGGGTCAGAACCATCAATAGAAAAACGTATTAAAAATCCCCCAATATCCAATTGCTGCAAGGATACCTGATTTTCAAAAATTTAAGATGGCCACCACTTCATTTGTGGACCACAATGTTATATATGATAACAGATAAAGCAAAGATCAAATGTAATACATCTTCTTTGTCAGTTTTTGACAAGAGATATATGATTTTAACAAATATATATACGAACAAGATTTGGTAACACCTCTTTTAAATGTGTTTTTGAGAGGATAATTTATTTTTTGTTATATTTTGATTAGTCAAGGTCAGCTCCAAAGTCAAATGTTATAATCTCATTCTGAAGGTTAAGGGAACTGAAATATGTTTTTCAACAGATACAAATTGCAACATGGTGAATAAATCTTGTTGGTGCAATTTTGACTGAAAAAATCCATTTCTGATAGTATTTCACTGATTCAAATCCACCTTCTACGTTATAGCGATTGTTTTTATGGGTGACATCAATGTTAATCTTGCCAATGATCGCACCTATGAAAAGGGGTTTAAGAATGATTAGCTTGATGTGATAACCAATTTTGATGTACAACAAGTTTGATTGATCATATTTATGTCTCTAACGATTTAAAAGTTGTGAATTGTACAGTTGTAAAAAGTGGTCTCAGTGATCACTATATCCCGTGTGCTGTTATAAACACTAAACTGACACTACCAAGCGATTCTATGTCTGGTCAACATAAACTAATTAGCTATAGAACTTTGACAATGTGAAGCTAAGTAATGATTTGATGGTAGCCAAATGGCACGATATTAACCTTGGTATATGTGATGATATCTCCATTGCCATTTCGTCCTTTGTGTCTGAATTTACCTCCATAATTGATAAACACATACCACTAGTACAAAAGAGAGTTAAGAGGATTAAACAACCCGGTTGGATTTCACCCGAATTACTAAAATCATTTAGTCTTCGAGACTCTGCTAAAGCTAGGCATGATTATGAAAATTATAAATACTGGGGGAACTATTCTACACAGTTACTTAGAAAATCTCAGCAGGAATTTTACTATAACTTTATTGAACAAAGTCAGAACACCCACGCAGCAAATGCAAAAATTCTAAATAAATTATCTAATAAGTCTAATAAACCAACCGTATATTCTATAAAACAAGAAATCTTACAGTTGAACAGGATATTGCTAACACATTTAACCTACATTTCACATCTATAGTAGATCAATACATTGATGTTATCCCGCCATCAAGTAATAATGACACTGCCTAGCACGATTTCCAACCATTAACACATTTTGTTAAGACTAAGCTGCCGCCCGATAACATGTAGATGACATCAGTGCACATATGTTAAAGTTAAGCGCTCCTTACATCACCCATATAATCACTGAAATTTGTAATCTTAGCATTACTAAAAAGCAATTTCCTAATGATTGGAAAACGGCAGTTGTTACACCACTTTTCAAGAAAGGTTCCACAGATGATCCCGGAAATTACAGGCCAATATCTATTTTACCTATTCTTTCTAAACTATTGGAGAGACATGTGTTTACCTGTCTCTATGAATTTCTTCTTTGTCATAACCTGTTAATTTCTCGGCAGTCCGGACTCAGATCAAAACAGTCGTGTGAGACTGCTCTTCATCTATTTGTTGATGAGTGGCTATCTTCCATATATAACAATGAAACTGTAGGTGTACTGTTCATTGACTTTTGCAAGATATGGTTAACCATGATATTTTGTTGAAAAAACTAAAATGGTATAAGTTTAGTCAAGATTCTATGAGCTGGTGCATGTCTTATCTATCCAATAGACAACAATGTGTGAAGTATCACAACCACTACAAATTAAGTATGGTGTACCCAGGGCTCTATTTTGGGACCATTGTTATTTATTTTATTTATCAATGATCTACCTCTCGAGGATGGACTAGATCTAGTATCACTCTTTGCTGATGATGCCACCAAATCCACGGCTTCTAAAGATGTGAAAAACATGGAGAAATCTCTACAAGAAAGCTCTGACAGTCTAATGCGGTGGTGTAGTATTAACCGCATGGTACCTATTTCTGACAAAACAAAAATACTGGTAATAGGCACAAGCAAAAGACTTCAATATCGTGACGTTAACAAATATAAATTAAATGTATATCTTGGAAAAAGTAAGATAAAGCAGGTCACAGATGAAAAATTATTAGGTTGTGTTGTTGACGAAAATCTTTCATGGACTCCTCCGATTAGAAAGGTTAAACGGACTGTTCTTTATAAATTGTCGATTTTGCGAATAATAAAAAGATTTGTTCCGCTTTCCGGACGTCTAACATTTTATAATTACTTTGTTAAACCCCACTTTGATTACTGTTGTTTAGTGTGGGGAACTGCATTTAAAAAAGATATGAACACCCCGATAAAATTACAGAAAATGGCAGCTCGTTTAATTCGTTTGATTCGTTTAATTCTTGATGTAGATTATACCGTCCCATCCATAGAACTATTCACTAGCCACTTAAATGGCTACCAATCGATGAAAATGTTCAGTTTCGTCAAGCCACATTAGTATATAAGTATATTAGTATATTAGTGTATCAGCGATATGACACCCAATTACATGATCGATATGTTCACCAGATCTAGTAAAACCGCACCATTCAGTTTGAGATCTGCTAGTCATAAAAAGTTATTCATTCCCAGAACGCACAGAAAAAGTTTACGTTTTTTAGGACCAAAAGTATGGAATTCATTAAGTACCAATAGCCATAAAGCTTCTACCCTATTACAATTTAGGAAATCATATCTATTGTCAAATTTATGTGTGTAAATAATGCTTACGTATGGATAGTAATGTCCTATTATTAACATGTGTGTATAAATTGTATGCAATTGTTTCATGTATCTCTGTGTA